>CM033718.1:37537825-37701662 GCA_019671005.1 Hibiscus mutabilis | reverse complement strand
CTCAAGGGCATTCGATTGAAAATTGTATCGCCTTCAAATGCCAAGTTCAATTTCTTTTGGAGCATGGAAATTGGAAGCTCAAAATTGAAAGTCAGTTTGATTAAGCAGTTGAATGGGATACTCAAGATGAAAATACCCAGAGGAAGAGGCATCAGTTCGAATATGAAATTCAAATGAGGAAGTTAAGGCAAAAGAGGGATGGTTTGAATGAGGAGTTGAAAAGTTTGCAAAACGATCATCAAGAACTTCGTTTGGTGCTCAAGAATGATAGTTTGGGTTTGACTCTTGAACAGTCGAAGAAAAGAATCAAAGAACTGAAGTGTGAAGTCGAATACTAGAAAAAGAGTTGTAAAGAAAATGAAGATCAAGCTAATGCACTCTCGTGTGATCTGTAGGCAATGGAAATTCAACGCAACATTGTCATGAGTGATCTAAGAATTAGCGAAGCTAAACGTAATATGGTAAAAATGTACATGCATATGTATGAGGATTCCATTATCAAGATGAATGACAGTCAAGCTGTAAATGCAGCACTAAAGAAGAAGGTAGATGAATATCACAACCTTACGCTGATGTACAAAGACCTTGCCGATGATGTCAAAAAAGACTATCAAAAAGTGAGGAGAAGCAATATGCCCAATCTTAGAGATTGATACTGAAGACACGAGAAAGAGACAATGACATGAAAGATGTTGTTACTCAAGCACGAGAAGTGGCTCAATAAGTGGCAGACCTAGCTGATGTAACAATAGCACCGAGACAGAACATTGAACTAGCACTAGATCACGGAGGGATGCTGACTTGGCTCTTAGAGGAAGTTAGGAAGTTGGGAGTTAGAGCTCACCAATATTTATAGAATCTAATATCTGATGTATTGAATCCGTTTATTTCAATGAAAGTTGTTCTATGATAATCACTTTTAAAATCAATACCTTTTGCATTCATGCATTGCATATTTATTTAACATTATCATTGCATCAACATTCATGCTCTGAAGCGATTTGGGTTTCGATGGTAGTAATCTAGGGATCAATGGAAGTTTGGAAATCTATTATCATGGATGAAGACATGGAAGGAACTGAACAAGCTCAGGAAGTGTTGCAAGAATGGATGACCAAGCATCAGCCAAATGTGAAGGACCACGCTGGTACGTCATCTTTGACAATTTATCCCGGGGCATCTAACCCGAATGTTGAGAGAGGTTTTGTGAATCCAATCATCCCAAGACTAAGACTTGAGCAATTGAAAGATAAAGTGCAAGACTTGAGGAAGAGATTAAGGCAGGGGAAGGAGTCAGTGATCTCAAATTTGATGCAAGAGAATTCTGCTTAATCCCTGATTTGGTTATTCTGCCTAAATTCAAGGTCCCCAATTTTAAAAAATAAAACAGTTTAAGCTGTCCTAAAATTCATTTGACAATGTTCTGTAGAAAAATGGATGGAAATTTGGACGATGATAAATTATTCATCCACTATTTTCATGATAGCCTGGTTGGACCTACTGAGTGTGGTACAACAGATTAAGTCAAAAGTAGATTTGATCGTGGGTCGATTTGGCCAAAGCATTTTTGGGGCAATAAAAATATGTTATAGACCTGGCTCTAGATCGCCAGCTTCTGCAGAACATGAGTATGAAGGTCAATGAGAGCTTTAAAGACTATGCATTGAGGTGGTGGGGAATAGTAGCCCAAGTACAGCCTCACATGATAGAGGAAGAGATATCTCTCATGTTTCATCAAACACTTACATCTCCTTTCTTTGAGAGAATTCTTGTGAATTCAAGGAACAGTTTTAACAACCTTATGGCGATTGGAGAAGCAATAGAGATAGGGATTCGACAAGGGGAAATTGAATCAATATTTGAAGATCGAGCTGATTAGGAAGACAAGTAAGAGAAAGAGGTAAATAAATGTATTGTTCAAAGTTCTCAGAGCCGCAAGAGAAAGAGGCCAACCAATTCATCATAACAACCACAAAAAATTCCTCGAGCAAGTGCAATTTTGGAGATCTTTGGAGTATCAATTTCAGACTTATTTCCTCACCTTGTTGAAGGACAACATATCACTCTAAGACCAATGAAGGTAGTGCCAAAGCCATATGCCCATAGCTATGATCCAGACAATGTTTGTGAATTTCACATGGTGGCACCAGGACACGCTACCAAGAAGTGTAGACCTTTAATGGAAGAAATCAAGAAGCTAGTCAGTAATGGAATCTTGACACGAGAACTAGTTCAAGAATAGCAAGGAATGAGGCAAGTTGTTAAACCAACTGACGAATCAGAAGGCCATAATGAATGTTTCCAAGACTATATGGAATTTTGAGAATTTTGTCTTGACCTTGTCTCTGCATCATGTGGTTACAATCTACAAAAACCATTTATGAATAAATACATGGAAATAATTCTTGCTACTTCGAGCATAGAAGTAGTAGAGCTCATATTATAGGGGCACATGCCATGTTTGTTGGTTATCATTTCAATTGATCATATATATTTTAAGCATGAAAGATATCAACCAATAGACGAAGCTAAAACACAAGACTTTATACGAGTTCCAGATTGAAAGATGGAGATACCTTTGATAGAAAAGCAATAACTCTAAAGACCTCAGTGCTTCAAGATGGGAATTAAAGATGTTTCATGCTACTCCCATTTGATTTCTTATTAATTGATGATATTCCTAGAAGTCAAGACATTTTATTTATAAAGGCAGATTTCAAGATGTTCTGCTTATAGAGGTAGATCTCAAGACATTCTGTTTATAGAGACGAATTTTAAGACATTTCATTTGCAGAGGTGGATCTCAAGATATTCTATTTGCAGAGACAGATCTCAAATCTTTCGTTTACAAAGATGGATTTCAAGACATTCCATTTACAAAGGTGGATCTCAAGTCATTCTGTTTACAGAGGCGGATTTCAAAAAATCTTTCGTTCACAGAGACGAACAATAAAAGTGAATTCCATCAGTCACATACACTCCAAGTACAAAATCGATCAACGGAGAAACAAAAGAGAAGAGAATCTATATGAGTTTTAGATTGAAAGATCATGACATTTTAGGAAGTAGGATAGTGATACTTAAAATCTTGGTGCTTCAAGTTCATATGTTCCCTAGAAGAGAGGTGAATTTGCATTTGTAGTAAAGAATTCAGGGTTCCTAATAAGAAAAACTTGCTGAGAAAGTTGGATCGGAAAGAGATTGAGGAATAAAGAAGAATAACTTCAAACATTAGAAAATGAAGAATTTCAAGGAGCAATACCTGATTTTAGAAGATGAAGAATTTTACAAAGAGAATAATAGATTCAGAATCTATGGTTCAACAGAAGATTGGAGAACTCCATAATCATAAGAATAGCTCTAAGCTTTGGTCCAACACTTCCAAGAAGAATGAATGAAGAACCGGTTCAGACTTAACAAATAGCTTATGTAGAAAGATAGTCAAGTTCATAATAAGAAGAGCTTGTTCAAGATTCAAAGAAGACAAAAGTTTAAGCGTCGATTGTCGGAGAGGCATTAAATGTTTTATTTGTTTTTGTTCTCTATGATTAATACTGAAAGATTAATGTTAGTTTTAACTTTTGTAGGTCATATTAATATTCTCAAGAAGAATGAGATGGTTCCTAATGAGAAGAGCTCAATTATTCAACACTTCTGCAGAAAGAAGGATCAATATTTCAAGAATACTGAAGAACTCCCAACGAGCAGAGTTCACCCAGTGAAGAAAGAACTCCTAATGTGAAGAGTTCGCTCAGTGAAGAAAGAACTCATGTTAGGAGTTCGCCCAACGAAGAAAGAATTCATAATGTGAAGAGTTAATCCCCAACAAAGAAAGAGCTTCTAATGTGAAAATTTCGCCCAGTGAAAATAGAATTCATAATGAGAAGAGTTCGCCCAGTGAAGATAGAATTCCTAATGAGAAGAGATTACCCAGCGAAGATAGAATTCTTAACGAGAAGAGTTAGTTCAAACTCTAAGGTTGCCTTTGACAGGAGAACTGAGAGGTTCCAAATGTGAAGAACTTGTTCAAGCTTCTAGAGGGAAAAAGGGAAAGAAGACTTATGAGAGTAAGACCTTGCAGCTCAGAGCAAAAGCTAACAAGTTTAGACAAAATTCGTGTTTCTTCAGTTTTTGCCCTATTCCTATTCTACAACAATGAGTAAAGAGGGGTAGCTGTAATACCCTAATTTTGTCTGGGTATAAATATATATAATTCTCTTTAAGTGTCCATTTCACAAAACCACTAGATTTGCTTTCCTTTCGAGGCCAAAGGACATAACCTTACACTCCTTTAAGACTTATACCCTAAAGTCTTAAGAATTCCTCACAAAGAGAATACATACGAAGCAAACTAAAAAATCCTCTCAAAGGCTAAATGTCTCCACAATTCCAAGTTCACTCAAAACCCCAAACTTGAATAAAATGATAATAAATAAGAACACTAAAGTGGGTTACAAGAATTTGACTCTAAAAGCTCAAAGATTGTTGGATGTAAGCTTGAATGCTTTGGACATGATTAATAGTTGCTGTTGAAGCTTTGGAGACTTTTACGTGGGGAATTACAACCGAAACAACAATGTGATGTCCAGTACATACAATCCAGCTTGGAAGAAGCACCCGAATTTTTCATGGAGTACTCCCAACAATGCTCTAAACCAGAACAATCAGAATGCACAAGCATTGGGATTCTAGTAGAATATGCCACGGCAACAGTTGCCGCAGCAATAACTGACAACATCTAGTTCTTTGGAAAATTCTCTCAATGCTTTTTATGTTGGAAACTGAATCTTATATGGATGAGAATAGTAACTTCATAAAAAGAACTGGTGCTTTTATTAATAGGACCAAGATGAGATTGCAAAACCAAGAGGCAGCAATCAAATCATTGGAAAATCAAGTCAGACAATTTGCTCAAAACCTGAATACTAGACCACAAGGAGGTTTACCTAGCGATACTTAAGTCGTAAGAGGAACTGGCCATGAGCAATGTAAGGCGATCACCACTAGAAGTGGCCAACAACTTTAAGAGGCTTAAGCTCGCTCATCAAGCAAAACTCCACAAACAGAATAAGACGAACTCAGTGGCAAAGCCTCAGATGCTAAACCAGGAATTGTCGCGAGAAACCAATGGTAGGCACACCAAGGCAACCCAGTTGACAATGCCTCGACAACTCTAGTTGTTGAGGCAATGCCGTCAATCAGGTTCCAGACCAATGAAAGGATCGAAGATATCCGACTTCCACCACCATTCCCACAATGGTTGAAGCAACAAAAGCAAGAATATCAATTCAAGATGTTTCTTGATATCCTAAAGCAAGTCCACATAAACTTACCATTGGTTGAAGCAATTGAACAAATGCTGAACTATGCCAAGTTCCTTAAAGACATTGTGTCCAAGAGAACAAGGCTAGGAATGTTTGAAACAGTTACCGCAATAGAGGGATGCATGGCCATGTTGCACAATCGCATGCCACCCAAGTTGAAGGATCCTGGAAGTTTCACAATACCTTGTTCCATCAGAAACCACTATGTCTGGAAAGCATTATGTGACCTTAGAGCAAGCATAAACTTGATGACTAAATTGGTTTTCCAGAAACTAGGAATCGGGAAGGCAAGACCTACAACAGTTATGCTACAGCTAGCTGATAGATCCTATGTGCATCCAGAGGGAAAAATCGAAGACATACTGCTAAAAGTTGATAAATTTATTTTTCCCGCTGACTTTATTGTTTTGGATTGCGAAGCAGATGAGCATGTACCTATCATTCTCGGGAGGCCCTTCCTAGAAATAGGGAGAACCTTGATCGATGTTGAAAAGGGAGAACTCACAATGAGGGTGAATGACCAGCAAGTTAAACTAAATGTGTTCCAAACACTAAGGCATGTCGATGATCCGGAATAATGCCAACTTCTTCATGCCACGACAGAGTTTGACTTCGACGAGGAATTTAGTTGCCTCGGCAACTACATTGCCGATCAAGAGGAACCTGAGGATTATGAAGAACCGATCGATGATGAACAACAAGAAGAAGCAAATTGGTTAGTCAATCGACCGGGTACATACTTTGAACCACTGGATTACTCAGGTAAGGAAGGTAAACTCGAAAAGCCCTTCATTGAACACCCACCGATTCTTGAGATGAAATAGTTGCCAGAGCAACTAAAATATGCTTACTTGGGAACCGATAATACATTTCCTATAATTATTTCCTCTAAGTTACAGCCTGAGTAGGAAAAGAAGCTGATCAAAATGTTGATGCTACACAAGAAGGCAACAGTGTGGACAATTGCCAACTTGAAGGGAATTAGCCCGACAGTGTGCATGCACAAGATTTTGTTGGAATATGATCACAAACCTTTGATTGAGGCCTAGAGGAGACTGAATCATTCCATGAAAGGGGTTGTAATGAAAGAAATCATCAAGTGGCTTGACGCCGGCATCATATACCCTATCTCAGATAGTACATGGGTAAGTCCGGTACAATGTCTATTAAAAAGAGAGGTATAACGGTGGTAAGTAATGAAAATAATGAACTCATTCCAACCAGGACTATGAGCGGTTGGAGGGTTTCTATGGATTATCGAAAGCTAAACAAAGCCGCTAGGAAAGATCACTTCTCATTACCCTTTATTGATCAAATGCTTGATCGTCTTACAGGTAAACTCTTTTATTGATGGTTATTCAGGTTACAATCAAATTGCCATAGCACCAGAAGATCAAGAAAAGACAAGCTTCACATGCCCATACGGTACTTATGCTTTCCAAAGGATGCCATTCAGATTGTGTAATGGCCCGGCAACCATCGATGCGTACGCCTCGGCAACCCCTCGGCAACTCCAGACGCGTATGCCTTAGCAACCACTAATACGCATGCCTCGACAACCCTTGACGCCTCGGAAACTCCTGACGCGCATACCTCAGTAACCATCGATGCGCACGCCTCGGCAACCCTTGATGCCTCGGTAACTCTAGACACGCATGCCTCAGCAACCCTTGACGCGCATGCCTCGGTAACTCCAGATGCGTATGCCTCGGCAACCCTTGACACGCATGCCACGACAACTCTAGACGTGCATGCCTCGGAAACCATGGTAGCAGTTGCCACGACAACACATGCCTCGGTAATACCCTGGTACGCAGATTTAGTTAATTTCCTTGTTTGTGGTATTTTACCTTATGGCCTTACTCACCAAGGGAAGAAGCGGTTCCACCATGATGCTAAGCATTACTTTTGGGACGATCCTCTTTTGTTTAAACAATGTGCAAATCAGGTTATACGCTGATATGTTCCTGAAGAGAAGCAACAGAATGTACTCCGGCAATGCCATTCTTCACCCTATGGAGGAACACGTACCGCTGCCAAAGTTTTGCAATCCAGTTTGTATTGGCCAACACTGTACAAAGATTCCCAAGAGTTTTACAAGCAATGTGATCGTTGCCAAAGGACGGGCAATATCTTTAGACGACATGAGATGCCGCTCCAAAACATCATCGAGGTAGAATTGTTCGATGTATGGGGGATTGATTTTATGGGACCTTTCCCATCATCATTCTGTAACCTCTACATTCTACTTGCTATCGACTACGTGTCTAAATGGGGTTGAGGCAGCTGTAGTTCCCACCAACGATTCCAAGACCGTGCAACGATTCTTGGAGAAAAATATATTTACACGGTTTGGGATGCCGAGAGCAATTATCCGTGATAAAGGCAAGAACTTTGAAAACAGACTTATTGACAAGATGTTGCAATGCTTCGGTGTGTCACGCAAAATTTCCATGGCATATCACCCAAAAACCAATGGGCAAGCAAAAATTTCCAACCGAGAATTGAAGGATATACTCGAGAAAGTTGTAAATCCCTCTAGGAAGGATTGGTCAGTAAGACTAGATGATGCACTTTGGGCATATCGCACTACATTCAAAACACCCTTAGGTATGTCTCCCTTCCGACTTGTCTATGGCAAAACATGCCATCTACTGGTGGAAATTGAACACAAGGCATATTGGGCAATCAAGACCGTGAATATGGATTGGGAAAGTGCAAAAAAAAAGCGTTTGTTGGACATCAACGAGATAGAAGAATTTTGTGCACTCGCCTATAACAATGCACGAATCTACAAGAAGAAAACAATCCTTTGAATACTCCAACTATTATCAAGATTTCAGCCTTGAGCCATTCATCTTCGAAAGGATTGCACATCAAAAGTGGAAAATCTTTTTCCATCAATCGAAACCGGGTAACATCTCATGGGTAAGAGAATTCTATGCTCACTTACCTAACCCAGATAATCCTTATTTTTTGTTCTTGACAAGGCTATACTCATAAGCCCCGAAAACATCAACACCTTTTACGGGCTCTACATTGAGAATGACGAGCATCAAGCCTTTGTTGATCAACTTACGCCCAAGCAACTCGACAAGGTGTTTCAATAACTCACTCTAGTAGGAACTCATTGGAACGACGATAAATACAAAGGCACGATAAATCGCCTTCGGCTTAATCAAGAGGCAAAATTATGGAATAAGTTTGTTAAAACTTCTTTAATGCCCATAACACACAATACCACCGTTGATAAACCTCATCTTTTGCTCATACATTCTATCTTGCATAATCGTATCATTAACATTGGAAAAATTATTTGTGATGAGATTTTTGTATGTAGAACAAAAGACAAGGGTTCTCTTTTCTTCCCTTTCTTAATTTCCAATCTTTGCAAGGAGATACATGTCCCAAGTGAGTCTACTGATGAAAAGGCCCTACCAAAGTCCGGCTGAAATCGAGCACAAATATGAAAGCTAATGGGAGAGGCACCGGTAAAATCCCCAACACCTCCAATTGCGGTGACAACTCCTGCCGCCTCGGCAACTCCTAATGCTCAAAAAACTGATGCCCGGGCAACTAAGACAACAACCCTGAGATAACTTGAAGCACTCTTATAACCGTTGGCGAACCGCCTTAGGTAAATTGAAGACCGACAATTAATGTTCATGCGGTGCATGAAGGATCACAACAATGCCATCACCCAAGTCATCTTGGAAAAGTACCCGGATAACCGCGTGTTATTCCCCATCTTTCATGCCAAAATCCTTGCCACGACATCCAATGAAGCAGTTGCCACGGCAACTGCAACAGATAATGCCGTGGCAACCTACACTGCGCCAACCCAAGCAGTTGCCACGGCAACCAACACTGAAGATGTCACAGAAACCAAAGCTAAAAATGCCCCGACAACCATTATAAAAGCCAAAGGTAAAGCACCTATGCCTGAATCAACTCGTACTGAATCATTGTCTGATTTTTCTGATTCGAATGAGTCCTCCATTGCACCAACAAAGACCGCACCAATCGAATCCTCCAAGCCCAAGCGAAAAGCCAATGACATTGATGAAGAGTACGATGAGGACAACCCCGTACGAGGATCGATTCCACCATCAACAAAAAGGAAGCAACCACCGCATTCAAGCAAAATAATTAAGACACCGACCAAAAGGAAACTAATCATCCACGACGTCAAACTCTCAGAGTAAGTCCTCGTTTGCATTTTACTTTTCTTTATTTTTATTTTTATTTTTCTTTGTTGCATGCATTGAGGATAATGCCTCACTCGAGTTTGGGGGGATTGTTATTAGTTAGTTACCATGTTTAGTTGCATTCATCTTAAGTATTACATTTAGGATACATAAATTGCTTGCCATGCCTTTAGTTGGAACAAGAATTGCCTAGATTTGATGAATATCCGATGATGACTTTGCCAATGTAATTAATTGATAGAACTTTTTATTCTAGGATAAACATGGAAACACTTAGAATCGTGCTATGATGCTAAACTTGATGAAACGCTGTGTGGCTTGATTGATTTAAGGAATTCTAACGAACATAGCTTGATAGTTAAAAACTTGGGGGATTAGAATAAAAATTGGATGAATACTAGAGGTGCCCGAAATTGGCTCTAGTATGTGCTAAAAATTGATCGCTAAAGGTGCCCAAAATTGGCTCTAGTATGTGCTAAAAGTTTATCGCTAGAGGTGCCCGAAATCGGCTCTAGTCAAATAAATTAATTAACTTAAAAAACTAAAAACAAACACTAGAGGTGCACGAAACCGGCTCTAGTTAAAACGTGTTAAAAGAACCCAATGAAGTAATTTGAAAACCTCTTGTTTACATATAATCCAAAAAATCAACTTGCACACAACTCCGCACACACTCACAAGCATTATAGTTTGATTCCGAGTAACTCCTAAGTTTTCCGAAAAATGAAAAGCCAATTATACTTTGTGCCACGGTTCTAAGAGTTTAAATCAAGTTCAAAGCTATGTTTGTGAAAATTGAAGTCTTGGCAGGTAATTATTAGTTTGCATTGCTTGAGGACAAGCAATAATTCGAGTTTGGGGGTGTGCTAAGTGTCTAAAAGTACTATCTTATTCACCCTTTTTATTCTTATTATTGCTAGACTTAGGCTCATATTAGTTGCATTATTATCCATTCATGCATGTTTGCATTGTTTCCTTGGTGGATAAGCTTGATTTAATATTTTGCTTAATTTTGTGGAAAAAGATACTGCTTTGGTGTGTTTTTGTGTGTGTGCATAATCATTTGCCAAAGCAAGGCTAGAACCAGTTGCCAGGGTAATGCATGAAGGAGATGCCGAGCTAGTTGCTAGGGCAATTGTCGATAAGGGATAAGATGATATGGCAGTCAAAATTGATGACTAGATAAACCCAAGATGACATAGAGCAAAGTTAAATCCCAAAGGAGTTTGATTTCCATTAAGAGGTTAAAGAGAAATTAAATCCCAAGAAGATAGAAGAAGGTCTAGAAGAAATTTAAATATAATAAAGAATTATATTCTTTAAAAGTATTTAATTCCAACTTAACTTCATCCTCAAAAAAGACTTTGACCTAGCCTTATAAATCGAGGACCAAGCCGTCAACTCAAAGGGAGAGCAAGTGGGAGATTTCGACAAGAGCAAGGGAGAGATTTCGGCAAAGAGGCTTCAACCATTCTTCATCTTTTTCTTCCTTGTTCGATTAGGTTTATGTTAGGAATTCTTTGTTTTGTGTTTTTTTGGAACCTAGCCATGAACTAAATCTATTTGGCTAAGGTTATTGTGTTTTGTGGTTGTGAGAAACAATTGGATTTTGTTTAGGTAATAAGAGTTTGCACTTTCAATTCAAGTTTTACTCATTCTTGGTTCTTATTATTGTTTGCGAGTGAATTGGGAGAGGATCTCGTAACTTCATCTATTTATCTAATATTGGGAGAGTTAGATTCAAGAAACGAATGAGTATGGACTTTATTCAATCTATTGATGGTGAATATTAATCTGGCTTAGGAATAAGTTAAGGATTTCAATGGATAAGAGGTGCGCAAGATTGGTTGTTATTCACCCTTGATTCACGCAGGGATGTATTATCAAGGCATGCACAAATAGCTAGAGTTTCGACTTAGGGATAAGAAGAAACCATTGAAGAACGCACCACCGAACCTTGAAGTTGTTGCCCAGCCGCCCAAACAGTTGCCCAGCCAGTTGCCTAGGTAACCGTCGATTAGTTTCCAAGGCAACCTCGTTGCGCAAGTTGCCACGACAACTGAGTTGCCCTTGCACTCTTTTACCAAGACGATCCAATCAGCTATCACACCTCAACTCACGATAACCTGGCCTATTCTCTCTCATTTGATTACATCTTCTTTTACTTATTTGCTTTCTAGTTTAGTTGTTAGTTAAACTCCTGCAATCTTCTACTTGTGTTGTTTTACTTTTTACAGTGCAAGAGATTAGATTCTTGGAGTGGCACCAATCCCTATGGAGATGATATCTTTTATACTATAACTTGCGACGTGAACACTTGCACAATTGCGGAGCACTTATTACGCGCATCAATCTATTTGTTTACTTGAGTGTTAAGCAAATGAAATGAAATGCTTGACATGTTGCATTGCTTATGCCAAAGGTAAGAAATGGCATGCTTGCTTGGAGAATAAGGTACGCACATTACGTACATATGAATGTGTTTGTGATTGATATACATGGCTGGTTGAAATGAAATGAACAATGGTACCACCTTGTTTACATGCCATTCGAATGGCATGGATATTTTGTCTTGGGAGTTAAGACTCCATAAGCCTAAGGGCTTGGCCTTTGAATGGCATAATCATGTCTTGATTAATGAATTGTATAAAGCTTGAATGAAATTGATAATCAAACAACCTTGGTAGCTAGTTTGGATAGATAGGAGGGCATGCCATAGAATCTTGAGCTCATATTGGCACTACGGTGCATATTGGCACGACGGTGCATATTAGCACGATGGTGCATTTTGGCACTACGGTGCATTTTGGCACTACGGTGCATATTGTTGAAGATTTGATTTTCTAGTGAGCTAAATACAAAGGGTGTTATAAGATGAATTAATCACTTGAAATGAACATGGTTTGCCTTGGTTGTGTGATGTGAACATTACTTGTTTTGTAAGATTCTTGAATGAACATCCTTGCCTTGAAAGATAACACGTGAATGATTGTACAACTAGTTACTTCACATGAAAGTTATGTATAATTGATTCTTGTTGTGTAAGAATGCCTACTTGGTGTTTTTGGTTGCTTGTCTTCTAAGCAAGTTACTCGAATAGCATGATGGGTATATATGATGGATGTTGCTATGTTGAATGTGTGATATGTGAAGCTTGCCTATGTTCACTCCTTGAATTCGAATAGTATATGTCTTGTACGGATGATCTTGATTCTTTGAAAGACTTGTAAACTTGGATATGTATACTTGAAATTGGTTAGACTTAGTGTTACCTCACTAAGTACACAACTTGTACTTACCACTCTACTCTTCATTCATCCCATAACATGTTAAAGACACTTTCAAGAGGATATCTTGAGATCGAAGCAACATTTTGAAGCAAGCTTGAAAGTATGATTTCATACTCTTTGTATGCTCCTAGTTTGGTGGCACTAGAACTTGTATATTTAGCCTTGATCATGCATTTTGTTGTGATCTTAAGACTTGTAATTATGTATAACATGTATGGGCCTATCATGTAACCAACTTTGATGACTTAAACTATGTATATGAACTATGTTGATATGTATATAAATGAGTAAGATGCTGCGCATATTGTGTAAGTAATCCAATGAATGTATGAACCTAAAGGGTAGCTTGAATGTAATTATACCTTGATGATTGTGTTAGGTATGCATGTATAGGGTGGTTACCGAATGTTTAAGACTATGATAAGCCTTGAATGAACTAGTTTCATGCTTTGTATGGGTTTGGTGAAATAGCTGAATGGTTCGGATTAGATTGTGGCTTGAATGGATGCTAGAATATGTAATTTGAATGTTCAAGAATTATGTTAGAAACTTGGAAGCATGTAACTTTAATGTATTTCAAATGAGATAGAAAATAATGAATGGAAGTTGTAAAAAATGAAATATAAAAATAGTAACTTGTATTATAAGCACGAAAGGGATTAATCTAGTGATATTGTGTAGATAGCCAAATGCCTTAGGATAAAAAATGAAGTTATATGTGAGGTTACTTGTTTGTTAAGAAAGTATGTATGATTGCTTGCCTTGATTGTTGGTTTTGTTCGAATGCTAGGATGATTATAAATAAAATGAGAGTTTACTTGATAGCGAAGTAAGAATGATAAGTAAGAAGCTTGTATGATTTTGTGGTGTATAAGAATGAAATGAAACAAATTAGTACCTAAATTAGCATGCTAAGTATGCTTCTTTTGATTAATGGGGATTACTTGTATGTCTTGTATGGTTGTGTTTAGGTTAATTGCATTGCAAGTTTTGTATATCAAGGTTACTTGTTCGACAAGTAACCTTCTCTTGCTTTGTTCTCGCTTTGGTAACACTCATGAAGCGGATTACGGCTAACCCGGGGATGTGGTGTTACATTTATTGGTATCAGAGCTTTTTAGTCGGTTCTAGGACTAAAACTAAGCTCACTTGCATTGTATAGGATATTGTGCCACCAAGGAGACTTGATATAAGCTTTTATTGTTGCTTAAATGTAAAAACTAAATTCTTATTATTATGATTGAACTAGAATGTCAGAAACGAGACTTGCTCGGGATGACGAGAGTCTCGTAGGCTCCTTGAATGAAATAGATAATCTTTCGAGATGAAACCTAAAATTGTAAAGCAAAGCCTTGTAGTTTCAAACCCAATAGGGGGAATCACATCCATTAACTTCCTTTGCAAGGAATGTTCTATAGTTATTCAAAACATACCCTTTCTTATTTATTTATATGTATTGCCAAATTGTGAGTTCGATCTAGTGTTAGGATTAGATTGGCTAAGTAAACATGAAGCCTGGATAGATTGCCTAAATAGGAGACTGTATCTCCGGGGTTTTGGGAAAGAATCCATTCTCTTAATAAACAAGAAACCAACCTCAATCTTTGCGTATATGATTCTTCAAGATGAAATTGAATTCGGTTTGCCTAGCATGCCTGTTGTTTCTGAATTCATTGATGTTTTTCCTGAGGAACTCCCTGGTGTCCCTCCAACCAGAGAATTAGAGTTCGGGGTTGAAGTTTAGCCTGGAAGAGCTCCGGTGTCCATTAAACCCTATAGAATGGCATTTGTCAAGTTAAAAGAATTAAAGAAGCAACTTTAGGAATTGCAAGATAAAGGTTTCTTACGGCCTAGCACTTCTCCTTGGGGTGCTCCAGTCCTGTTCGTGAAAAAGAAAGACGGGACTATACGGCTTTGTATTGACTATTGTCAGTTAAACAAGCTCACTAGAAAGAATCGGTATCCCCTGCCCAAAATTGAAGATCTTTTTTATCAACTCAGGGATGCTTCTATATTCTCTAAGATCGACCTTCGATCAGAGTACTATCAAATGAAAGTGAAAGAACAAGACGTATCCAAGACATCCTTTCGTACTCGATATGGCCACTTCGAATTCCTCGTAATGCCATTCGGGTTTACGAATACTCCGACTACTTTATGGTTCTCATGAATCAGGTATTCAAGCCCTATCTCGACAAATTCGTAGTTGTCGTCATCGACAATATCTTTGTGTATTCTTGAAATAAGGAGGAACATGCTAAACACCTCCGAATAGTCTTGCAAACACTCCGAGAACATCAATTGTATGCCAAGTTCTCCAAATGTGAATTATGGTTACCAGAAGTTTCTTTCCTCGGCCACGTTATCTCGGTTGAAGGAATCAAAGTCGATCCAAGCAAGATTCAGTCTATTCTAAATTGGAGACCTCCGAAGAATGTAAGCGAGGTCCAAAGCGTTCTCGGTTTAGCTGGGTATTACAGAAGGTTTGTTAAGGGCTTTTCCTCCATTGCCGCAAGCCTTACTAAGCTTACCCGCAAAGATACGCCTTTTGTTTGGTCGGAGAACCAAGAATGAAGCTTTGATCAACTTAAGCAAGCTCTGACTCATGCCTCGATACTCATCCAACCAGAATCGGGCAAAGAATTCACTGTTTACAGTGATACTTCTCATCTAGGACTCGGTTGTGTCCTGATGCAAGATGGAAACATAATTGTTTATGCTTCAAGGATACTGAAGCCACATGAGTCTAATTATCCAATGCACGATCTGGAACTAGCAGCTATCGTGTTTGCTTTCAAGATATGGAGACACTATCTATACGGAGAGAAATGCAATCTATTTACCGATCACAAAAGTCTCAAATACCTCCAAACTCGGAAGGACTTGAATCTGAGGCAAAGGAGATGGCTCGAATTACTTAAGGATTACGACTTGGTTATCGACTACCATTCGGGGAAAGCAAACGTAGTTGCTGACGCCCTTAGTCGCAGACCATACTTGGGTAACTCCTAAATCTAGAATTCTGAATTAATTCATTCGACTTTTCTTATTTTGCAAACAATGAATCTAGAGCTTCCTTAAGCTGCAAGTTACCATTGGAACACTACTTGAAAAGTAAACTACCATTCGAATAAGAATTGTACCTAAAATACATGTAACCATTGAAATTGAGTCTTTCTTAGCTTGTAAGAAAGCATTCAAATAATGCCTTATTCTTCAAGAAACAATTTGAAACAATGCCTTGTTATATAGGTAACAATTCGAACAGTGCCTTGCATTGCAATAATTCTATTGAAAATCATCCTAATGACCTTGTTAATTATTTTGTAGCTATTACGGCTATCAATGCTCATTTCCGACTACCCAAGGGCCAGAAATTCATGACTGAACTTCAAGTTCAATCCAATATAGTCTCGAGGATCAAACAACTTCAACAAGTTGATCCAGATCTCCAGAAGATCATGTCTAAACTTACTTCTGAGTCTAGCTCTGACTTCCCCCTCAAGTCAAATGGACTCCTCTATTTCAAACATAGAGTATGTGTTCATAACAATGAACAATTGAAGCGGGAAATGTTGCAAGAAGCACATCAAAGTTCTTTCTCGATCCACCCTGGATCGGTTAAGATGTATAAGGACCTAAAGCTAGTATACTGGTGGCCATGCATGAAATCTGCAATCACGGACTTCATATCCATATTCTTAACATGTCAAAGAGTCAAAGCTGAGCATTAAGACCCTACTAGACTGCTCCAACCTATTGAACTTCCCCAGTGGAAGTGGGATCGAATTACTATGGACTTTGTCACCGATATTCCTTCTACTTAGAGAAAGAATGATGTTGTATGGGTGATTGTTCCTAGATTCACTAAATATACTCACTTCATCCTTGTTCGTATGAACATGAGCTTGGAAACCCTTGCCAAGTTGCACATTCGTGAAGTGATTCGGTTACACGGTGTACCTACAGCAATCATCTCTGATCATGACCCTCGATTCGCTTCTCAATTCTGGAATTCTCTGTAAAAAACTCTATGAGCTAAAGTACATCTTAGTACGGCCTTTCATCCTCAATCGGATGGCCAATTTGAGAGAATCATTCAAGTACTAGAAGATATTCTACGAGCCTGTGTTATCTATTTCAGGAAGAATTGGGAGAAATCCCTACCTCTTGTCGAGTTTGCCTACAACAATAGCTATCAATCTTCTATCCAAATGGCACCATTCGGAGCTCTATATGGTAGAAGATGTAGAACTCCTCTATGCTGGACCGAATTGGGAGAGAACAAGACTCTAGGACCTCAATTGCTTCGGGAAACCGAAGAACAAATCAAGATCATTCATGATCGATTAAGGCAGCTTTCGATAGACAGAAAGTGTATGCTGACTTGGAAAGGAGAGATATCCAGTATGCTATTGGAGACAAAGTCTTCCTAAAGGTCACACCTTGGAAGAAAGTGCTCAAATTTGGAAGAAAAGGGAAGCTCAGTCCCCGATACATCAGACTATTTGATGTTGTTGAAAGAATTGGTCCAATGGCCTATCGACTAGCTCTTCCTAGAGAGTTCGATAGAATACACAATGTTTTCCACGTTTCAATGCTCAAAAGGTATCGATCGGATCATTCACACGTCCTTGTGCCCGAAGAAGTAGAATTGAATCCCGATTTGTCCTACGAAGATGAACCTATTCAGATTCTTGACCGGAAGTAAGGAAGCTTCGGAACAAGATTGTTCCCCTTGTTAAGATCTTATGGAGGAATCATAAGGTGGAAGAAGCTACCTAGGAATGTGAAGAAGTCATGAGGGAGCAATATCCTCACCTATTCGATTCAGGTAAAAATTCGAGGACGAATTTTTCTTTTAAGGATGGGAGAGTTGTAACACCCTAAATCCTAGCCTAGAAGTATTGAAACCAATTGCTTAAGTTGATAGCTTAATTGAATATAGAATTTAAGCTAAATTGATTAGTCAATTATCTAATTGAAAGACTAAATGAAATAAGAGACCAATTTAGAAGGACTTAATCGGATAACATGAAAAATATGGGGAATGCATGATAAATTTCTCATTTTCCTTAATTGCCCTTGATTAAAATTAAGATTTGAGACTAATTAAGTGTGAAATAATAATTATCTAAATCCACTAAATGGATTAAACATAGTCATAATCTTCTTCATTGTCCTTAGTTGTCGAATTGAATAGGGAAATTAGGGAGAGAGGGTTCTTGTGAGAGAAAGCTTGAATCTATGGTGTCAAAGTTGAAATTGAGCTAAACTCAACTTGGTGGCAGAACTACTAAGGTAAATTCATGCTGTCCAAACTGATTCATGCTTGAAATTCTGATTTAGATGATGTATAATGCTTAGTTGAGTTGTTAGGTTGCTTGAAATGAAGAGAATGATGAAATTGGACTTGTATACACCATTGATAACTTGAATTCGAGTGGAATTTATGTGTAAGTGTTGGTGTAACAACATTAGGTTGCTGGAAATTTGAAATGAAATGTTGTTGTAAGAATTGAATTGTTAGAACATGTAATTGAGCTATGGACTAATGAATTAAACATGATCATGATTAGGTAATGTAATTAAGGTGTTAAGCAAGCTAAATTGTTAGTAACCAATGCTGGAAAAGAAAGATAAAAGTATGAACAAAGTCAGATAGCTTGGAAACTGTTTTAGTAAGAACAAATTGTGTAAACATGCAAAATTAAGCAACTTAACCAACTTACTCTGTTTTGGCCACATCGAAAAATGAATTAACATTGACTAAGCATGTTTAGGATTTCATATGAAATGAATTATAGGGCCAAAACATTTGTTGAAATGAATTTAAGGAATTAAAATGTGAATAGGTGCAATATGCCCATAATTGCTTTGTTCTGGGTAGTAACTTTGAAGATTCACCAAACTTTGTATAGATCAAATTCATGAATGAAATTTTAGTGACATGATCCTTAGTATGTCTACTTTCATTAGGTGAAAACATAACTGAATTCTGGGTTGTATGCTGGAAATTGTATTAGAAATAGCTGGACAGTGCAAACTGTCCAGACAATGTAAATGCCCTGTCTTTGAACAATAAACTGTATTAATTAGCTAAGAACTAAAATGCAAGACTTATATGGTCATAAAGACAATATTGTTAGCTTTCCAATAGTGTAAATTAATCAATATTCTGACGTACAGATTAAAAGACATGACCATTTCAAGGGATAGTGTGCAAAATGCCAGGCAGTGTCCTAGGCAGTTTGGGACTTTTTTTGCACCTAGAAGCAAACTGTTTTCAAAACAGTTTTGGGACATTGTAATCTGTCCAGCTAAATGTTAAGTACAAATATGGTAACATTGCTACTATACATGTGTGACATCATGTGCATGTTTTGATGAATTGTATGTGTTATGCTTGCTAGACCAAGGGCAACAAGTTTTGGAAGAGGAAGATAAGAGTGGTCATCCCAAAGCAAGAGGCAAAGGGATTTGGATACAAGACAAGTAATTAGCTAAGAGTATTGTGAGTGTAACCATCCTTAGGGTTACGACTTAGGTCTTAACCAATATTGCTATTATGTTAATTCAATGACATTGCCATGTAACATGACCTAATACATATTTAGCTAATTAAGGGAAGAATGATATGAATGTAAACTTGTTTGATGCCATGATCTATTTGTTTATGAGTGTTAAGAAAATGAAATGAAATGCTTGACATGTTGCATTGCTTATGCCAAAGGTAAGAAATGGCATGCTTGCTTGGAGAATAAGGTACGCACATTGCATACATGTGAATGTGTTTGTGATTGATATACATGGATGGTTTAAATGACATGAACAATGGTACCACCTTGTATTCATGCCATTTGAATGGCATGGATAGACTTGTCTTGGGAGTTAAGACTCCATAAGCCTAAGGGCTTGGCCTTTGAATGGAATAATCATGTCTTGATTAATGAATTATATAAAGCTTGAATGAAATTGAAAATAAAACAACCTTGGTAGCTAGTTTGGATAGATAGGAGGGCATGCCTTAGAATCTTGAGCTCATTTTGGCACTACGGTGTATATTGGCACTACAGTGCATATTGGTACGACGGTGCATTTTGGCACTACGGTGCATATTGGCACTTCGGTGCATATTGTTGAAGATTTGATTATCTAGTGAACTAAATACCAAGTGTGTTATGAGATGAATTAATCACTTGAAATGTACATTGTTTGCCTTGGTTGTGTAATGTGAACATTACTTGTTTTGTAAGATTCTTGAATGAACATCCCTGCCTTGAAAGATAACACATGAATGATTGTATAACTAGTTACTTCACATAGAAGTTATGCATAATTGATGCTTGTTGTGTAAGAATGCCTACTTGGTACTTGGTGTTTTTGGTTGCTTGTCTTCTAAGAAAGATACTCGAATAGCATGATGGGTATATATGATGGATGTTGCTTTGTTGAATGTGTGATATGTGAAGTTTGCCTATGTTCACTCCTTGAATTCGAATATTATATGTCTTGTAGGGATGATCTTGATTCTTTGAAAGACTTGTAAACTTGGATATGTATACTTGAAATTGGTTAGACTTAGTGTTACCTCACTATGTACATAACTTGTAATTACCACTCTACTCTTCATTCTTCCCATAACAGGTTAAAAAAGCTTTCAAGAGGATATCTTGAGATAGAAGCAACGTTTTGAAGCACGCTTGAAAGTATGATTTCATACTCTTTGTATGCTCCTAGTTTGGTGGCACTAGAACTTGTATATTTAGCCTTGATCATGCATTTTTTTGTGAGCTTAAGACTTGTAGTTATGTATAACATGTATGGGCCTATCATGTAACCAACTTTGATGACTTTAACTATGTATATGAACTATGTTGATATGTATATAAATGAGTAAGATGCTGCGCATATTGTGTAAGTTATCCAATGAATGTATGAACCTAAAGGGTAGCTTGAATGTAATTATACCTTGATGATTGTGTTAGGTATGCATGTATAGGGTGGTTACCGAATGTTTAAGACTAGGATAAGCTTGAATGAACTAGTTTCATGCTTTGTATGGGTTTGGTGAAATAGCCGAATGGTTAGGATTAGATTGTGGCTTGAATGGAAGCTAGAATATGTAATTTAAATGTTCAAGAATTATGTTAGAAATTTGGAAGCATGTAACTTTAAGGAATTTCGATTGGGATAGGAAATAATGAATAGAAGTTGTAAAAAATGAAATATGAAAATAGTAAGTTGTATTATAAGCATGAAAGGGATTAATCTAGTGATATTGTGTAGATAGCCGAATGCCTTAGGATAAAAATTGAAGTTATATGTGAGGTTACTTGTTTGTTAAGAAAGTATGTATGCTTGCTTTCCTTGATTGTTGGTTTTGTTCGGATGCTAGAATGATTATAAATCAAATGAGAGTTTACTTGATAGCTAAGTAAGAATGATAGGTAAGAAGCTTGTATGATTCTAGGTGTATAAGAATGAAACGAAACAAATTAGTACCTAAATTAGCATGCTAAGTGTGCCTGTTTTGATTAATGGGGATTACCTGTATGTCTTGTATGGTTGTGTTTAGGTTACTTGTGTTGTAAGTTATGTATATCGAGGTTACTTTTCGACAAGTAACCTATCTCTTGCTTTGTTCTCGCTTTGGTAACGCTCCTGAACCGGATTACGGCTAACCTGGGGATAGGGTGTTGCAACATCATTGGTGCCCTCGTATGTAATCTCAATCTTTTCCCATATCTCTTTTGCACTTGTGCAAGAAGACATCTTCGCATACTCGTCCGGTCAAAGAGCACAAAAGAGTATGTGCATGACTTTGTCATTTATTTGCATCTTCCTCTAATATTCATCGGTATACTCTTGCCTTGTATTGGGAATGAGTCGGTCTTCCACTCTCTTCATTGGAATTCTTGGCCAATCTTCTACTACTTCCTATCAGAGGTAGTCGTTGGATTTGATGAAGATCCTCGTCCAATTCTACCAATAGGGGTAGTTTACCCCATTGAAGAAGGGTGGCTTGGTGATGGATTGTGACTCATAAAGATTGGTGCGGGAAGTAGAGGTCATGGCTTGGTCGAAGATTGATTGAATCACCTTAGGATCGACTCAAGAGATTGTTAAATCTTCCGATGAGCGTAGATTTGATACCAATTGTTGAGATGATCAATCAATAGTGAAAGACCAAGAGGGGGTGAATTGGCAATTTAAAAAATTGGTGGAAGTAAAAGGAAAGGTAAAAAGAGTTGGACACAAGAATTTATAGTGGTTCAACCTTCTAACAAGGTTTACATCCACTACCTTAGCTATCCACACTAAGGATTTTCTCAAATCAACTAGATTTGTTTTCCTTTTGAGGCCAAATGAGATAACCTTACACCCTCTTAAGACTTATGCCCCAAAGTCTTAAGAATTCCTCACAAAGAGAATACAAATGAAGCAAATTGAAAAATCCTCTCAAAGGCTAAATGTTTGCACAATTCCTAGTTCACTCAAAACCCCAAACTTGAATAAAATGATTACAAATAAGAACACTCAAGTGGGTTACAAGAATTTGACAATAAAAGCTCAAAGATTGTTAGATGTATGATTGAATGCTTTAGACTTGGTCAATGGTTGTTGCTAAAGCTTTGGGGACTTATTTTTATACCTCTTCATTGATTTTTAATCGTTTAGGTAGCTGAGATGTTAATTCAAGTCGTTGAGCTTCATTTTTCCTGCAATAAATGATGTCTGCCAACAATGGGTATCGGTACTTGAGCAATCGTATCGGTACCTGCTATAAGAGGAAAGAATCATTGTACAAAGGGGTATCAATGCGGGAAGCCGTATCAATAGGAAGAGTTCATTTTATAAAGTCAAACTGGCATGGTTTATATTGTATCGGTACTAGTTTTGCTCACTAGAATCCTGATAAGTTCTGCAATAAAAATCATATTGATACGCCTATATAGGTATCAGTATGCATTAACTGACTTTCAAAGATATGGTTCCAACAAACTGATAAGGAAACAATTGAATATTTATTACAAAATATTTGGAAAATCATAACACCTTGTATCGATACGTAAAAGGTTGTGCCAATACTCGTAAGTAAAATCGGTTCTCAGGTTGAATGGGGTACTAATACAACTACACGCGTATCAGTACATTATAGCCATCAAGTATAAAATCAAATTCTAGTAGCTAAAAAACGTATCGATAAAGCCTAAGGCGTATTGATACTCCTATATAAATTTTGCTATTTTGAGTACCAAAACACTTAGAAAATATTTGGGGTTTAAGTTTTTTACTTAGAAAATATTTTATGGTCGAATTCTTTTCAATTTGTGAGTCGTTTTTAGTACTTAAAAATTTATCCTTTTTACAAAATAGTCCTTGTTACTACTTGTTATATCAAAATGAAATATAGGTTTTATACCTTGCCTTTGTCCTAGGTGGATGGTTATTTCTTGGCAGGGCAGGATGAGGCACCAGCATCAATATCTATTTGTTGTCTTCGTCTGGTGGTGGGATCGGCTGTAGGCACCTGAAGAAGATGTTGTGGTAATGACGGGAATTCCATCAATTCATCTGGTAATAGCTTTCGAAATAGAGATTGAAGCTTTGATTGACGTTGTTAAGCGGGTATGAAATATGGCCAGAGAATGGTTGATAAGTCTAATATTTTCATATTTTTCACATATAAATACCTATATTTTATTGTTCTAATCCAACTATAAATCTACGTTTTAACAAGTGTTTGATTTCTGTAGGGATTTTGACAACTAAAGGACAATACATGCTTAAAAGAGAAGTTTCAGTTGGATTTGGATTTTAAGGAGCACTTAACATATGAAGAAGAATTCTACTTCAAGTTGAACTTTTATGTTTTATATTATATTTTGAGTATGATAGAGTTTTAAATTAAATCTTATTATAATTCCTTCTCCTAGTTGATGTAAATGACCTCTATTATAAATATGGTCACGAGGAGAAGAGACATCCTTCATCCCATAATTCTCATTCTTCTCTTCTTTGTTGATTTCCCTTCTCCACGAATTGCTAAACTCTTTTTCTAGTTAAGGTTTAGGTTTGAGGTTATTAATAAAAGTTTTTAGTTAGATTTCTTGTTCTTCATCTTCTTCATCTATTTCAAGTATTTTTATATCTTTCGGGATTATTCAACACATATATATTGTGGATTATATATATACGACAACTAATCGAGGCATCCTTGATACAAGTGGTAAGTAACCAAGCAACGAGTTACAAGGTATGAATTCATATTCTTGATAAGTTAACGGATTAGTGTTTTAATAGTTTAAGTGCATTGGGTCTCTCAATTCAGTAAAGCTATTTGATAGGTTTTAATTCTAAGTGGATTATCTAAGGATTTTAATCTTGATAATAACAGTTAGTCATTTATGGATTATTAAGTGATTATCTACTAAGTAAGAGAGATTGGTTTTAATTGTGGATTATCATTAACCTATAACCAAGCAATTTGAGATTGATGTAGGTTTATCTTTTGTGAAGCTCCATGATCTAAAACTTGGATTAATACAGCAAGATCTACTTTAACTAGAGTTCATTTTAATATAGAATTTTGATTTACTTTAAATTGCTTTCTTTAATTCTACTATAACACAAAACCCCCCTTTTACTTTAATTGCTTGTGAATTTAATCTCTTAACCGCTCTCTGTGGGATCGACCCTACCTGCCACTACTACAAATCCAGAGAACAAGTAGGTATTATTTTTTGACGGATTCGACAATATTTCTATGAAGGTTTATTACCCATGGAAAGAAGGATGATGGATGCCACAAGTGGAGGAGCAATCATAAACAAGACTCCTACCCAAGCCAAAGACCTCATCAATATTATGGTCGCAAACTCTCAACAATTTGGGTCAACACATGACATCGTCTCTTGACATGTGAATGAGGTAAATATCTCTTCCATTGAAAATAAGATTTCGAATCTAACCTCTCTTGTTCAAAAATTGGCATTAGGTAATGCACAACAAGTCAAGGCATGTAGGATTTGCACAAGGCAAGATCATGCAACCGATATGTGCCCCACACTACAAGAAGAAAGTACCGAAGAAGCCAATGCCATAAGAGGATTTTACAGCCAAAAGAAGTACAATCTGGGCTACCCAAATATGAGCTATGGACAAAAGAGCAATCAACAAGGAGGTTATGCGCAACCATCTTCATCGGCAAAACACCCTTGGAGGATGTCGTATAGGAACTTGTTCACAGCCTCAACCAATTCCAACAAGAGACGAGGTCAAGTATCAAAAACCTTGAAACACAAGTCAAATTGCCTCATCTCTTAGTCAATCTGAAACTCGAGGTAAGTTACCTTCTCAAACTATTCTGAATCCAAAAAAAAACGTGAATGCAATTACTTTGAGAAGTGGAAAGAACTTATAGGGTCCTTTACCCAAGGAGGACACCAAAAAGAAAAAAAGGAAGGCTAGCAAAATGACAAAATTTTGGCAAACCCCTTTTCCCGACAATGATGGAAAATCGGAAAAGCCTAAACAAAAGAAGAGAGATGTCGACACAAACCAGGTAACCCAACCTATCATCGTTCAACCACCTTTTCCTCAAAGATTCTCAAGGGACAAAGAAAGAAGAACAAGAAAAAGAGATTCTTGAGACATTCTGAAAAGTTAAGGTAAACATTCCTTTAATTGATGCTATAAAAAAATCCCTCGCTATTCCAAAATTCTCAAGGAATTATGCACAAATAAGAGGAGGTTGAATGGAAATGAAAAGGTAAGGATGGGTGAGAATGTACCTGCCGTACTTAGAAAACTTCCTAAAAAATGCGAAGATCCAGGTATGTTCACTATCCCATGTCAAATCGGCAAAGTAAAAATAAAATGGCCATGTTAGATTTAGGAGCATCAATTAATGTTATGCCTTATTCTATTTATTCTACAAACAAAATGGATCCTCTTAAGAGAACATGTGTTACTATACAACTTGCCGACCGATCAAATGTCTACCCCATGGGAGTTTTAGAGGAGGTTTTAGTACAAATCAAAGAACTTGTATTTCCTGTTGATTTCTATGTACTAAACATGGAAGAAAATAATCCTACCAACCCTAGTTTGATCTTGCTAAGGAGGTCGTTCATAAAAACATCAAAGACAATAATCAATGTGCATGATGGTACACTTACCATGAATTCGATGGAGAACTCATAAAGTTTAATATTTATAATGCCATGAAATAACCTAATGATGCATGTTATTAATTTGCTTTGGATATTACAAAACCTTTTGATGCAGAACAATTCCCATCCATCCTATAAAAAAGCCTATACTCCCTATTCATCTGGGAATCAATCTAACCGATGCTGAACTACCTGACAAGCCTATACTCCCCATTCATCCCGACAAACCTCCATTGCAACAACCATACAAAGCATAAGTGTTCAAGTCCATCAAGGAAAAACCTCATGACGAACATTTTATTGCCACAATATGAGAAATAGAGCGAGTCACGTCTAGCCAAAGACGTTAAACAAAAGAACTTCGTGCTGAAGGGTCGTTTACTTGAATGGTTAGTAAGTCATGCATATTGTAGGTTTGCTTGTATGGTAATGTATGGTGTCTTTGTAACACCCCAGTTTTGGGCCTAGTGGTTTTAAGGGTTAGATTAGACAGTCCGGTGAGATTAGAGTCGATTTTAGGATTGTATATTTTTACAAGGGATAAAAAATATAGAAAAATTTTATAAAATATTTAATAAATATAAATTGATTTTTGGTAAAGTCAATTTTGCAAATTAATATTTGGAAATTGTACATTTTGGGTTAGTGACCAAAATGTAAAAAAAGTGAAAACTATTTTTAGTGATTGTTTTGTAAAAGGGTTAAAACTTAGAATCTCTAAGGGGCTATTTAGCCTAAATGTTTTTATCAGATTTCTCTCTTAATTGGATTAGTTTTAAAGTGTTTTAATTAAATGATTAAAGAGGATTTATTAAAAGGATGGTAGTTATTTTCTAAAAAAATAAAATCGACGTAACTTTTTCTCTCTTAAGTTTCTCTCAAATATCTTTAGCCAAACATATATTTTATCATAAAAGATTTGAGGTAATGATCTTGTTTTCTTAATCTAATGATTTTTAATGGATTTCTCAACTTGTTTCCTCAAAATCTCATTGATTTTCCATTGTTTCTTTAGTGTAAAAATCATCCAATTGAGAGAGTTTTCAATCTTTGGAGGTGAGGTTTGCTCTTCTCCTTCAACGATGGTTCTTTATTGAAATTCTCAAGTTCTTAATCCTTTTACAAATGATTTCTAGTTAGTGTTGTGGATTTAATTGAAGAGAAATGGTTTAATTGAGATTTAACTGGGGTAATTATGAGATCTTCATTTAGATCTGTTTTACTGAGTTTATGATGAGGTTATATCATGATTTTGATGTCTTATGATGATAATGGATTAGTTTTATCAATGGAATCTAGAAATCAAATGAATCTCTAGTTGTTTAAGTTGCTAGTTATGAGTTTTTGAGGTGTTGTGGGTGATTAATGGTTGCTGGAGGTATAAGGATGTTATAATATGGTTTTTAGATGTCTTTTGATGTTAATTTATGTTTGGAAATGCTAGGTTATGGCTGGGTTATGTTTTGGAAGTGAATCGAAGTTGTTTCAATTGTTTCGGATAAGTGCTTTGATGGTTTTAAGCATGACATTGTTGAGGAATTGCTTGTTGGGGTTTTGAATGCATTATGATGCATTAATACTTTGTTATAATGTAATTAAAACAGGGGAGAATGTTTTAGAAGCTACCAGTGAAGCTTTGGAGGCTTCAGACTCTTGATTGCACGTCGGCGAATCAAGGTTTCGCGTGTTGGTGAGTGAGAACATGTTTTCCAGCTTTTGAATGGTTTAAAAGGTGGTTTAAGGAAGTTTAAATCTAGTTTGAAATTCTGGTTTAAACTAGGAGATAAGTATAAAGGATTTTCTCTCTCTGGTCGTGCTTGTTTTACGAAATGATTTATGCACTTGTTTTGATTTACATAATTTCCACTGTTGAAGCGTGATTTAAAATACGATGTCTACTATTTTTGATAAAGTATTGATGAAGGATGCATTGGTGAATGATCCTTGTAAGTATGATTTATACTTGTGAAAGCATGGTTTGATGCTTGGGTATGTTTTGGTAAATTGCTTTAAAAATAATGAGGTTCAAGGCTAGTTGTGAATTATATTGGCAAGTGATGGGATGGAAATGGTTTTGAAACGTAATCGGATATAGTTAGCCAGCTATAGGATTGAGTGAACTATGAAATAAGTCACCTTGGACGTTGAGGGGTTGATACCGAATACTCCGTCCAAGTACTCTAACGATTGAGGGGTTGATGGTAACGAAAACTCTCGTTAGTGGGTTATACATCTACCGATGAGTGGTATTGAGGGGTTGATATGGGTACCGAATACTCCACCAAGAGTGTCACAATAGTTGAGGGTTTATATTGTGTATCGAATACTCCCTTGTGTGAACCTTGTGTTGCCGGTGAGAATGTATTAAGAGTTGGGAGAACACTTTTGAATCCGCATATCCGATGTTGTGTTATATAAATGGAACTTGTTGATGAGCACTTGTGAGCCAATATAATTGTTAATGTATTATGTGTTGTATAATGGATTTATGCGTGTTTACTCATTAAGCTTTGCATATGTTATGTTATGCATGTGAAGGCTTAAATTGAGGTTAGCAATGTGAGTTGTTGTTGGTTTAATGATACATGTTGCAAATGGTTTAATATGCTGGATTTTGAGTGGTTAAAGTGCATGGTTTTGAAGGCATGATATTTTTAAATGATGATTTAATCATGGATTGAAAAGGGAT
Source organism: Hibiscus mutabilis (assembly GCA_019671005.1). Classification (NCBI taxonomy): domain Eukaryota; kingdom Viridiplantae; phylum Streptophyta; class Magnoliopsida; order Malvales; family Malvaceae; genus Hibiscus; species Hibiscus mutabilis. The sequence continues at coordinate 37,672,973 of CM033718.1, read as the reverse complement.
TTCAATATGGTATAGAAACCAATTTTAAAATGTATTGATGGTGTGTTGCTTTTTAGCACTCCTCACTAAGCCTAGTGTACTTACGCTCTCTTTGTCCATCAATGCAGAGAATTAAAGGTTCGGAGGCAACAAGAAAGTGAGGGTCATCCAAGGACTTCTTAAACGAACCTATATTTCTGAACTATACCATGTTTAATAAGGGCAATGATGGATTCCTTATGGTTTTGGGAGATATGGTTGAACTCCCTGTTTGAGCAAGTTTATTTTGATGTTTTGGTCTTGCAAACGGCCTGTTATATTTGGTTTATTCCTTGGTATGGTTTTTAGTATCTCGATTGGCTTGGTTCATAGGGTACAGGCCTATAGTTTCCTTTTGGATGCAAGATAACATGTATGGTTGATTTTTCTTGTGTTTTGGTGAGGTTTGATACTGGTTTATGTTGCTTGTGTCCTAGAAGCATGATTAAGTGGTTTGCTTAGCTTAATTGTATGTTAAACCAGGAAAAGATGTCATTTTGGGTCCAGGCGTATCGGTACGCGACCCATCATATCGGTACGGTTAAGCCCAGACAGGCTCAGCATATCGGTGTGGGCTAAGGCCATATTGGCTAGGCATTTCGGTACAGAGGACTATATCGGTACGATTTAGTTCCATAAGAATTTGGGAATTATGAACCATTAAGGGCGTACCGATATAGTGCCCAAGTGTATCGATATGGTGTTAGGTAAGTTGGTTATTTGGAATATTCTGATGTTTCATACGTTTACATTTTGGTCTCGGATTAATGCGAATGTAATTGAGTAAGTTTGGATGATTAATTTGAGCTGAAATTTGACATGTGAGTATGAAAACTGACTAATTGAATATTGGAAACTTTAATTTCACAATAAGTCCCTATAATTTGTCAAAATTACAAATCAGTCCCTAAATGCAAATCGTTACAATTAGATGTCAAATCGATCCCTGGTTGAGATGTATTTTCACACACTGCCAGCTTGTACACTTCGGTTAATAATTTTGCATTTAGAAAAAATAAAAAAGGTTTGTTACCGAAGTGAACCTTCACGGGTTTTCTTTAGTAAATCTCGTGTAACCGTTTAGTACGGTCTTGCAACTAGGCCTGGTTGAGGGGGTTACATTTGGTGGTATCGGAGTCAGGTTTCGCGATAAATAGGGTAAGGTTAGTAAGATGTTGTGATGTTGTTGTAAGTTATATCTACTAGTTGCTATGTACGGTGTTTGCGATATGTACGTTTGCTTTATGCCATGTTGAGGGGAAAGTTTGGGAAACTCATTGTCTTATTATAGCAGTCTGAATTATTTTGATTTTTAAAATATAAGTCTTGGATCCTTTCTTGGAGCTGAGATAATTGTTTTGTTTTGGTTTGTTATCATGCCTTAATTATTTTAGCACGATGGGACTGAGGAGAGAGTTGTGATCTGGTGTGATTGCTACTGCCGCTGGGCAGGGAAGTTAGGAGGATGTTGTTCCTCCTAGAGGGATACCACCCCCTCCGCCTCCTCCACCGCGGATGGGGAGAAAATGCCACCTGGGCAAGTTGCGCCAGGGTTGGGCGATATGGCGCATTTGATTCAGGCGATGACTGGAGCTTTCGAGGTCGTTGTTGCTGGAATGCAAGTGCAAGCACAACTGCTGGGAAAATAGGTTTTCCATTGGAATGTTTGCATAGTTTAGGCGGTGCTGAGTATCGTGGTTTGTTGGCTGAGGCATCCGAGGCTTTGATGGTCAGTACGATCTTGATATTGGATCCGATGGGGTGTAATAATGCCCGTAAGTTGGGATGTACAGTGTCCCTGTTGCAAGGTGATGTTTACAGTTGGTGGATGACTGTAACTGCCCGCATGGAAGCTGAAGATGTGAATTGGGCATTTTTCCAAGCTATCTTTAAGAAGAAGTATCTGGAGTTAGATACTTGGATGACAAGAAACGTGAGTTCATGTCTTTGGTTCAGGGTAGCATGATTGTGGCTGAGTATGAGGTTTAGTTTGTTCGTTTGAGCCAGTATGCTCCTGAGTTGGTGTAGAGTGATAAACATCGTTGTGGTCGTTTTTCTATGATTTGGTGCAAGAAATGAAGACGTACATGTTAGCTTATGATTACACAGATTTGATTTGTTGGTTACACGGGCGAAGAATATGAGCAGAACATGGGTTTGTTTTCTTGTGTGAGTAGTTCAAGCTTGGATGAGAGAGTTACGGACTTTAGCTCTTGTGGTGGTCAATATAAGAGGTATCGTGATAAGAGGTATCGCTCTGATGTGAGACGTGGCAGCGGTGCTAGAAGTGGAGCTCAAGGTTAGGGTAATCGGGTTAGATTTATTCTTAATCCTTGTTGGGTTTGTGGATCATGTGAGCATTTGAGGTGAGATTGCTTGCGTTTGACCCATGAGGGGTAGGCTCCTGTTGCTATGGGTGCTAATGTTTGCTAGAGTTGCAAGTCGAGTGGTCATCTGAGATGTGATTGTCCATTCTTGGTTGGTAGTAGACAGGCTAAGGCACCTACAGTTGCACCGCAGCGAACCCATGGATAGTTTCAGCGTAGAAATGAGGATCCGAGGATGGTTGCGATTCAACCTGAATGTGGTAGTCTCACGAGGGTGTGTGCGCATCACGAGGGACATAATGACATTGATGTGATTGTAGGTATATTTACTTTCCAGTCTTTGCCGTTGTTTTCCTTGGTTGATTCTGGTTCTACGCATTCATACATCTTGCGTAAGCATGTACTATTGCTTGATGTACCTGTTGAGGTGTTAGATGTTGTAATGCAAGTAACGAGTTCTTTTGGTTAAACGGATATCACAAGAAAGGTGTTTTCCTTTGTCTGTTCAAGGACATGTGTTTGTAGTTGATTTACTGGAGTTGCCGTTTCATGGTTTTGATGTAATCCTAGGTATGAATTGGTTGTCTGAGCATAGTGCTGCGTTTGATTTTGAGACAAAGCGAGTTACCTTGAAACTTGCTAATGATTAGGAAGTGGTAATTGTGGGCGATAATTTGAGGTTCTTATCTATTGTCGTTCGTCTCTAAAAGCGAGTCGGTTGATGGATTCTAGATGTGAAGCTTACATAGCATATGTTATGAATCTGGCTTTGAAGGAGGTGCATGTGCATGACATACGTATGATATGTGAGTTTTTATGTGTTTTTTCAGAAGAGTTGTTGGGTTTGCCACTGAATCAAGATGTTGACTTTGGCATCGAGTTGTATGAAAATACAGCTTCGGTGTCAATTACTCCCTATCGTATGGCCCAGAAAGAGTTGAAGACGCAACTTCAGGAGTTGCTTGATTGAGGGTTTATTAGGCTTAATGTTTCACCTTGGGGTGCGCCGGTGTTGTTTGTGAAAAAGAAAGATAGAACAATGCAGATGTGCATCGATTATCGACAACTGAACAAATTGATAGTTAAGAACAAGTATCCTTTGCCAAGGATTGATGATTTGTTTTATCAATTTCGAGGTGCTTTAGTGCTTTCTAAGATTGATTTGAGATCTGGGTACTATCAGATGAAGGTGAAAGATGTGGATGTACCTAAGATAGCTTTTTGTACAAGGTACGGGCATTATGAGTTCTTGGTGATGCTGTTTGGTTTGACTAATGCCCCTACTGCGTTCATGGACATGATGAATCAGGTGTTCCACGAGTTTTTGGATCGATTTATGGTTGTGTTTATCGATGATAACCTTGTGTACTCTCATACCGAGGAGGATCATGGTCGAATTTTGGGAATTGTGTTGCAAGCTTTGTTGGATAATCAGTTGTATGCTAAGTTGAGCAAATGTGAGTTTTGGATTAGGGAGGTTGTTTTCCTTGGACATGTGGTGTCAACCGAAGGAATTCGGGTTGATCCTCATAAGATTCAGACGGCGAGGAATTAGAAGTCACCTAAGTCGATGCAAGAGGTTGTTGTTCAAAGGTTGATGCTCCTTTGACGAAGTTGTTGCAAAAGAATGTTCATTTTTAGTGGACGGAGGAAAGGCGACAAGCTTTTGAAAAGTTGAAAAATGATTTGACGCAAGCCCCTATCTTGATTGAAACTGAGTCGGGTAAGGAGTTTTTGGTTTATAGTGATGCATCTTACGTTGGGTTGGGTTGTGTGTTGATGCAAGAAGGGAAAGTTGTGGCTTATGCATCTAGGCAATTGAAGGTGCACAAGTGCAATTATCCTACCCATGATCTTGATCTTGCTACTGTTGTGTTTGCTTTGAAAATTTGGAGACATTACCTTTATGGTGAGAAGTGTGTTATGTATACGAATCATAAGAGTTTGAAATATTTGATGACTCAAAAGGATTTGAATCTTTGAATCTTAGGCAGCGTAGATGGTTGGAGTTGCTTAAGTATTATGATTTGACGATTGAGTATTATCTGGGGAAGGCTAATGTGGTAGCCGATGCCTTGAGTAGAAAGGTTGTGGTAGAGTTGCGTGCAATGTTTGCGCGGTTGAGCGTGACGTGAGATGGCAGTTTCTTGGCTAAGTTGCAAGTTAAAACATCTTTATTACAGTTGATTAAGAAGAAGCAGTTGTTTGATGATTCGTTAGTAGCGCATGTTTCTGACATTGCAGAAGGTAATCCGATGGACTTTTGTTTCAATGAGGAAGGTTTTTTGTGCTTTAAGGATCAGATTGTGGTGATAATGATGGTGAGTTGAGGCGCATGATTTTGACCGAAGCGCGTAGTAGCCCTTTTTCTATGCATCATGGTAGTAGTAATATGTATCGTGGGTTGAAGGATGAGTACTATTGGGTTGGTTTAAAGAAGGATGTAGCTGAGTTTGTTGCTAAGTGTATGGTATGTCAGCGAGTAAAAGCTGAGCATCTGTTTCCTTCCGGGTTGTTGCAACCGTTGAAGATACCAGAGTGGAAATAGAAGAGAATCAACATGGATTTTCTGTCGGGGTTACCCTTAACACCGACTAAAAAGGATTCCATTCGGGTGATTGTGGATCGGTTTACGAAGTGTGCATATTTTGTGTCGGTGCATACGACATATAACTTGGATAAGTTGGCAGATTTGTACATCGCCGAGATTATACGTTTGCTCGGTGTGCCTAAGTCCATAGTTTCGAATAGAGATCTGCAGTTTACATTGAGGTTTTTGGAGTGTTTGCATCGAGCTTTGGGTACACGGTAAAATTTCAGTACGTCGTATCATTCGCAAACGAATGGTAAGTCTGAACGTGTGATTCAGGCCTTGGAGGATCTATTGAGATTTTGTGTTATTAAGTTCCAAGGAACCTGGGAGAAATAGTTACCTTTGGTGGAGTTTGCTTATAATAACAGTTCGTAGGCGAGTATACAAATGGCACCGTATGAAGCTTTATATGGTAGGAAGTGTAGAACGCCTCTTTGTTGGGCGGAGGCAGGAGAAAAGTTAGTTACCTTGCCTAATGTGCTTAATGGAACAACAGAGGAAGTGAATCTTATTAGTGATCGGTTCAAAACGGCTTCTGATCGACAAGTCTTATGCAGATTTGAAGCATAAGGAAATAGAGTTCACGATTGGTGATCGTATGTTTCTAAAAGTTTCACCTTGGAAGAAGGTGATGAAGTTTGGTAAGAAGGGCAAGTTGAGTCCGAGGTTCATTGGACCTTACGAGGTGTTGGAACGCTTTGGTTCGCTGGCTTATAGATTGAGGTTGTCACTGGAGCTTGAGAAGATACATGATGTTTTCCATGGATCGATGCTCCAAAGGTATAGATCGGGTCCCTCTCAAGTGATTCATGTTGAGGAGATTGAGTTGAATCCAAATTTGACCTATGATGAGGAACCATTAAGGATCTTGGATGAGGATAGTCAGGTTCTTCGCGGTAAGATCATAGAGTTGATCAAAGTGTTGTGGCGACACTGAGGAGTTGAGGAGGCCACGTGGGAGAGGAAGGATGACATGAAAAACAATTTCCTTACCTTTTTTCCACCAGGAAAATTTTGAGGATGAAATTTTCTAAGTGGGGGAGAGTTGTAACACTATGGTTCTTGGCCTAGTGGTTTTGAGGGTTAGATTAGATGGTTCGGTGGATCAGGTTAGAGATTTGAGTTGATTTCGAGATCGTATATTTTTCCAAGAGATAAAAATATAGAAAAATTCTCTAACATCTTTATTAAATATAAATTGAGTTTTGGTAAATTCGATTTTGAAAATAAGATTTTGAAATTGGACATTTCGGGTTAGTGACCAAAATATAAAATGTGAAAACTATTTTTAGTGACTGTTTTGTGAAAGGGTTAAAATATAAAATCTCTACGGAGCTATTAAGCCTAAATATTTTTATCTGATTTCTCTCTTAATTGGATTAGTTTTAAAGTGTTTTAATTAAATGATTAAAGAGGATTTATTAAAATGATGGTAGTTATTTCCTAAAAAAAATAAAATTGACGTAATTTTTTCTCTCTTGAGTTTCTCTCAAAATCTCTTTAGCCAAACATATATTTTCTCAGAAAAGTTTTGAGGTAATGATCTTGTTTTCTTAAGCTAATGATTTCTAATAGATTTCTCAACTTGTTTTCTCAAAATCTCATTGATTTTACTTTGTTTCTTTAGTGTAAAAATCATCCAATTGAGAGAGTTTTCAATCTTTGGAGGTGAGGTTTGCTCTTCTCCTTTAATGATGGTTCTTTATTGAAATTCTCAAGTTCTTAAACCTTTACAAATGATTTCTATTTAGTGTTGTGGATTTAATTGAAGAGAAATGGTTTAATTGAGATTTAATTGAGGTAATTATGAGATCTTCATTTTAGGTCTATTTTACTAAGGTTATGATGAGTTTATATCATGATTTTGATTTCTTATGATGATAATGGATTGGTTTTATCAATAGAATCCCAAAATCAAATGAATCTCTAGCTGTTTGAGTTGCTAGTTATGAGTTTTTGAGGTGTTGTGGGTGTTTAATGGTTGCTGGAGGTATAAGGATGTTATGAGATGGTTTTAAATATCTTTTGATGTTAATTGATGTTTGAAAGTGTTAGGTTATGACTGGGTTAAGTTTTGGATGTGAATCGAAGTTGTTTCGGTTGTTTCATATAGGTGTTTTGATGGTTTTAAGCAAGGCAATGTTGAGGAATTGCTTGTTGGTGTTTTCAATGCATTATGATTCATTAATCATCTGTTATAATGTGGTTAAAATATGATATAACATTTTGGAAGCTACCGGTGAAGCTTTGGAGGCTTTAGACGCTTGATTGCACGTCGAGAATCGAGGTTTTGCGTGCGGTGAGTGAGAACATGTTTTCCAGCTTTGGAATAGTTTAAAAGATGGTTTAAGGGAGTTTAAATCTAATTTGAAATGCTGGTTTAAACTCGGAAATAAGTATAAAGCATTTTCTCTCTCAGTTGCGGTTGTTTTACAAAATGATTTATGCACTTGTTTTGATTTACATGATTTCCACTGTTGAAGCATGATTTCAAATATGATGTCTATTGTTTTTGATAAAGTATTGATGAAGGATGCATTGGTGAATGATCCTTGTAAGTATGATTTATACTTGTGAAAGAATGGTTTGATGTTTGGGTATGTTTTGGTAAATTGCTTTAAAAACAGTGAGGTTCATGGCTAATTGTGAATTATATTGGCAACTGATGGTATATAAATTATTTTAAAACATAACCAGATATAGTTAGCCGGCTATAGGATTGAGTGCACTATAAAATAAGTCGACTTGGACGTTGAGGGGTTGATATGGGTACCCGAATACTCCGTCCAAGTACTCTAACAATTGAAGGGTTGATGGTACAAAAAACTCTCATTAGTAGGTTATACATCTACCGGTGAGTGGTGTTGAGGGGTTGATATGGGTACCAAATACTCCACCAAGGGTGTCACAATGGTTTAGAGGTTTATATTGTGTACCGAATACTCCCGTGTGTGAACCTTGTGTTGCCGATGAAAATGTATGAAGTGTTGGGAGAACACTTGTGAATTCATGTATCCGGTGTTGTGTTTTGTAAATGGAACTTGTTGATGGTCACTTGTGAGCCAATATAATTGTTAATGTATCACGTGCTGTATAATGGATTTATACATGTTTACTCATTAAGCTTTGCATATGGTATGTTATGCATGGGAAGGCTTAAATTGAGGTTAGCAATGTGAGTTGCTGTTGGTTTAATGTTACATGTTTCATATGGCTTAATATGCTAGATTTTGAATGGTTAAAGTGCATGGTTTTGAAGGCATGATGTTTCTAAATGATGATTTAATCATGGATTGAAAAGGGATTTCAATGTGGTATAGAAACCGGTTTTAAAATGCATTGATGTTGTGTTGTTTTTAGCACTCCTCACTAAACCTAGTGTGCTTACGCTCTCTTTGTCCATCAATGCAGAGAATTAAAGGTTCGAAGGCAGAAACCAAGTGAGGGTGATCCAAGGACTTCTTAAACGAACATATGTTTCCAAAGTAGACTATGTTTAATAAAGGCAATGGGGGATTCCTTATGGTGTTGGGAGATGTGGTTGAACTCCCTGTTTGAGCAAGTTTATTTTGCTAATTTGGTCTTGCAAATGCCCTGTTATATTTGGTTTATACCTTGGTATGGTTTTTAGTATCTCGTTTGGCTTGGTTCGAAGGTTGTATGTCGATAGTTTCCTTTTGGATGCAAGATAACATGTATGGTTGATGTTTCTTGTGTTTTGGCTGAGGTTTGATCCTGGTTTATGTTGCCTATGTCCTAGAAGCATGATTAAGTGGTTTGCTTAGCATAATTGTATGTTAAATCAGAAAAAAAATGTCATTCTGTGTCTAGGCATATCGGTACGCGACCCAACGTATCGGTACGGTTAAGCCTAGATAGGTTCAGCGTATCAGTACGGGTTGGTGCATATCGGTACGAGCCAAGGCCATATTGGCTAGGCGTTTCGGTACATGGGACCGTATTGGTACGGTTTAGTGCCACAGGAATTTGGGAATTATGAACCATCAAGGGCATACCGATACAGTGACCAAGTGTACCGATACAATGTAGGTAAGTTGGTTATTTGGAATCTTCTGATGTTTCGTACCTTTACGTTTTGGTCCTTGATTAATGTGAGTGTAATTGTGTGAGTTTGAATGATCAATTTGAGCTGAAATTTGACATGTGAGTATGAAACCTGACTAAATGAATATTGGTAACTTTAATTTTACAATAAGTCCTTATAATTTGTCAAATTTGCAAATCCGTCCCTAAATGCAAGTCGTTGCAATTGGATGTCAAATCGACACCCGATTGAGTTGTATTTTCACACGCTGCCAGTTTGTACACTTAGGTTAATAATTTTGCATCTATAAAAGATAAAAGGGGTCGTTTACAAAAGAGAACCTTCACGGGTTTTCTTTAATAAACCCTGTGTAATCGTTCGGTCCGGTCTTGCGACTAGGCCGGATCTAGGGGGTTACAGTCTTAAAGTGGATTCTTGGTTGATCCATAGGTTTGGTAGGTTGAAATGCTCCAAGTTACATAAATTGTTGTTATAGTTAAGAAGGATTTGTTTTAAGTAATATATTAACACTTTCATTAAAATGTATAAATGATTACTTGTGTTCCAAGTTAGACCCCTAATCTATTTGAACCTTTGCTTGTTTTGCAAGTTGAACCTATAGATGATCAAGAGCTAAATTATAAAGCATGATAGTGTTAAAATCTTGATTCGATCATTTATAATGTCTCAAGTTAGATGTTGCTTCATGGTTTAAATGAAATCTTGTGTCTCTAGTAGATTATCTTATCCTTGTTCGAGTATTAACTTGAGCTTCAAGTTAGTTGTTTAATTAGTATCTAATACTTTAGACTCGGTTTACTTCTAAACCAGGTTAGGGTGTTTCAACATTGGTGTCAAATCGTAACATATATGTGGGGGTGAACTCCAACCCTTCTTCTTGAAGGATCCCCTGTTGGCAGACCAGTTCATATAGTTGCTGTAGGGAACTGGAAAGAAGCTGATTAGCCTCTGATAGCGGTAGGGATGGGTTCTCTAGAATGAGGGTCAGCATGTTGGAATGCAATTCATCCGAGACAGAGTTAGAGGCTGGTGAGTTGTTTTCCTTGTAGAGTAACGAAGGATGTTATGTTTTGTATAAACTAAATAGTCAGAGAAGTGCTCCTTCTATTCTATGGTGATAATAGATATAGTAAGATTGTGGAGGACTGCAGAACTAGTGTATTTGTGGGTGATTAATGTGTCATTAATTCTGATAATATAATGAATAGTGGGGTGATTAAGAGATGGTGTGTGGAACACGTTAAGGTTGTGGTTGGCTTGGGGAAGCAAAACTGATGGGAGTAAGAGAGAGAGTGAGGTAAAAAATCTTTCTTGCTTTCTTACTGGTCGTAGACATGTTCTGGTATGAGTGGACTGCTACTGAGTTAAATATCAGTGTTTATCCAAAAGATTAAGTATCTTTTTCTTCTCAATTACAGCCTTGATAACGGACAAAAGTAAACAAACTGAAGTAAACTTAATCTTAAACAAAAAGGAACAAAACTTGTGAAAAAGAAATGCAGAAATTAAAATTGCAAAAATTAAAAAGGGATAAAATTAGGATGTGTTAATCATCCAATAATGTGGTGAAGTGTTTATCACGGTGGATCGACGCTCCTTTGTAGATCGTTAACCACTGCAACACGTTGGTGAGCTTGGTTAGGCATTGATTTAGGAATTGTGAGAGGTAGTGATCCCATGAATTATTAGAGATAAGGTCATGCCATTTGAAAATCTCCATGTCATCCTCATCCCTTGCCATTGGAATGAGTTTCCACTGTGGTGTCATCAAGCTGCTATGATCTCCTACAGACAAAACCTCATACATACACAAAGTATGACTTATGTCAAGTTCAAGTCAGTGATGTCCAATCCAAGATTTTTTTATGTTGAGATTAAACATTTAGCAGTTTAGCTTCTTGGTCGGGTTTTAAACAAGCACACATAATAATAGGCAGCGTGTTATTCTCCCCTAGCAACGTATACTTTAATTGTGGGGGAAGAGGTTTAAGGTAAAGTTCTGGTGGATGCTCAAGTGATGGTTTGGGAGATTTAAACTCATCATAATCAAAAGGTTCAAAAGTCATACATGGTATGGTAAGCACAACATTAGATTGTTCAATCTCAAACTTACCTTCTTCTTTAGCTGAATGCATGGCTTCATCAAAGTCAGCTTGATTCGTAGCGCTAAGCACATTGTTGTAACATATCTCATGCAAACTCTCTTTAATGAGGGATTCTTCACTTTCTACAAGCTGGCATTCTACATAGTCATTCGCATACTTGAGTGTACTAAAGACGTTAAATGTGATCTTTTGGTCATTCATCTTCATGGTGAACTCATCATTTTCACAATCAATCACAATATTCTAAGTGGCCAAGAATGATCTCCCTAGAATAATAGGAGCATTCTCATCATCTTAACAATCAATTGTAATAAAGTCTGCTGGAAAGACAAACCTATCTACCTTTACTAGGACATCTTTAATTCTGCCTTCGGGTCAGATTTTAAATCGATCAGCCAACTGAAGGATCACCGATGTGGGCCTTGCTTTTCCTATCCCTAGTTGTTTAAACATAGATTTCAGTATCAAATTAACACTTGCGCCAAAATAACATAAAAACGCTCATAACAGTTATGGCTTATGGAGCATGGAATGGTAAAAATGCTAGGGGTCCTTCATTTTGGGTGGTAAATCACTTAGCACAGCCACACATTCACCCCCAGTAGCAACAATTTCAACTTCACCTACTATCCTTTTTTTTGTCATGATCTCTTTTAGAAACTTAAACATAGATCCGCATCTAATCAATAGCCTCAAGGAGTGGGACATTGATGTGCAACTGTTTGAGCATATCCAGGAACTTCTAGTACTATACATCCTGCTTCTGAGCTTTTAATCATTGTGGGAATAGAGGTTGTTGTCTGGGCTCATTGTGTGGTTTATTGGATGTAGGAGCATCCTCAATGTTGTCTTCCTTACCATCAGTAGCAATATTACTCACTGTATCAGGCACAAGAACTGGTTCCTTAGGTGCAAGAGCATCATTGGACGGCTTGCTTGGAGTGGGAGTTGCATGAGAATCTCCCCCCAAACATGGCTTTTGTCCTCAATTTTGTGCCACTACATAGTATGATGGCATTGCATTGCTCTTTATTAAAGGCTTTAGTGACTTTAATATCACTAGGTAATCCACATGGTGGTCGCACTTTCAACATCTTGGCAATCTGCCGAACTTTTGACTCCAAGGACCGTATAATTGTTTTACATGATCGATTGCTGATTTTAGAACATGGCAACCTACGTTGTGAGCATGTCATTATGGTTCTACAAATGAACTACTTGATCTTGCAAAATAACTTGGGCAGGTTTCATAAAATAGAGTTGGAGTTAGAAGCTCCTTGGGTTTGCCTCAAAGTCAGTTGCTGGAATCTAGGAGGTTCATTTACGGTATTCTGTTGTGCTCCTAAATTAACCTTGTTGCCTTCTTATCCAAAATTTGGATGTTGCCGCCACCCTGGGTTATAGGTGTTGGAGTACGGATTGTTGTTCCGGTTGGTATTCCCTACGAGCATCTATATTCTTATTGTTGGGGGCATTCACTCACCTGGTATTCCCCATCACAATGCTCAGAAATGTATTGCACTATCTTGGCCACTCCAACATTGGACAGTGCTTGCATGTTCTTGACCAGGTTTGCAATGGTAGAGAGTTGATCCGCTACAATCTGAGATTCATCTAACTGAAGTGTTCTAGAATGTTTAGGTTCGGGCTTCAATCTCCCCCTTGGGAACTGGTAGTCGGTGTTGGCTATCTGATCTAATATGTCGAAGACCTTATCATGTTCTTTGTCGGTTGACGAGTCAATCATCATCCTTGTAGGTGTGTTGACTCCATTATAAAATGTCATGATCTGTAGTCAATCATGGAATCCAAGGATCGAGCACTTGCGTAACATGTCTTTGTATACATAGATTCGTCATCATATTTTTGGAATGAGATAATATCGCTCTGCTTTTGATTGTGTATGTTCGGTGGATCATATCTGTGCAGAAACCTGTTGCACAAGTGATCACAAGATATAATGGATCTTGAGGAACAAGTCTTCAACCATGCCCTAATCTAGCATGGAATAGGGAAATAATTTGAGTCTCAATGCATCGTCTAGAATCCCTGGTTGTCGAAAGTAGGCACAAATTTCAAAGGAAGCTTGAATGTCCTTTCAACCATCCTTTCTTGCTAATCCTCCAAATTGTCCAATAGTGTTGAGCATGTTGAACATAACAAGCTTTAGCTCAAAGTGAGTTGTCCCTAGATCCAACACAACTATCGATGGGTTGAGGTTTTTGATAACGAGCTCGATATGCATTTTGATGGGCCTTCTAGGTTTGGTAGGTGGTGGATCATCCTGCCATATATGGCCATTATTATGAGTTGCGTTAACAACTCCTTGTCCATCAACTTGTTGTACATCTCAATTTTTCTCGTTCTCATGGTTGTCACCTTCATTCTCATTCACCATATTCTTCTTTTCTCGTTGTATATTCCTCAAAGTCTTATCGATCTCTGGATTTAACGGGAGAATAAGGTCTGAGTTAGACCTTTTGGTCATGCACTAGAACGTACCTAAGAAAAATAAAAAAAATAAAAAAATAAAGTTGTAACACCCTGATTCTGGGACTAGAAGTTACCGGGATAGAATAGACAGTTCGAGTGAACCGGATCAGTCGGTTCAAGTTAGTTTCAGGAAATAATTCATAATAAATGTTTTTAATGTGAAATAAAATATGGGTAAAATGTTGGAAAATATCTAATTAATATATTGAGGGTTATAATAAAATCAATTTGATAAAATAAATTTGAATTTAATAATATTTTGGGTTAATGACTAAAACGTAAAATCTTTAAAACTGTTTTGGTGACTAAATCGTAAAAGGGTCAAAACTTTGAATCTTTTAGGAGTTAATCTACCAATATTTTTAATCAGGATTTTCCATTAATTTAGGCTATTATTAAATGATTATTAAATGGAAATAAAATAGATTTAATTAAATTTGTTTTAATAGCTAAATCATTTTTCTCACGTAACTACTTTTGCTCTCAACTTTTCTCTCAATTTTCCCATCAGCCAAACCACTTTTCTTATTCCAAAATGTTCAGGAATCAACGCTTTTTTTATTTCATTTTGATTCCTCAATTGATTTCTTTGATTTCTACATCAAAACTTCCTTGTTTTCTTGGAGATTTCACTCACTTCATGCCAATTAGGGGAGAAGCCAACCATTAGAGGTGATTTTCATTTCTCTCCTCTAATCAAATGTTATTTACTGAAATTCCAAAGTTCTTGATCCATTACATTTGATTTTTGTTATGTGTTGATGATTAATCAAGATTAAAAAGGTTTAAAGTGAGTTTTAATAAGAAATTGGAAGGTCTTTGTTATAGATCTGATTAGTAATGATCGAGATTCATTTAGATCATGTTAATCATGTGATTGAATGATAAAAAGATGGAAATGTTATAGAAATCCCGAATCTAATTGAATTTCTAATTTTCGAGGCTGTGAATAGTTAGATTTTGAGGTGTTTAAGGTGTTAGAAGATTGCTGGAGGTATAAGGTATGGATGTAAGTGTTTTTAGATGTTATTTAATGTTGTTATGGTGTTCAGATAGATAGGTTGTGGCTGGGATTTGTTTAGGTGGAGTTTGGTGATGTTTTCAATTTTTTTAGAAGGCGTTTCATGATTTTTAATAAGGCAAAGTTGGGAGTTGATGTTGCGGGGATTGTGTATGCATAATGATGCATTAATCCTTTGTTGTTATGTGGTTAAAAGAGGGGAGACTAATCCTTCAACAATTGGTGAAGTTTCGGAGGCTTCAGACGCTTGATTTCATATCGGCAAGTGGGGCTTTTGTGTTTTCGGTGAGTGGAAACGAGATTTAAAGCTTTATAAAGGTTTGAAAGTGATTTTGGGAGTTTAGATTAAGCTTGAAATGCTTGCCTAAGCTCGAAAGTAACTATTGGTCGTTCCCGCTCTCGTTTTTAGTTTTGTAAAATACATTCTTGTGCTATTGTTTATGGTTTTGATTGCCTATTGTTATATGCATGTTTTAGCAATGAAAGATGTTGCAAATGATATATACTCTGATGATTTGTAAGTATGAAAAATGGTTTGTGAAAGGATTTAGAGACTGCTTAATACATGGTTTAATGTATTTGAAATTGATTTGATTGGTGCATATGTAAAATAGTGAGGTAACATGCTTTAAATTTAGTATATTGGCAAGTGTCAATGGTTAAAAGTTATTGGATATAGTTGACTAGCCATAAGGTTTAAAGTGCACTATAATAAGTCGCCTCATGTGTGTCGAGGGGTTTCTCCACCATGGGAACTGCAGCGGTTGAGGGGTATTTGCTTAGAAATCTCCTGCTGGAGGATTTATACATCATAACAGTTGAGGGGTAGTAGTACCATGCTCCGGTTCTAGGATGTATTTGAAGTGGTCAAAGGAGCCACTTGGAAATCTGTATATTTGATGTGTTTTCTTTAAATGGAAAGGTTTGGTTTTGGGTCACTCTAATGCCAATATATGAATTAATGTATCATGATAAATGGATTATGTTTGTATAATGTAATTTTATACATGTTGTGCTCCTTAAGCCTTGTCATTAGAAGAATAAGCATGTGAAGGTTTAAGTTGAGGTTTGCCTAATGGTTTATGCTAGAGATCCATGTACATGTTAGCATATGCATATTATGCATATTTTGAAATGATAGAAGAAG
Source organism: Hibiscus mutabilis (assembly GCA_019671005.1). NCBI lineage: Eukaryota > Viridiplantae > Streptophyta > Magnoliopsida > Malvales > Malvaceae > Hibiscus > Hibiscus mutabilis. The sequence continues at coordinate 37,657,203 of CM033718.1, read as the reverse complement.
CATGAGATGTTTTGGCATGATATATAGAATACATGTTTTAAAGCAAATCGTTTTAAATGCATTGATGAGTGTTTTTGGGTAATCCCTCAGTAGGCATTTTATGTGTGCGCTCTCCTTTCTCATCAATGCATATAAGTAAGCTTTCAGGGTGGCGAACAAGCAAGAAAGGATCCAAGGGATTGAGCTAATTCCAAGTATGGTTTTATAAATACTTAGTAGTAATAAAGGGCAATGTGACCAAGTTGTAATTGGGAGGGTTGTTTTGATACTCCCTATTTTGGACGTGTTCTATTTGGTGTTTTGGACTTGTAAGTTGGTTTACGCTTTGATTTGGGGATTTGGGAAGATTTAAGCATGATTGAGTATATATCATGCCTATACGTCTACTTTTTCATTAGATATTGCTTCCTTGATGCCTATGCTACCCTATCTTCGTGGAAATTGTTAGACTTGAGTTGGTATGTTGTTTATATGTTGTTTGAAGCTTGTTTGATTGAGCTTAAGAGTCATATGTTTTGCCATGAGGTCATTATAGGCCCAGTCGTACCGATACGAATCTCTATGTTTCGGTACGTGCGGTCTGATGCAACTCACAAGTGTGCAAAATTGTACATGGGTATCGGTACGCCTAGCCCCATATCGATATGCCCTTTTGGAATTTACATCAGGTGTCAGTACATGGGCAAATATATCGATGCGCGTTTTAGCTACTGGAATTCCCTGTTTTGTAAAATGGACCATCTGTATCGGTACGTGGGGGACCACACCGATACCCTTTTGCAAAATAATACCGTATCGATACGGGGTAGAGGTGTACTAGTATCGAGACTATTTTTTTAGGTAATTGCTTTACTGAAGTTTGAATCTTTGCTGAAGAATGAAGCTACATTGGCAGTGAAAGAGTATAGCATCAAGAACCACGTAGACTACGTTGTTGTAGAATCCAACCAAAGTACTTTCTTTACCAAGTGTGTGAAGTATGGACAAGATTGCAATTGGAAGATCTGAGTTTTGAAGCTTTAGAGGAAAAATTGTTGGGAGCTCACAAAGTACAATGTCGATCACACAATGTCTTCCTGATTGCATTTGCAATTGTTGAGCATGAGACGATAAAAGCTTGAAATTTCTTTTTGACCAATTTAAGTGAGCATGTCGTCTGAGAAGATGGGGTCTAGATTATATCCGATATAGGTTCAGGTATCAAAGTAGCAATTAATCGAGACAAAAGTCATTGGAAACCTCTGTACGCATACCCATACTATGTTCGTCACATCGGTAAGAACAACTACGACCAGTTCAAAAACCAAAACCTTGTATGATGGAGAGCGCGTTTGGAGTTGGGCAAACAATATCGAGAGGGAAAGATGGGCCCAATCGTATGATGAAGGTGGTAGACGATACAGGAAAATAACAACTAACCTTGTAGAGTGCATACATGGAGTACTAAAAGGATCATGTCATTTCCCAATAGCAAGCTTGTTGAAAGAGGCGTACTACAGGTTGGCAAAAGTTTGGGCAATTAAAGAGAAGCAAATTGAGGCCTTAATAAATAGCGGGCAACGTTGGGCTCTTAAGCTTGTGAGAAAAGTGCAACATAATGTGATGAATGCAATGTCGATGAAGGTTCAAAGCTTAGACCGAATCAATCAGACATTTGATGTTGTTAGTCCTTTACACAACAACGAAGCAGCTCACTCAAAATGTATTTTGGGTCGACTTCAGACGTAGGTTGTATGACAGTGGCGTGTTCCAAGCATGCCTATATCCATGTGCTCATGCAGTTACAACATGTATGAATGTAGGGGTTGACCCGTGTTATCACTGATTTTTCACCTCGGTTTTTGTACATTCTTCTTGTTTCTTACCATTTTTTTCATCTTGTATGTTGTTCTTATAATTAACATTGTTTTAATTGTTATTATAAAAACCAAAATGTGCAAGTTAGGATAAATAATTTCATATAGTCTATAATAGTTGGGCCCTTTTGTATTTAGACACGCCCATTATATTAGATTACATTATGTGAAAAAAAATATTAAGATTGTTTTATACAATAAAGGGCTATTCGGCCCGTTTTGCTAGCAAGTTTAAGCTAAAATAGATAATGTATTTGTATTAAGATAAAATACAAATAAAAAGTCCATTAAAATACATGTTTGAATACATAAGGGCCTATTCGGCCCAGTCTAAACCAAGCTAAACCCTAATGCTCCCTCTTTGTGGTTATGCGCAGCTGAAAGATGACCGTTGGATCAAGGATTGATCCAACAAAACGGATCAAGTCCATCTAGAGAAGAGTAAGAGGCGTAGTTCCCAGCCGTTAGATCAAAGAGTTGATCTAACGGTCCAAATCGCTCTAGAACATGGCATACAGATCACCACTCGCGCGTGGCAGCTACACGCATGACGTTTTAGCTTCTTCCAGCTGTTTTGTCTTCCTCGATGGAGGCCGCACCGTTTTCGCCTTGGACCGCTCCTCACTAGTATTATTTGAAGACACCAGAGACATGCAAAAAGGAAACGAAGATGGATAAATCCCAAGACAGAAGCAAAGTCAAAGGAGCAAACCCCTAAAATGAAGCCGTGGCTAATATCGAGCTTAATCCGAATCAAATTGGAGACAATTTAGGGGAAGAAATTAGGGATTCATGCTTGAAATTCAAGAAAATATGTAACTATGTAAACCCCATATAATTTTCATGTAACATACACGAATCACAATGAGAACACAGTACAAAAAAAGAATCATAGAAAGTATACACAAATAGCATTTGGATTTCAAAGTGTAGCAAGCAAGCAAGTGTATTCGACATTTCCAAAGAAATAAAGCAAGCTCCTACTTTCTGGTAATTCTTTCTTTTCATATTCTATGATAAAAAGTAGAGAAAAGGGATAGATTTTAACTTTTCTTTTTGCGAAACGACGTTGTGCATATGGCCGTGGCTCCGATGAATACGTGATTCGGGGTATGCCGGTTTCTGGAAAACTAGCAAGGCACAAAGGTTTTTGATCTTGAAAATTTGTTTTTTTAAAAGGGAAATCAAAGTTTTAAACTGATTTTGGGACTGGGATTTGTTTTAAAAAATTGAAAGGTTTTTTTAAGAGAAATCCATCACCGATAATGGTGGCCGGTGCCGGCGGATGGCGGCTGGCACGACGGACTTTTGACATTTTCTCCAGAACCATGGAGAACATGGTGAGCATTTCAGTGAAAAGAGGGGAAAGAGTTTTAAATCAAGTTTGGGAAATGAAATCAAAATGAATTCTATTTTTAAGCCTTTTTATATTGACTTGTAACCCGACCCATATCCACATTCTAACCTACGCCCTTCTTTAATGGATCTTATATCACAGCTCTTCAATTTTCCATTCTTTCAATTTCATCCTTTGTATTTTAAACTGAGCACCAAATTCCTTTTTCCTTTCAATTTGACCATCACGTTTTGATTTCCTTTCAATTTAGTCCTTAATTCAGATTTCTTTAAAAAAAATTGTTATCCTTTTTCTTTATCTTAAATATTTATTATTTTTAGGCACTTTAATTATCTTATTATATGTTCTTATATACATATGTGTGTTTGTTAAAGACCTTAGGAGTAGGTACTCCAAAAACTTAGATTAGAGACCATGTGTGTACTAAAATTCCCTTCATATTTAAATCAAACACACTTAATTTTACATGAACCTTAATAGAATAAATGAATGTAGATATGTTAGGGTTTAATCACTAATTAAGTTTAAATTAAAAACTTTAACGCACTCAATCGATTTTTTGTTGTTTTGTTTAAAAAGTGAAAACTAATTAATGCAGAGTCTTACCGAACGAAAATGATGGGTTAGCGCCAAGAGTGTTGGCGGTGATTGGAGTTCATTTTTTCTGCGGTAAGGCCGTCAAAATAGATTTACATTCATTAAACGGACGAATAAATCGAAATCTTGTGAACTTGCAAACTCTAATTTTGAAAACATTTTTTTGAAATCAATAAGGTACCAAGTTTTGGGCATTGTGGGCGTGCTAACCCTTCCCCACACGTAATCGACCCCCGAACCTGTTTTCTAGTTTACGCAGATCAAAAAATGTCATTTTAATAAATAAAATATTTTTATTAAAATAACCCTTGTTATAAAAGTGATCCAATCACATTTTTTTAAAAAAAGGATTGGTGGCGACTCTGTTTTAGTTTTCAAAAAATGTCGGGCCTCCGAAAAAAGGGTTGCGACAGCTTGGCGATTCTGCTGGGAAGTTTTTGTTTTTAAATAAAAAAACAAAAGAGGATCAGTCTACAAATTGGCTTCAAAATATTTTTTTAAAAAATGGAATTTGCAAGATCACAAAATTTTCAATATATTCGTCCTTTTAATGAATATAATTCTATTTTACGCATTCCAAAATTGTTCAAAAGATCTATTCCTGAGCTTGTCCCGTTCGTTTAAGTGAGGGGAAAACACTTTACTCTTGTCAGAATACTGATTCTCCTTATGAGCCTAGCAAGTACCTTCGGGACTCATATGCCTTATGTCTTCGTAAGGATAATGATCCTTCGAGAAGGCATAGGAAGTGAGTCATCCTGAGTTGAACTTGGTTTATTTGAAGCCTATAATGGGTGAGAACCAGGGGCCTTGATACCCTTAGTACAGGACATCAAGGACAGCTTTGGTACCCTTTTAGAACCAGACCATGTTTTAGATTCTAGAGCCTTCCCCAATAAAGCCATGTTAAAAATCTAGGTTTTTGGGTCCAAAATTATTTCGCAAAGATAATCCACGGAGACATGTCATGGAGTGCTAGAATGGCTACCCAAAATTTTTTATGCAATGAAATTATTTTAGACTCTTCTTGTTTTTTTATCTCTAATCCTTTCCCTTTGTTATGTTGTTTTGCATATTTAATCTTGCATTATCATTCCATATCAAGAAGGGATAGGTTCTTAAAAATATTTTCCCAATTAGAAAAGCTCTTATCATGGATAGAAGGATCCTGAAATCAGAAGATGAAAATGCGACGACCCATCATTGGTTTGAAGTTAATTAGCGAGCGTTTGGGGACAGTTTGACAGCTAATCATGAGACAGAGACATCAAAATATTCCCACATTAGTGTCAAGCAGAATGATGTGCAGGAGTTGTAGAAAATATGGGAACACTTTAACTATGAGACCAAGCAGTTGTTCTATGAAACTTACGGAGACATAGCGTATTTGTTGTAGGTGAAGGATGATGAGCAATTCTTGAAGGCTTTGGTCCAGTTTTGGAATCCAAGGTATTGCTTCTTTACCTTCAATGGAGAACATATGATGCCCACATTTTGAAGAATACTTAGCTCTGTTCAACCTACGCAAGGTGAAGAAGAATTGGGTCTATGCCAAGCCACCGAAGAACAAAAATCCGCACGAAAGGCTCACAGCTTTTGCCATAATGAGTGATGGATGGGTTAAAGGGTTGATACAAAAAAGAGGTGGCAGTTTCTCCTTTCCATCTACAAGTATCAAAAACATAATTCAAGTCAACCTAGACAAAGAGAAGAGAGTAGATCTCCTGGCAATTGCGATTTATGACTTGGTTATTTTCCCAAGGGTCTTAGGAAACATTGATGTGGCCTTGCTAGATTTCTTTGAGCTGTTGAAGAGGGAAGTCAATCTAGTACCTGTTGTGTTAGCTGAAACTTTCATCTCACTGAATGCATGCCGAAAAGTGGAAAGCGTGCACTTCGGAGGGTTTGCTCCTTTACTTCAGGTTTGGGCCCTCAGCCACTTTTGGAAATGCCCAACTCTGACTCTGTCTAATGTGTTCTCCCCAAACTTTTCTCCTCTCCGGGAGTACTTGGAAAAAGATTGACCAATTGTTGAGAAAAGAAAATGAGTTGATATTTTCAAAGATCGGCATGATGAAGACATCAAATGGAGAGTTCCAGGGATGGGCCATGCCAGGGTTCTGTACAAATGTAGAGATTTCAATTTCTTGATGTTGTTGGGTTTATGGGGTGGAATCAGGTGTGCTCCTTTGTTAGTGTCCAGGTAGTATGGTTCTCGTCAGTTCATCCCATTCACTAATGGTCTTAGCTCGTCGGAGCTCAAGTTCCAGGGTGAGTTCAGGCAGAAGGTACAGACAATTAGTGACTCGATAACAAATATATGAAGCTAGAGTTTGATAGTCACTGCATGTTTACCCCTGACTATGATGTTTGGAGGCACACGAGAATGAATGACAAAGTCATATTACCTACAACTGGACAAGCCAAGTCTTTAGAAGAAAATTTGAAGGTGGTCCATTCTGAAGCTGATATCCTGAGGGAGGAACTAAGAAGAGCCATGTTGGAAGTAGAAGCCTTACAAGAGCAGAACCAACGGACTAGTTTGAGTCAAGCCTTGAAGTTGAAAAGTGTAAAGGGGAGACAGATCGAGTGACGAAGTTGTACATGGACCTAAAAGAAAAGTATGAGATTCAGAGGGTTGACTTCCACAAATTCCAAACCACTGTTCGAAATGCTGACTTGCGAAACCGTCCAAAGCAATGGAAAAAAGAAATAGATATGGATGTGGGCAAAAAGAAAGTGCGTGACAAGCGGGAAATTGAGAAATACAGATGGGCACTTGCAGAAGAATTGAAGAAAGGTAAACTAGTGGCAGAAAATGAAAGGGGTAAACGAACACTTGAAAAAGAGAAGGAAAATAAGACTACTTGGAAAAGAAAGGCCCACGACAACAAAATTCGTTTGCTCGAGTTGTAGGCAACGTATGATAAAACCTCTGAGAAGTTGAAACAATGCCGGGCTTTTGTTGCTGAATTGTAAGATAAGTTAGATAACCTAAACTAAACTCTTCATAAGTTTTAGAACGATCACGCCTCTATGGAGCTCCAGGCTAGCTTGAACGAGAATGATTCCTTAAGGGAGCAAGTGGAAGAAATGGACAACGTCATCCAAGAATATAAGACAAAGATCTTGGTCCTTGAAGATATTGCTGATAGAGGTAATGAGTACTAGTTCACTCGTCCTAGAGATAATGCAAGAAGATTCCAAGAATGGGATAAGTTCGATAAAACGGTCATGGCCCAAGTCCAAGATGTGGCAAGGCATGTGATGATGTTAGCCACTGAAGCTGCAACCCTCTATCAATACATCAAAGCAGTAAGAGAAGTGGAACCAAGGCTTATGTGGTTAATTGAAGAAATCAAGGAATTAGAAGTTTGATATGAGATGTATTCATAGAGAAATTTGGAAACTTGTTGTAATAAGGACCTTTTGACATTCAATAAAGTTGTTTCTAAAAGCAGATATTTTATAGAACCATTGTTCCTGCATTTTCATTCATGCATTTGCATCAATCTTTTGTTTCCTTGGTTGTTTTCTTTTTGTTTTTCATTGCATGCATGCACTCATAACATAATCAGACACTAACTTAAACAAAAAAACATGACAGAAAGGCCAAAATAGCCAAAACAACCCACAAATACGGTACCTATTCACAAACGAAAGCGATGGAAGATAGAGTGGCAGCCTTGGAGATCAACCATAAGAGCACCCAAGATCTACTAGACAAGATAGAAGCCAAACTGAAGCAGGAAATTGAGACAGCTCATAGGAAAATAGTAAGCTCGATCTCGGCCATGCTAGGGTTCAAGGACTCATATGCAATAAAAGCTAGTGAAGAAACTAATGCGTTGCCCCGGTTCTAGGGAATAACTTTCATCCACCCTAAAATACAAAAGGAAACTGCTTCACCCAAAGATAAGATATCTCCCCACTTTGTTGAATCCTTCATCCGAAATGAGTTGAAACCTAATACTAAAAGAGCTCACAACTACGAGGTGCCTGACCTCGATGAAATTGTTGATAAGGCCAAGGCCGAGAGGAAGTGGAAATATCGATATGAGAAGTTGGAGGGGATGATCAAATCCTTTATGGAGGGAAGTATCCACGGTGGAAGGGATGCCAATGATTTGAGTTTGGTGACGGATCTGGTAACGCACCCAAAATTTAAGATCCCAGATTTTGTAAAGTATAATAGAACTAGCTGCCCTTCAGCACATCTAACCATGTATTGTAGAAAAATGTCAATGCACCTGGATAATGAGAAACTACTCACTCATTGCTTCCAGTATAACTTAGTAGGTTCAGCTTCACGCTGGTACATGTAGTTGAGCCAGGCCAACATCCGATCATGGAAGGATTTATTAAGAGCTTTTAGTGAACAATATAAATATGTCACTAACATGATTCTAAACTGGTTGGTCTTGCAAGGGATGGAACAAAAACATCACGAGAGTTTCTGCCATTATGCACAAAGATAGAGGGATGTGGCTGCTCAGGTACAACCACCATTGTTGGAGAACAAGATCACTCTAATGTTTGTGGAGACCTTAAAAGGTTCTTTCTATGACCGCCTAATAAATCATGCAACTAAGAGTTTCGCAGACATACTGATGAATGGGGAACTAATCTTGGCGGCTATCATGAGTGGGAAGTTAGATGGAGGAGAGACGAAGAAACCTTACAAGATGAGGGAGAATGAAGTCAACACAACCAATGTCTACAACCCTAACTATACAAAAGGGGTAGTTTTCAATAAGCTCAGCGTCCTAACTACGACGCTTGCTGCAACAAACTCACTGAAGGAAGAACAGAAATACCAAGGGAATTCTAAACCATACTTCCCTCTTATCCCCATGACATACGTAGAATTGTTCACTGAACTAATCAAGTCTCAGATGGTGCTACCACGCCATGTTCCTCCTTTCTCGCCCCTATACCCGGCGTGGTATGATGAGAAGGCACAATGCGAATACCATGTATGTATTAGGGGCACACTATTGAAAACTGCACTACATTTAAAATAGTGGTGGATGATTGAAGAAAGTCAAGCATGCTATCTTTTAACACGTCAGAAGAGGAAGGGAACCCCCTGCCCAATCACCAGAAGGCAAGAGTGAATACAATCATCGAGGAAGAAGACAAGGAGGTTAAGGAACATGTCGCTGAAATTTGGGCACCCATGAAGTGGTCGTGGACCCAAATGGTTGCAACTGTAATGTTGGAAGGAGAAACCCAAAAGATGAAGGTTGAAGATGGACTATATTGTGAATACCATAAGGCTGAGAAACATGAGATTGAATGTTTCTTGGAGTTTAAACAACTGCTCTGAGATAAAATGGATGTTAGAGAACTTGTATTCTTTGAGAAAAGAGGCATATGGCACGTGATGGACATATACGCGTCAGAGGAGTCATCCTTTAGGAAAGATTATACAGGGATGGAGCCTTTGGTGACCAAGGCTAAAGAAAAAGTTAGCGAACCCATGAGGGGTGTAACCCCAAGACATATAATCAAGGCACCAAACTCATTTCCATACAATGACAGCAAGCAGGTCGCTTGGAACTACGCTTGCACGGTAGCGACCCCAGGAGAATCACCCCTTGCAGAAAAGAAAAGGGAAGAGCCAATTAACAAAGTAAGCCACTTTACAAAGAGTGGATGACTATATTCCCTTTCGACAGTAGGAGACAGAGATACGGCATAGAGAAAGGCTGCTATTGAAGAACCAGAAAAAGAAGATGAAAGTGATTTCTTTAAGGAGAAGCCACCAATACACCATGAACCTGTGAGGGAGTTAGAGGCCCAAGAATTTCTAAAGATACTCAAACACAGTGAGTATAGCGTGGTGGAGTAGCTCTATAAACTCTCAGCTCGAATTACCATGTTGTCTCTATGTTGAGTTCCGAGGGTCATCACGGTGCCTTATAGAAGATTCTGAATCGTACATTTGTGCCGAAGGAGATCACCACTAACACGATGGACATGTTAGTCGGTAACATTATTGTTTACAACATTATCTCTTTCAATGATGACGAAATACCAGAAGGAGGAAGGGGAACTTTCAAAGATCTACACATCTCTACGAGATGTAAAGGATACATGCTACCAAGTGTCCTTATTGATAATGGGTCGACCCTGAATGTTCTCCTATTAGCAACGTTAAAGAAGTTACCAATAGATACCTCGCACATGAGAGCTTATCAAAATACCGTTAGAGCATTTGACGAGTCGTAGAGAGACGTATTGGGAAAGATTAAAGTACCTTTCTAGATCAGACCATAAACTTTTGACATGGAGTTTGTGGTCATGGATATAAAGCCCAGTTATAGCTACTTGCTTGGACGCCCATGGATCCACACAGCGGGAGCGGTCTCTTCTGCTCTACACCAAAAGCTGAAATTTGTGATTGATAGACAACTAGTAACAATCAGTGCGGAGGAGGAAATTATTGCATTAGTAACCACTGATGAACCCTACATCATGATCAATGAGGGTGTACTCGAGTGTCACTTTAGGACATTAGAGCTAGTCAATGCGACCTTTGTCACTGAGGGAATCAATGTAATACCCCAAATCTAGCCTAGAAGTAATTCTACTTGGAATCGACAATAAATTGCATTTGATCTATCATCTATTAGTATAATTAAGTATTTTAGGATCAAATTGAAATTATGGACAGTTAAATAGTTTAAAGACTAAACTATTAAGCTTGAAAATTTTGCTAACCATTAAAGAATGGATTAAAACTGAAACTAGTAAAATCTAGCTTTGCATGCTAAAGAATTACAAGTCAAAGGACTTGTACACTTGTCACCATTATAAGAAAACTTTTGTTAAGGGGGGTCACGATAATTGAGGTAAAGATAACCCAAAATGTGGCTATCATCTTCTTCTTCTCTCTAAAGAAAAACTGAATTCTCAAGTATCGAGATAGAGCTACGGAGTTTTGTAACACCCCTACCCTAGGTTAGTAGCAAACCGGTTTGGGAGCGTTACCAAGCAAGGACGAGGCAAGGAAAGGTTAGCTCCTCCTTATTAGGTGAGTTACTTAACTAGCAAGCAACCAAGCATTCATAACTTAACATGCAAGCAATCTCAAATTTGTTTATAAGTCATTACAGGTTACTACTTCAACATTTCAATTAACATCATCATACACTAACATTCAAATAGCCTAAGTGAGTAAACATGCTTCCATTTCATTTTATTGTTTCTTAGATTGATACATGTAACATTTTATACCTAAATTTACTAAACATGATCATTTGAACATACAATTGCACGTATCTTGTCTCCAAACAAGCCATATGCCAAGCCTTACCATTCGACATTTACCATACAAACATATAAAAACACCCACAACATGGTATATTCACACAAGTGACTATATAATTTTACAAGGCATTTGAATGGCACAATAGGCTAGATCAATTACTTTGAATCATTCAATATATACACATATGCACAGCAAACTACCTTTCCATTACATATAATTTGGGTTCATTACATACTTTAGTCTTAACAACTATGTTCTCAACATGGAAGGCCCATACAAGAGCATATATATACAAGTACTCGAAACATCAAGTAGCCATGTTCATGCATACATACAATCCTCCCAAAACAAACAAGATGCATGGTCTAGTCTTAGCTACATATACATGCATAGGTGCCACCAACTAGGAGAAATACAAACCAAGTATGAACCATACTTTAGCTATGCTTGTGTCTTGCTCCGAGCTCAAAAAATCAGGCTTCATGATCAAGCAATGATCGAATCCTTTATCCTGTAGTTGTGAAGGATGAAAACAAGAGTGATAAGTACAAGAATGTACTTAGTGAGGTAGTAACTAGTTCTAACTAGTTGTTATATCAAATTAAGTGTTAATTAGTCAAGAATGATCCTAGCTAAGGATTTCAAGGCATTCGAATAGCATAAGAAGTAAGAGACAATGAATCATAATTTCATGCTTATTCCATTTCAAGTAATCAATCTATTCATGGTCACATATCAAGTAGTCAAGCAATTCATGCTTACATAACAAGAAATTAAGCAATTCATGCTTACATGACAAGTGATCAAGCTATTCATACTTATTAGCTCATTTATTACCTTTTTAACACACTCCTTGGTTCATAGTTTGTCTAGGTAATCGAGTCTCCAACCAACTGTCGCCACAATATGTACCGTGGTACTGGTCAACCCTCCTATTATTGCTAAAGACCAAATACGTACCCTTCGTCTGTCGACAATTAGGGGCCTTAGCCCTGGACTGTAGTCCACCCTGACACAATGAGCTCTAGACTCTAAGGCATGGCCTTCTACCTATTCAACTAGCAACTAGGGTTGTTTGATTATAATTCATTTATTCAAAGATTTCAAGCTTTTCAAGTTCAAGATCATGTATCATTCAAGTGTACAAGTTCATTTCAAGCATTATCTTTTTCGAGAGTCATTTCGAGTATTGTATGGTAAGTGTATACATGTATTAAGCCCTTAGGCCAATAGAGCCATAACTCATCATTTCAAGTGTTTATTGCATCATCTAAGCTAGCACATCAAGCATTCCGTTTAAGCAATTGGTCACAATACCATGTCATACATACAAGCATCAATGTTACCACATATACATGCTAGCATTCTATTTATACAACACTTCAAGGATGTAGTCAAGTTTCATGTATTATCTTATTTCAGACTTCCCTTATTAGGTCAAGATCCTATTAAGTCCAATTTAACAATTCAAGAATTTAGACATGCTTGCTTTAGTTAGGACCTAGTCCTAACTCTAGAATAAACTACACTCACAAAACTCCCCAAGCTAGCTAGTCTCGAAAGACTATTCCTTTTTGCTTGTCCCTTGAATGCTCGACTTTAGATCCTTCTCCAAAGTCCTCTTCTTGCTCTAGTAAATCACATAGATAGAACAAGGTCAAAACATGTAATCACAAAGTCATTCAATATGGCAGCAAGGTTAATACATTATATATACAAAACATATAGCATATTCATATACACACCTTAATGCACATTACCAAACTGAATACATTCCATATTAAGGCAAAACAGGGCAGCAACTAAACTGTCCCAAAACTGTTTGCAAAACAGTTTACAAAACTGTCACAATTCCTAAACTGCTGCTACGAGGCAGCTTGTACTCTGCTCAGTTAAACATGCATAACATTCATTCCGTATGTCGGAATTTCAAATAGTATACACTTTTGGAAAGATAACTTAATTTTCTTTCTAACCATATAGGCCTTGCATTTTAATCCTTTTCCAATTAATACAGTTTTTAGCTTAAAGACAGGGCAATTTACAATCTAGAATTAAGTTCTGTTTTCTCCTAATGAATTTAGACATGTTAAGGCACTATCCGTATTTTTCAGCCTTAAATTCCATTTATACAATTTATGGTGATTTTTTCAAAGTTACTGCCCATAACAGAGTATTCTGGGCAGATTACACTAGGTTAAGCTTCTAGCTTCATAATTAATCTAAACAAGATTCTAACATTATAATTCAACTTATTTTCATGTTCTTAAATGTCTAGGTCAGTCCAATTAACCTGTCAATGTGATCAAAATAGGGCATCATATACAATTAAGCATGTTTACACATTTTCATCTAGCAAAACAGTCTCTAATCGAAACTAGTTTCAACCATGACCCCTATTCTCAATTTCTAGCAACTCATACTCGTCTCTTTAGCAATTTGATTAATAACACACACAATTTCAAGGACCATTAGAAGCAAACATCATTTCAACATGCATAACAATCATCCTATTCGAATTAGGTAACAAGCATATCACTAATTCAAGATTCAAGCATTTAATTGCAGTGAGGAATCAAGCATTTTACCTTCTCCTAAGCTAATTTGATCAAATCTCAACAAGAAATATGAACTGAAGATAATCTAAGAAGCTTTTTCTCCTTCTCTCTCTTTCCTTCAATGGTGTTTTAGGTTTGAAGAACTATTGAAGAAGATGGAGTTTAACCTAAGTGGCTGGTCATGCTATAGTTAGGGGGACATGTGGATTGTCCACAATCTAATTTAATTTTACCATGCAATCATGCATTTCCATTATATATTCATTTTGGTCCCTTTCTAATTTAGTCTCCTTCTTTCTAATTCTCACTATTAGCTCATTATTCATTCAATTTGATTAGCACGTAATTCAATTAGTCAATAGCTTAGATAGTGGTAACCTTCCTAGGCCAGGTTTAGGGTGTTACAAGTTTCTTTTGGAATTCAATTCTTGAATCAATTTAAAATTTTTGAATCGGGCTGCTGGATTTATATGGTAAGAAGCTATTCCTTGCCTTGGAATTAGCTAATGCTTAAGTTTCAATCTTGGTTTTGTTAGGAATTTTTGGGATTTAAAAACTAGTTGAAGGTGTTTCTTGCATGGCTGACTTATATGAATTGAATTCATGTTGGAATGATCATGTTTGATATGTATTTGTTTGAGAAAATTCTAGTTGAAAGTAACGAATCTATATCATGAAATGTTAGATAATGCAAATAGTGTACATGTTTAATTTCCATGCTTTTTGTGATTTTGCAAATGCGGTTTTGAAAGTCAAGTTGCTATTATGGTCCTAATGTTATCGAAATAATTTGATTGTTCGATTGGGTCCTTGTATGAGTAAATTTTGTAGATTACACTTGAATTGTGAATGTGGTCACCTTGTTTGATAATAATGGGTTCCAAATGGTTGTGAATTAAGATATTTCACTTAGAGGTTGTTGTCAGAAATAAATGTGGACTAATTTGATAAGTTAAAATATAGTGTGGGTTGATAAAGTTATGGGACTAATTTGTGTAATTAAATAATTTTCAAAGGGGTCTTCTTAATAAAAAAACGGCTATATTCTTTAATCTAGAAAGGGGCTATTTTGAGTAATTAAACTAAATAGGGGCTATTTCGTATATGTATATGTATATGGACTATTTTTGCAATAAGTAAGCGTTGTCATTGTATGTTTAATAGAAAGCTATTTTGCAAATTAAAGCAAGACTATTTTGTATCAAAATTGGACAGTTTTTAGAGCTTAATAGAAAGGCTATCTTGCAAACTAAAACGAGACTGTTTTTGTATCAAAATTGGACTGTTTTGAACACTTAATAGGACTATTTTAAGTATACTTATATATATATATATATCATGGACTGTTTTGATACATGAGAATACATGCTGGACTGACTTGAATATATATGTGTGTGAACATGTGAATTCTAGACTGTTCTAATACATGAGAATAAATGTTGGACTGATTTGAATATATATGTGCGAACATGTGAATTTTTTGACTGTTTTGACATGTAAGGAAACAATTAAGGACTGTTCCTGCATCTATAAGGGTTGTTTTGTGTATGTATGAAATCAAGTAGATTGTTTTGTGTATATGTATGTATATATGCGTGTAAATAGGACTATTTCAGGCATGTATGAAAGTTCATGGACTATTTTTGAGTATCTAAAGATAGGGGACTGTGTTGGGATATAAGAATGTATATGTGAGAATAGAAGGCTGATTTGAAAGTATGGGAAACATATGGAATTGTTTTAAGCATGTGTATATGTATATCCATATTTGGGATTGTTTTGCATTGATATAAAAGTTAAAGGGGCTGTTTTGTGAATCGAATGAATTGAATTGATTATAATGACATCTTATTTATGTATGATGTACACATTATGATAAGGAAGAGTAGGAGAAAGGAGTTAGTTGGAAGCTAGGGATAATTATGGATTCAGGTATCTCGTAATTTCAGGATAAGAGGTGAGTGTAGTTTTTACATTCAGGTTGACACAGTGTCGTCCTAATCTATGTTATATGATGTGTTAAGTTCGAAATGCATTCATCTTTGCATAAGGCTCAATTAGAGCACATGGGTTGGGTTACATTCATTTTGAAATAGTAAACATCACGGATAAGATATGTGTTGCATATGCATCATGGATGTATTGTATGCTATGATGTGATGTTTTGAGACTATTGAATTAAAGTACATACATATATATATGAGCTTTGCTTAAAATTCAGTATCAAACTCTAAACACTTTATAAGTATGTTATAAAATAAACGAACACAAGCTTTAAAGTTATAAAAACTTAGATACTTTAAGGAACAAAAGTCTTTCATAAGCTATAAGTTATTAAGAAAAGAAGCAAGAAATATTACTTATATCATAAGATACTGATAAGTGTTCAAAAGTACTATTTTTCTTACCCTTTTTACTCATATTATTGTTAGACTTAGGCTCATATTAGTTGCATAGTTAGCCATTCATGCATTAATCCATGTTTCCTTCCATCGTTGAGCTTGATTACTTAACTTGGTAGTTTTTGTGGAAAAGATGCTGCTTTGGAGTGCTTTGTGTGTATATGTGCAGGATCACTTGCCAAAGCAATGCCGAGCTAGTTTCCAGGGCAACGCATGAAGGAGACGCCGAGCTAGTTGCCATGGCAATTGTCGACAAAGAGAAAATGCAATAGGGATGTCGAAATTAATGACTTTACAAGCCCAAGATGACATGGAGCAAGGCCCAAGCCCAAAGGAATTTGATTGCCATGCAGAGATTAAAGAAGAATTAAATTTCAAGAAGATAGGATAAGTTCTAATAGGAATAAAATTATAATAAATAATTATATTCTTTAAAGATAATTTAATTCCAACTCAAACTCCTCATCAAAGAAGGACTTTGGCCTAGCCCTATAAATAGCAAGGAGATTTCGACAACTTGGGAGAGAGAGCATTAGGGCAAATTTCGACAGGTCCAAGAGAGGAAGCAAGGGGAATTTTCGGCAAGCATCTAGGGCAAGGGATTTTCGACAAGCTTCATCTTTTCTTCCTTGTTCGATTGGGTTCATGCTAGGGATTATTTATCTTGTGTTTCTCTGGAACGTAGTCATGAACTAAATCTACTTGGCTATGGTTATTGTGTTTTGTGGTTGTGAGAAACTATTGGTTTTTGTTTAGGTAATAAGAGTTTGCACTTTTCTATTTCAAGGTTTATTCATTCTTGGTTCTCATTCTTGTTTGCGAGTGAATTGGGAGAGGAACTCGTGATTTCATCTATTTATCTAATATCGGGAGAGTTAGATTCAAGAAACGAATGAATATGATCTTTATTCAATCCAATGATGGTGAAGATTAATCCGGCTTAGGAATAAGTTAAGGATTTCAACGGCTAAGAGGAGCGCAAGATTGGTTGTTGTTCACCCTTGATTCACGCAGGAATGTATTATCAAGGCATGCACAAGTAGCTAGAGTTTCGACTTAGGGATAAGAAGAAACCATTGAAGAACGCTCTGCCGAACCTTGAAGGTTGCTGCCCAGACGCCCAAGTAGTTGCCCAGGCAACCATCGATTAGTTGCCAAGGCAACCCTGTTGTGCAAGTTGCCACGGCAACTGAGTTGCCCGTGCACTCTTTTACCAAAACGATCCAATCGGCTATCACACCTCAACTCACGATAACCTGGCCTATCTCTCTCTCATTCGATCTCATCTTTTCATTTACTTAATTGCTTTCTAGACTAGCTATTAGTTAAAACTTCTATAATCCTTTACTTGTGTTTTTACTTTTTACAGTGCAAGAGACTAGATTCTTGAAGTGGCAGCAATCCCTGTGGAGACGATATCTTTTATACTATAACTTGCGACGTGTATACTTGCACATTTGCGTAGCACTTATTACGCGCAACAGATACCTTCTAATCTTTAAGGGGTAAAATACCTAAGTTGCCTATTCAATGGAAGTCCTTGGACACATTGGCATAGCACATGGTATAATTCAGGGACTACGGTCTATGAGCTACAGCTCAGGTGAGGACCCATTATATGTGATATATTGGCGATAGTAGGAGGTAACAGGGGGAGGTGATAAGGAGATTGGCGACAGTTTAGTTGGATAGTTGAGAAGTTAGGATTGTTATGTTCCCAACACTAGCCATTGCTAGGTGCTTTGAGCTATGTGTAACCCGGACAAATACGATCAAACACGAACCAGTGCTACTTATGACCAATGTTATCCAAGGCAAAAGATTTTAAAGACATGAATTTTGAAAGAAATCTGTTAAAACTTTGAAAAACTCTATTAGGGACTTTGTCAAGTTATGACAAGAACTCTAAAAGCTTGATAAGACTCAAAAGGAAATGTTATGAACTTTGATAAGTTCATGAAGAATTCAAATGAATTCAGCTAAAATTCTGAAAGAAATGTTATTAAGACTTGAAAAGACTATGAACTTCGACTAAGCTTCCAATGATCAATGTCTTGATTACACTAAGATTAACGCATAAATATCAACTGCTAAATTGTACTTGAATTCCTAATCTTTACATATATCATCATTAGCATTTTGTATTGCCATTTCAAAGTTTCTACCTCACTTAGGCTATGTAAGCCTAATGCATTCATTTCCATGTATTTGAAGGTTACAATAATAATCCTTGAGTTGTTCGTGTAAAAAGGTTGCAAGTCACACCGTAAAGATTCCATTGTTATTTATGCCTTTCTTCAGAACTCCTAGAATGGTGGCATGTTGCATATGTAATAGAATTGTAGTAACTCACATGATTATTGATTGCTATATGGATCCTGATTTGTAAATGGCTCATTATGCTCTTTGTTTGCTTGTTGGCTATGCTTTGACGAAAATTGAATTCGAAAGCCTGCATGATTAGTTAAACTAAGTTAAAAAAGAATTCAAATGTTTGTGATGATCATGTTATGGTTATTTTGATTTGTTTGAAACTTGTTTAACATAAGAGCGGTTTATAATTAAGTTGAATTGCCATGTTTCTTGTGGAACTAATGGTCTGTTATGCACATGTTACTTAGTGAATTAATTTGACATGCTGTGATATAAAGTTTTAGAAGGTTGTTTGCTATGAATTTATGAGATGTATTAAATACTTGCTTGATGATTAAATTATGCTATATATAACATATTGAGAGATTTCCACTGTTGTAGACGAGTCATTATGCCTTATTACTGTGGTTAGTATGATAACCGAGTAGTATTTGAATGTTTAAGTTGTTATTACACAATAATCGGAAGGTCCCAAGTTACACAGTTATGAGAATATGATCTCGTGAATGGTCTCTAGCCGTTTAGGATGATAAACAATGGCTTACTAGATACTTGTTGATTTGACAATAAAAAACTGAACATTGTTTACATGCTTGGCTAAGATTTAAGTCATAAGTCAGCACCTTGTTGTGTAAAAGATTAAAAGTTTATATGTATATCATTATTGTATTGGACTACATAATATATCACTATAATTTGACCTAGGGACAATTCAAATTTCATGCAATATATTATTTAAATTGGGTAAGTACCTATAGTTGGTTCGATGTCCAGTAGATATAGCCTTGTTTGCTTGAATAAAGTAATTGGAAGTGATTTAAAGAATTAACTTGCTTTCCAAATATGAGTTCGAACAATTGGGTAAAGTATTAACGAAAGATTTGATTGTCTAACTAAGCAATCTATGGTGTCTTGTTCTCCATCATGTGCTATTAGGATCTTACCTTATTAATGAAATTTGGATTATGCTAAATGTTTCATATTGTATCTAGCATGCTATCAAGTCCAAGAAGTTTCTTAATGCTTAAGTTACTTCTCTCACATTGATTTTGAATGGATAGATGTCGAATCTATTTTAGAATTAACAAGCTAATGAGTCTGTAAAAAATAAATGTTTATAAATTAAAGTCAATATTGTCTTGATAGCATGTGGATTCTTGCATCAATTCATGAATCAATTTAAAAGTTTTGAACCGAGCTGTTGGATTTATAAGGTAAGAAGCTATTCCTTCCCTTGGAATTAGATAAAGCTTAAGTTTCAATCTTGGTTTTGTGATGAATTTTTGGGATTTAAAAACTGGTTGAAGGGATTCTTGCATGGTTGATTTATATGAATTGAATTCATGTTGGAATGATCATGTTTGATATGTATTTGTTTGAGAAAATTCTAGTTGAAAGCAACGAATCTATATCATGAAATGTTAAATCATTCAAATAGTATACATGTTTAATTTCCCTGTTTTTGTGATTTTGCAAATGCAATTTTGAAAGTCAAGTTGCTGTTATGGAGTCGTAATGTTATCGAAATAATTTGATTGTTCGATTGGGTCCTTGTATGAGTAAATTTTGTAGATTACACTTGAATTGTGAATCTGGTCACCTTGTTTGATAATAATGGGTTCTAGATGGTTGTGAATTAAGATATTTCACTTAGAGGTTGTTGTCAGAAATAAATGTGGACTAATTTTATAAGCTGAAATATAGTGTGTGTTGATAAAGTTCTGGGACTAATTTGTGTAATTAAAAGATTTTTCAAAGGGGTTGTCTTGATAAAAAATGGATAGATTCTTTAATCTAGAATAGTGGCTATTTTTGAGTAACTAAACTAAAAGGGGGCTATTTCGTATATGTATATATATGTATATGGACTGTTTTTGCAATAAGTAAGAGTTGTCATAGTGTGTTTAATAGAAAGTTGTTTTGCAAATTAAAGCAAGACTATTTTGCATCAAAATTGGACAATTTTGAAAGCTTAATAGAAGGGTTGCCATGCAAACTAAAACGAGACTATTTTTGTATCAAAATTGGACAGTTTTGAAATCTTAATAGCACTATTTTGAGTATATATATATATATATATCATGGATTATTTTGATACATGAGAATACATGCTAGACTAACTTGAATATACATGTGTGTGTGAACATGTGAATTCTAGATTGTTCTGATACATGAGAATAAATGTTGGATTGATTTAAATATATATGTGTGCACGTGTGAATTTTTTGACTGTTTTGACATGTAATGAAACAATTAAGGACTCTTCTTGCATCTATAAGGGATGTTTTGTGTATGTATGAAATCAAATAGATTGTTTTGTGTATATGTATGTATATTTATGTGTAAATAGGACTATTTTGGGCATGTATGAAAATTCGTGGATTGTTTTTGAGTATCTAAAGACATAGCACTATTTTGGGATATAAGAATGTATATGTAAGAATGGGAGGCTGATTTGAAAGTATGGGAAACATATGGAATTGTTTTAAGCATGTGTATATGTATATCTATATTTGGGATTGTTTTGCATTGATATAAAACTTAAAGGGGCCGTTTTGTGAATTGAATGAATTGAATTGATTATTATGACTTCTTGTTTTTTGTATGACGTACACATTATGATAAGGAAGAGTAGAAGAAAACAATTAGTTGGAAGCTAGGGATAATTATGGATTCAGGTATCCCGTAACTTCAGGATAAGAGGTGAGTGTAGTTTTTACATTTGGGTTGACACAGTGTCGCCCTAATGTATGTTATTTGATGTGTTAAGTTCGAAATACATTCATTTGCGCATAAGACTCAATTAGAGCACATGGGTTGGGTTACATTCATTTTGAAATAGTAAACATCATGGATAAGATATGTGTTGCATGTGCATCATGGATGTATTGTATGCTATGATGTGATGTTTCGAGACTATTGAATTAAAGTACATACATAGATATATGAGCTTTGCTTAAAATTCAGTATCAAACTCTAAACTCTTTATAAGTATGTCATAAAAGAAACAAACACAAGCTTTAAAGTTATAAGAACTTATATACATTAAGGAACTAAAAGTCCTTCTTAAGCTATAAGTTATTAAGAAAAAGAAGAAAGAAAGATTACTTATATCATTAGATACCTTCTAATCTTCAAGGTGTAAAATACCTAAGTTGCCTATTTAATGGAAGCCCTTGGACACTTTGGCATAGTACATGGTATAATCGGGGACTACGGTCCATAAGCTTTGGCTCGTGTGACGACCCATTATATGGATATGATTGGCGACAGTTTGGTTGGATAGTTGAGAAGTTAGGATTGTTATGTTTTTGACACTAGCCATTGTTATGTGCTTTGAGCTATGTGTAACATGGACAAATATGGTCAAACACGGACCAGTGCTACTTATGACCAAATGTGATCCAAGGCAAAACAATTTTAAAGACATGAATTTTGAAAGAAATCTGTTATAAACTTTGAAAAACTCTATTAGGGACTTTGTCAAGTTATGACAAGAACTCTAAAAAGCTTGATAAGACTCAAAAGGAAATGTTATGAACTTTGATAAGTTCATGAAGAAGTTCAAATGAATTCAGCTGAAAACTATGAAAGAAATGTTATTAAGACTTGAAAAGACTATGAACTTCGACTAAGCTTCCAATGATCAATGTCTTGATTACACTAAGATTAACGATAAATATCAACTGCTAAATTGTACTTGAATTCCTAATCTTTACATATATCATCATTAGCATTTTGTATTGCCATTTCAAAATTTCTACCTCACTTTGGCTATGTAAGCCTAATGCATTCATTTCCATGTATTTGAAGGTTATAATAATAATCATTTGAGTTGTTCGTGTAAAAAAGGTTGCAAGTCACACCGTAAAGATTCCATTGTTATTTATGCCTTTCTTCAAACTCCTAGAATGGTGGCATATTGCATTTGTAATAGAATTGTAGTAACTAACATGATTATTGATTGCTATATGGATCCTGATTTGTAAATGGGGTCATTATGCTTTTTGTTTGTTTGTTGGCTATGCTTTGACGAAAATAGAAATTGAAAGCCTGCATGATTAGTTAAACTAAGTTAAAAGAATTCAAATGTTTTTGATGATCATGTTATGGTTATTTTGATTTGTTTGAAACTTGTTTACCATTAAGAGCGGTTTATAATTAAGTTGAATTGCCATGTTTCTTGTGGAACTAATGGTCTGTTATGCACATGTTACTTAGTGAATTAATTTGACATGCTGTGATTTAAAGTTTTAGAAGGTTGTTTGCTATGAATTTATGAAGATGTATTAAATACTTGCTTGATGATTAAATTATGCTATATATAAATATATTGAGAGATTTCCACTGTTGTAGACGAGTCTTTATGCCTTATTACTGTGGTTAGTATGATAACCGAGTAGTATTTGAATGTTTAAGTTGTTATTACACAATAATCGGAAGGTCCCAAGTTACACAGTTATGAGAATATGATCTCGTGAATGGTCTCTAGCCGTTTAGGATGATAAACAATGGCTTACTAGATACTTGTTGATTTGACAATAAAAATTGAACATTGTTTACATGCTTGGCTAAGATTTAAGTCATAAGTCAGCACCTTGTTGTGTAAAAGATTAAAAGTTTATATTTATATCATTATTGTATTGGACTACATAATATATCACTATAATTTGACCTAAGGACAATTCAAATTTCATGCAATATATTATTTAAATTGGGTAAGTACCTATAGTTGGTTCGATGTCCAGTAGATATAGCCTTGTTTGCTTGAATAAAGTAATTGGAAGTGATTTAAAGAATTAACTTGCTTTCCAAATATGAGTTCGAACAATTGGGTAAAGTATTAACGAAAGATTTGATTGTCTAACTAAGCAATCTATGGTGTCTTGTTCTCCATCATGTGCTATTAGGATCTTACCTTATTAATGAAATTTGGATTATGCTAAATGTTTCATATTGTATCTAGCATGCTATCAAGTCCAAGAAGTTTCTTAATGCTTAAGTTACTTCTCTCACATTGATTTTGAATGGATAGATGTCGAATCTATTTTAGAATTAACAAGCTAATGAGTCTGTAAAAAAATAAATGTTTATAAATTAAAGTCAATATTGTCTTGATAGCATGTGGATTCTTGCATCAATTCATGAATCAATTTAAAAGTTTTGAACCGAGCTGTTGGATTTATAAGGTAAGAAGCTATTCCTTCCCTTGGAATTAGATAAAGCTTAAGTTTCAATCTTGGTTTTGTGATGAATTTTTGGGATTTAAAAACTGGTTGAAGGGATTCTTGCATGGTTGATTTATATGAATTGAATTCATGTTGGAATGATCATGTTTGATATGTATTTGTTTGAGAAAATTCTAGTTGAAAGCAACGAATCTATATCATGAAATGTTAAATCATTCAAATAGTATACATGTTTAATTTCCCTGTTTTTTGTGATTTTGCAAATGCAATTTTGAAAGTCAAGTTGCTGTTATGGAGTCGTAATGTTATCGAAATAATTTGATTGTTCGATTGGGTCCTTGTATGAGTAAATTTTGTAGATTACACTTGAATTGTGAATCTGGTCACCTTGTTTGATAATAATGGGTTCTAGATGGTTGTGAATTAAGATATTTCACTTAGAGGTTGTTGTCAGAAATAAATGTGGACTAATTTTATAAGCTGAAATATAGTGTGTGTTGATAAAGTTCTGGGACTAATTTGTGTAATTAAAGAATTTTCAAAGGGGTTGTCTTGATAAAAAATGGATAGATTCTTTAATCTAGAATAGTGGCTATTTTTGAGTAACTAAACTAAAAGGGGGCTATTTCGTATATGTATATATATGTATATGGACTGTTTTTGCAATAAGTAAGAGTTGTCATAGTGTGTTTAATAGAAAGTTGTTTTGCAAATTAAAGCAAGACTATTTTGCATCAAAATTGGACAATTTTGAAAGCTTAATAGAAGGGTTGCCATGCAAACTAAAACGAGACTATTTTTGTATCAAAATTGGACAGTTTTGAAATCTTAATAGCACTATTTTGAGTATATATATATATATATATCATGGATTATTTTGATACATGAGAATACATGCTAGACTAACTTGAATATACATGTGTGTGTGAACATGTGAATTCTAGATTGTTCTGATACATGAGAATAAATGTTGGATTGATTTAAATATATATGTGTGCACGTGTGAATTTTTTTGACTGTTTTGACATGTAATGAAACAATTAAGGACTCTTCTTGCATCTATAAGGGATGTTTTGTGTATGTATGAAATCAAATAGATTGTTTTGTGTATATGTATGTATATTTATGTGTAAATAGGACTATTTTGGGCATGTATGAAAATTCGTGGATTGTTTTTGAGTATCTAAAGACATAGCACTATTTTGGGATATAAGAATGTATATGTAAGAATGGGAGGCTGATTTGAAAGTATGGGAAACATATGGAATTGTTTTAAGCATGTGTATATGTATATCTATATTTGGGATTGTTTTGCATTGATATAAAACTTAAAGGGGCCGTTTTGTGAATTGAATGAATTGAATTGATTATTATGACTTCTTGTTTTTTGTATGACGTACACATTATGATAAGGAAGAGTAGAAGAAAACAATTAGTTGGAAGCTAGGGATAATTATGGATTCAGGTATCCCGTAACTTCAGGATAAGAGGTGAGTGTAGTTTTTACATTTGGGTTGACACAGTGTCGCCCTAATGTATGTTATTTGATGTGTTAAGTTCGAAATACATTCATTTGCGCATAAGACTCAATTAGAGCACATGGGTTGGGTTACATTCATTTTGAAATAGTAAACATCATGGATAAGATATGTGTTGCATGTGCATCATGGATGTATTGTATGCTATGATGTGATGTTTCGAGACTATTGAATTAAAGTACATACATAGATATATGAGCTTTGCTTAAAATTCAGTATCAAACTCTAAACTCTTTATAAGTATGTCATAAAAGAAACAAACACAAGCTTTAAAGTTATAAGAACTTATATACATTAAGGAACTAAAAGTCCTTCTTAAGCTATAAGTTATTAAGAAAAGAAGAAAGAAAGATTACTTATATCATTAGATACCTTCTAATCTTCAAGGTGTAAAATACCTAAGTTGCCTATTTAATGGAAGCCCTTGGACACTTTGGCATAGTACATGGTATAATTCAGGGACTACGGTCCATAAGCTTTGGCTCAGGTGACGACCCATTATATGGATATACTGGCGACAGTTTGGTTGGATAGTTGAGAAGTTAGGATTGTTATGTTTTTGACACTAGCCATTGTTATGTGCTTTGAGCTATGTGTAACATGGACCAATATGGTCAAACACGGACCAGTGCTACTTATGACCAAATGTGATCCAAGGCAAACAATTTTAAAGACATAACTTTTGAAAGAAATCTGTTATAAACTTTGAAAAACTGTATTCGGGACTTTGTCAAGTTATGACAAGAACTCCGAAAGCTTGATAAGACTCAAAAGGAAATGTTATGAACTTTGATAAGTTCGTGAAGAGTTCAAATGAATTCAGCTGAAAACTATGAAAGAAATGTGATTAAGACTTGAAATGTCTATGAACTTCGACTAAGCTTCCAATGATCAATGTCTTGATTAAACTGCTAAATATCAACTGCTAAATTGTGCATGAATTCCTAATCTTTACATATATCATCATTAACATTTTGTATTGCCATTTCAAAATTTCTACCTCACTTTGGCTATGTAAGCCTAATGTGTTCATTTCCATGCATTTGCAGGTTATAATAATAATCATTTGGTTGTTCGTGTAAAAAGGTTGCAAGTAACACCGTAAAGATTCCATTGTTGTTTATGTCTTTCTTCGAAACTTATAGAATGGTGGCATATTGCATTTGTAATAGAATTCTAGTAACTAACATGATTATTGATTGCTATATGGATCCCGATTTGTAAATGGGTCATTATGCTTTTTGTTTGTTTGTTGGCTAAGCTTTGACGAAAATAGAAATTGAAAGCCTGCATGATTAGTTAAACTAAGTTAGAATGGAATTCAAATGTTTTTGATGATCATGTTATGGTTATTTCGATTTGTTTGAATCTTGTTTACCATTAGAGCGGTTTATAGTTAAGTTGAATTGCCATGTTTCTTGTGGAACTAATGGCCTGTTATGCACATGTTACTTAGTGAATTAATTTGACATGCTGTGATTTAATGTTTTAGAAGGTTGTTTGCTATGAATTTATGAGAAGATGTATTAAATACTTGCTTGATGATTAAGTTATGCTATATATAAGATATTGAGAGATTTCCACTGTTGTAGACGAGTCTTTATGCCTTATTACTGTGGTTAGTATGATAACCGAGTAGTATTTGAATGTTTAAGTTGTTATTACACAATAATAGGAAGGTCCCAAGTTACACAGTTATGACAATATGATCTCGTGAATGGTCTCTAGCCGTTTAGGACGATAAACAATGGCTTACTAGATACTTGTTGATTTGACAATAATAAATTGAACATTGTTTACATGCTTGGCTAAGATTTAAGTCATAAGTCAGTACCTTGTTGTGTAAAAGATTAAAAGTTTATATTTATATCATTATTGTATTGGACTACATAATATATCACTATAATTTGACCTAAGGACAATTCAAATTTCATGCAATATATTACTTAAATTGGGTAAGTACCTATAGTTGGTTCGATGTCCAGTAGATATAGCCTTGTTTGCTTGAATAAAGTAATTGGAAGTGATTTAAAGAATTAACTTGCTTTCCAAATATGAGTTCGAACAATTGGGTAAGGTATTAACGAAAGATTTGATTGTCTAACTAAGCAATCTATGGTGTCTTGTTCTCCATCATGTGCTTTTAGGATCTTCTTCTTTATCTTTGAATCCCTAGCAAACTAAACCCACTTTTGTTATCAAAATAAGCACACACCACCATCTTCATCTTCTACCTTGAGCTAAGCAAGCACATCGGTTTATCTCATCCTTTGCTCGATTTAAATACACCGTTTGAAAGCCTTCGACTTGGTGAGTTAAACCCCATAATAGATTTGATGATTCTAATGTTTGTTGGAGTTTAATTCTAAGGTTAGGTTTTCTTGGTTCAAGTAGCAACCCATGAATTAGGGGGTTGATTTCGTTAATTCAATGTTGTCTTTGAGCTTTGGTAAGCTTAAAATAAAATTTTGAATCCTTAGATCGAATTCTAATGCAACTCCTAATTTTGTACTAGCTCAAGTGTTGGAGAAGGACTCCTCGTCATCTTCAAAGGAAGCTACACACATCAGAATTTCAATTCGAGAGCCTCATAATCAAGGTGAGTGTAGTCGTGTCAAGGGATAGGCTAGGTGTCATCCCATTGCATTTGATTTGTAAATTGATGTGCATTTTGTTAAGGGCTGAAGCAAGCAATCATACGGATTCGAATAAAACCCCACAATCAACTTGATGATTCTAATGTTTATTGGAGTTTAATTTTGGGGTTAGGTTTTCTTGGTTCAAGTAGCAACCCATGAATTAGGTGGTTGATTTCGTTAATTCAATGTTGTCTTTGAGCTTTGGTAAGCTTAAAATACAATTCTGAATCCTTAGATCGAATTCTAATGCGACTACTAATTTTGTACTAGCTCAAGTGTTGGAGAAGGACTCATCGTCATCTCCGAAGGAAGCTAGCCACGTCAGAACTTCAATTCGAGAGCCCCATAATTAAGGTGAGTGTAGTCGTTTCAAGGAATAGGCTAGGTGCCATCTCGTTGCATTTGATTTGTAAATTGATGTGTATTTTGTTAAGGGCTCAAGTAGAGCAATCATACGGATTCGAATGGTTATAAACATACATGAGATGTTTGAAGTATGTGATTCGATATGAATAACCTATGAACATGTTATGATATGTTATGAATATGGTATGATTTGTATATGGAGCTAAGGCTCAATTCAGTTTCTGATATGTGATAACCTATGAGCACAAAGGTAAGAAAATACATTGATATATGTGAATCCCTGGACATTTGTGAGTTTTGGATACATTTGGCATGCCATAGGGTTATTTGAGCTCGTATAAGTAAGGGTGGACTACGGTCTGGGGCTACGGCCTCTATGTGGGGGAGCTAAGGATGGATTGTGTAGTGGATTTATCCGGAGCTACGGCTCAAGGCTACGACCTCTTTTCTAACATATGTGATGGTGTAAAGGGGAATCATTGTATCCATTTGTTACATTGTCCACGAGGATTAATATGCCTTTAATCATGCTATGATTATGTGAGAATATGATAAATGATCCCAAACATAATGCCTAATTATGTTACCATGCTATTCTTGATGATAGATTGCTATGCATGACATGTTATTCTACTATGTTTATTATGACTACCTCACTAGGCTATATAAGCCTAACATATGTGTGTGTCTCATGCATTTCAGGATCTTGAGATCTCCCGAGCTCGATCGTGTAATCTCTCGGCTGCAAGTCACTTCCGCAAGTTATATGTATGTTTACATTCGTTTCCGAACTTCTAATAACATGGCATAAGGTCTATATGTGTTGAAATGACTTATTTTGGATATGTTTGTATAATCCTAGAATAGCCTAAGTGATGTATGTGTAATATGGTATAATTTGGGGATTGGTAACCTAGTTAAAATGAGCCTAAATGCACTAATTAGTAAAACCTTAGCAAATGGATTCGAAATGCTCTAAAATTTGACATGCAAATAGAAATATTATTTTTAAGATAGCGGGTAAAGTTTGGTAAAATTTGAATAACGTTTGCTTGGGTAATTCAAATAAAAACTAGTAAAATGTTGTCATTACATGTCCAAGTGTATCGATACGGGTGATGGCGTATCGATACGGCCAGGCATAATTTGACTAAAAGAAAACATGACGTATCGATACGGCTAGGGCGTATTGGTACGGATTTTGGTCACTGGAATCTGGATGGGAAAAAGTTATCGATAAGATCTTAGAGCGTATCGGAACGGAGTCAATGCAGTCAACGTGTATCGATACTGGACTAGCTGTATCGGTACGGGTTTGACATCCTTAGAATCTAGAAATCTAAAATTAGGCTTAGCGTATCGATATGGCCCTTAGGGTATCAATACGGTGTTAGTTAATTTTGTTATATTAAATAAAAAGAAGGTTTAGGCAGTTTGCAATTTGGTCACTAATAACTATTCGGTCTAAATAAGCAAGCCAACGATATCCAATAGTAATGAAACTTCATAGATTAATAATTGGTAAGTTTAATTACAAGTCGGTAATGAAGAATTGAGTTAAGGTTGCTAATATGTAAAGTTTACAATTTAGTCCCTAAGTTTGTAAAAGGTTAAAATTGACCTCAATTCTAATAAGATTACTAACAAACATATTTGACAAGTCTTGTAAATGACTAATAAAATACTCCAAACAAGTTCCAAACTTCGATTCCTAACTTCGATTTCGTCTTCCGATCTCTGAATAAGCTTTTGATAACACCTTCCGACCTGGCTCTCTACCAGGCCAAGAAGGCGGTGTTACAGTTGTGGTATTAAAGCCTAGGTTTAGTCTATTCTATGACTAAACTGAAGTCCATTATGAGTCTATATGTACTTATGCCACCTAGGAGTTATTTGTACATGTTATCTGTGACTTGCAGCTTACACGATTTAATATTTCTGTATGATTAGATCCGAATATGTCCATGCCTACTGATGGACGCGTTAATGATGAACCAAATCTCAGCTCTTCCTCTACGTAAGGGGATAATCTCTAGGCAGAAGTTAGGTCCAAACAAGTGGGGCAAAACGATCTGCCTCATCCTCCGTTGATATCGCCTGCTTAGCAGGAATATCTGATGTCCATGGTCGACATGATAAAGCAAGTGGTTATGTCCCTCCGACAAGAACCATCCCTTCAGCCTGTTGTAGCCACCCTGACTGTTTCGAGGGAGCCTACTGACAACCTCAAACAATACCCTATTTACAACTTTACCGGCCAGGACTTGGACAACCCTAAAGTCACAAAATACAGGTTGGAGAACACTTTGAAAGTGTTGAATAAGCAAATGAAGTGCCCTGAAGAATATAAGCTCGAGTGCGCCTTAGCCTTGATTATTGAGGAGGCCCAGAGTTGGTGGGATACAGTGACACTCACCGTGCCTGAACATAGAATTACGTGGGATTTCTTCCTTCAGGAGTTTTGCAAAAAGTATATCAGTGACCACTATATCGCTGAAAGGCGTAAGAGATTCCTCCATCAGAGGCAAGAAGGACGACCCGTAGAACAACATATCTAGGATTTCTATAAGTATGCAAGATATGGTGCTGAGATTATACACACGGAGAAAGAAAAATGCCGGATGTTCGTTGATGGCCTCTGTGATGAACTGCGTCCTCTTTTCACTGTCTTGGAGTTAGAGGACTTCCAAACATTGGTTAATCAAGCCATTGCTGCTGAAGCCTCCCAAAAGGCTTCCGAAAGAAGGAAAGGGAACCAGGCTCGATTTGATAAGAGGTTCTGAGATGATTCTAAGCCACCCCCATCTCAGAAGAAGGGTAAGTAGTAGGATCAGAAGTCTGCTACCTTTCAACAGCTACCACAATCCGGTTATGTGCCATAGTTCCAGTCTGCAGGAACATTTGTTGCTCGCACAGCTTCAATAGACAGTACAAGTGGTTCTGTGTAAGGTTCTCAAATCTCTTTGTGTAATTTTTTTCCAGAAGAGGCACCCTGGGCAGTGCCATAGACAATTTGGATCGTGTTATCTTTGTGGTGAATCTGGCCACTTCATCAGGCAGTGTCCACGGAATCCGCACGCCCCTATATCCGTAGATTCTCAGAACAACCCTAGTAAAATGAGAGGATCAAAGCAAGTGCAAACTGGATCAGTGGGGAGACCTCGCAACACTAATGCCTCTCCAGCTAGTCGTGACCCTCAGACTTCAGCCCAGATGTACCATGCTTGGGATCATGAGTAGGAAGATGATCATGATGTAATTGCAGGTATTGTGGAATTATGTTCTAATCTTGTTTATGCTTTGATAGATCCAGGCTCTAGGCATTCCTTTGTTAGAAAAGCTTTGACTGCAAAGTATGCCTTAGAATCAGAACCGGTCACTTTTGAGATTGTCGTCTCTAATCTGTTAGGAGATAGTGTGATCATTCAATGGGTTTGCAAAGCTTGCCCCCTAAAGATCCAAAGGATCCCTTTTCCGGAAAATTTGATGGCCTTGCCCTTTCGAGAGTTCAATCTCATATTAGGCCTCGACTAGTTAGCCGAACAGAATGCATGGGTGGATTGTTCGAAGAAGAAATTGTATCTCTGTAGACTCGGTAAGGAGAGCGTAACCTTGATGAAATCTAAACCCGAGCCTAAGAAGACTCTCATATATGCCATGAAAGATTTAAAACTTAAAAATGTATCGGTAGTAAAAGAGTTTCCCAATGTATTCCCCGATGAACTTCCGGGACTCCCTCCCATCCGAGAAGTAGAATTCGGGATAGAAGAACAACCTGGACTACTTTGATCTCTATGGCTCTGTATAGAATGGCTCCGGTGGAGTTAAGGAGCTAAAGGCCCAAATCTAAGACCTTTTGGATAAGGGATTCATTCGACCAAGTTCCTCACCTTGGGGAGCACCGGTGTTGTTTGTTAAGAAGAAAGATGGATCGATGCGCCTATGCATCGACTATCATCAGTTGAATAAGGAGACGATCAAGAACAAGTACCTGTTTCCTAGGATAGATGACCTTTTCGATCAATTGAAAGGTACATATGTCTTCTCAAAGATAGATCTTCGATCCGGGTACTATCAAATGCTTGTGAATGAGTCTGATGTTCCAAAGACTACCTTCTGGACTAGATATGCCCACTATGAATTCCTAGTAATGCCATTTGGGCTTATGAATGCACCTACAACCTTCATGGACTTAATGAACCGTGTGTTCTGGCCCTACCTAGATAAGTTCGTGGCGATGTTCATAGATGACATTCTAATCTATTCGAAGGATGCTGCTACTCATGAAGAACATCTCTGGATTGTGCTTCAGACCCTTCGGGAAAAGCAAATGTATGCCAAGTTTAGCAAATATGAATTTTGGCTGCCCGAAGTATCTTTCCTTGGCCATGTGATCTCTTTTGCGGGAATTCAAGTTGACCTAAGGAAGATTCAAGCCATCTTTGACTAGGTTCCTCCGAAGAATGTGGGAGAAGTTCGTAGTTTTCTGGGCCTTACAGGCTACTACCGTAGATTCATTAAGGGATTCTCATTGATTGCTTCCCCCTTGACGAAGCTCCTCCGCAAGGACACTCATTTTATGTGGACTGTGGATTAGCAAAGGAGTTTCGATCAGCTCAAGCAAGTCCTTACTCGTGCCCCTATCTTAATGCAACCCGAGTCGGGCAAAGATTTTACCGTTTACAGCGACGCATCCCACTTGGGATTCGACTGTGTTCTGATGTAAGAAGGCAAAGTCATAGCTTATACTTCATGTCAACTCAAGACACATGAGCTAAACTATCCGACTCATGTTTGGAGTTAGCCGCAGTTGTGTTCGCTTTGAAGATTTGGCGACACTATCTGTGTGGTGAAAAATGTTATTTGTACACTGATCACAAAAGCTTGTATCTTTTGACTCAAAAAGAGTTGATTCTCCATTAGCGTAGGTGGATGGAACTTTTGAAAGATTACGACTTGGCTATTGATTACCATCATGGTAAAACCAATGTCGTAGCTGACGTTCTTAGTCGAAAACCCACCCCTTCTGCGAGACGTTTAAATGCTCATTTTTGGCTCAAGAAGTATGGCAAGCTATTGGCCGAATTAAGAGTGCAGTCGACCATTATATCTTGAATTAAATCACTCCAAGAAAATGTTGGGGAGTTGCAGCCTCTCATTGCTAAGGTTAAGGACAACACAGATCCTGACTTTGCAATGAATTTCGAAGGTTTGTTATGTTTTTGCAACCGTATCTGTGTGCCCAACGAAGATGATCTTCGGAATCAGATTTTGAGTGAAGCTCATTCTAGCCCCGTCTTTGTTCACTCGGGAGCTATTAAAATGTACAAAGATCTAAAGGAGCTATATTGGTGGTCAGGAATGAAGAATGAGGTCACGGACTTTGTGGAAAGGTGTTTGACCTGCCAACGAGTCAAAGCTAAGCACAAGTTGCCTACCGGTCATCTAGAGCCTATCGAGCTTCCACAGTTGAAATGGGAGCGTATTACAATGGACTTTGTAAGTGGCCTACCTATGACACCAAAAAAGAATGATGTTGTTTGGGTCATTGTGGATCGATTTACTATGTATGCTTATTTCCTTCCGGTGAGAATGGATTTCAGTTTGCCTAAGCTCACGAAGTTGTATATCCGTGAAGTTATTCGGTTACACGGAGTCCCTGTGTCTATTATCTCCGATTGTAACCCTCAATTCGTAGCTCAGTTTTCGAGGACCTTACATGAGACCTTGGGAATGCGTGTGCACCTTAGCACTACTTTCCATCCTCAAAACGATGGCCAATCTGAGAGAGTTATTCAGATTCTAGAAGATATACTTCGAGCTTGTGTCATCGACTTCGGGAATACGTGGGAGAAATCCCTACCTTTACTCAAATTTGCATACAACAACAATTATCAAGCCTCTATTCAAATGGCCCCCTACAAAGTTCTATATGGAAGAAGATGTAGAACTCATATTTGATGGACCGAACTCGGTAAAGGCAAGATGCTAGGTCCTGGCTTACTTTGGGAAACCAAAGAAAGGACAACCGTTATTCACAATCGGCTTAAGGCTACTTTGATCGACATAAATCATATGCTGATTTGAAGAGAAGAGATATCCAGTACGAGGTTGGTGAGAAGGCTTTTTCTCAAAGTATCTCCGTGGAAGAAGATCTTTCGTTCTGGCAAAAAAAAAGCTAAGCCCCCGTTTCATTGGCCTGTACGAAGTGACTGAAAAAGTTGGATCGGTAGCATACCGATTAGCTCTTCCCGAGGAGTTAAGTCGGATTCACAATGTATTCCATATACCTATGTTACGCAAGTAATGGTCAGATCCTTCCCACTTGATCGAGTTGGAGTCTGTGTAGATACAGTACAATCTAACATACAAAGAAGAACCTGTACAGATCCTTGCTCAAGAAGTCAAACGGCTTCGCAACAAGTCAGTGCCCTTAGTGAAAGTTCTGTGGAGAAGTCATTTTGTTGAAGAGGCAATGTGGGAACAAGAAGAGACCATGCGAATATAGCACCCCCATCTTTTTGCTTGAAATGAAAATTCGAGGATGAATTTTTCATAATAGGGGGAGAGTTGTCACATCCAGTCAGAATTAAGTATCGGTGATCTGAAGTTTCAAGTTTGATTTGTGAGATATCTTAAGGAATGACCATTGCACCCCTCTTTTGTAATGAAATCTCAATTTGGTCCTATTTGAGTAAGTAGACTTCCTTGTATGAAATTCGAAGCACAAAATGTAAATTCTAAGCAAGGTGTATTGATACGCTCATGCCAGTGTCGATACTGTTCAACTGCCAATAACTACCTTACCTATTTTGGCGTAACTGTATTGATACAGTTATAAGGGTATCGATATGGGTTCCTTATTTTGAATCTGTTTGGAGTCTAATTTTAAAGAAATTGAAGTAGGGTGCTGACCCACCTTATATTTTGACATTCTCACATGGGTTGAATGAAAAAAAGGTGTTGGATAGTTGTCAATTACCTAAGTCTTGGAAAAAGGCATAAAGTGATTAAACCATTAAAATAATCTTTCCCTAGCCAAGGGGAAAGCTTTCTATTGGCTCGATTTGGGGTGGGGAGACTAGTTTAGGAGTTTAAAATGCCTTAAATGATTAAAGAGATGTCTTCTTCTTTATCTTTGACTCCCCGGCAAACTAAACCCACTTTTGTTATCAAAAGAAGCACACCACCATCATCATCTTCTACCTTGAGCTAAGCAAGCACCTCGGTTTATCCTTCATCATTTGCTCGATTTCAATACACTGTTTGAAAGCCTTCAACTAGGTAAATAAAACCCCACAATCAAATTGATGATTCTAATGTTTGTTGGAGTTTAATTTTGGGGTTAGGTTTTTTTGTTTCAAGTAGCAACCCATGAATGATGGGGTTGATTTTGTTAATTCAATGTTGTCTTTGAGCTTTGGTAAGCTTAAAATACAATTCTGAATCCTTAGATCGAATTCTAATGCAACTACTAATTTTGTACTAGCTCAAGTGTTGGAGAAGGACTCCTCGTCATCTCCGAAGGAAGCTATCCATATCCGAATTTTAATTTCAGAGCCTCATAATTAAGGTGGGTGTAGTCGTTTCAAGGGATAGGCTAGGTGCCATCTCGTTGCATTTGATTTGTAAATTGATGTGTATTTTGTTAGGGGCTCAAGTAGAGCAATCATACAGATTCGAATGGTAAGGTTGGCAAGTCTTTTGTATTGCTTTGATACGGCTGTAAGCATACATGAGATGTTTGAAGTATGTGATTGAATATGAATAATCTATAATCATGTTATGATATGTTATGAATATGATATGACTTGTATATGGAGCTAAGACTCAATTTCCTTTCTGATATGTGATGGCCTACGGGCAAAAAGGTAAGAAAATACATTGATAGATGTGAATCCCTGGATATTTGTGAGTTTTGGATACAATTGGCTTATAAGGTTATTTGAGCTCGTAGAAGTAAGGGTGGACTACGGTCTGGGGCTACGACCTATATGTGGGGGAGATAAGGATGGATTGTGTAAGGGATTTATCCAGAGCTACAGCTTAAGGCTAAAGCTTATTTTCTTATATATGTGTTGGTGTAAAGGGCAATCCGTGTACCCATTTGTTACATTGTCCTTGGGGATTAATATGTCTTTAATCATGCTATGATTATGTGAGAATATGATAAATGATCCTAAACGTGATGCCTAATTATGTTACCATGCTATTCTTGATGATAGATTCTTATGCATGACTTGTTATCCTACTATGTTTACTATGACCACTTCACTAGGCTATATAAGCCTAACATATGTGTGTGTCTCATGCATTTCAGGATCTTGAGATCTCCCGAGCTCGATCGTGTAATCTCCCGGTTGCAAGCCACTTCTGCAAGTTATATGTATGTTTACTTTCGTTTCTGAACTTCTAGTGAGGTGGCATAAGGTCTAGATGTGTTGAAATGACTAAATGCACTAATTGGTAAAACCTTAGCAAATGGTTTCGAAATGACCTAAAATTTGACATGCGATTAGAAATATTGTTCCTAAGATTGCTTGTAAAGTTTGGTAAAATTCGAAAAATGTTTGGTTGGGTAATTCGAATAAAAGCCAGTAAAATTATGTCATTACAGGTCCAAGCGTATCGATATGGGTAATGGCGTATCGATACGATCAGGCATAATTTGGCTAAAAAAAATAGGGGGTATTTATACGGCTAGGGTGTATCGGTATAGATTTTGGTCTCTGGAATCTGGATAGGAAAAGGTTATCGATACGGTCTTAGAGCGTATCAGTACGGAGTCGACGCGTTCAACGCGTATTGATACTGGACTAGCTATATCGGTACGGGTTTGACGTCCTTCGAATATGGAAATTTGAAATTAGGCTTAGCGTATCGATACAGACCTTAGGGTATCGATATAGTGTTAGTTAATTCTGTTATAATGAATAAAAAGGAGTTTTAGGCAGTTTGCAATTTGGTCACTAATAACTATTCGGTTTAAATAAGCAGGCTAACAATATCTGATAGTAGTGAAACTTCATAGATTAATAATTGGTAAGTTTAATTACAAGTTGGTAATGAAGAATTCGAGTTAAGGTCCCTAATTTGTAAAGTTTACAATTTAGTCCTAAAGTTTGTAAAAGGTTAAAATTGACCCTGATTCTAATAAACTAGTAACAAACTGATTTGATATGTCTTGCAAATGACTAATAAAATACTCCGAACAAGTTTCAAACTTAGATTCCATCTTCCGATCTCTGAATAAGTTTTCGATAACACCTTCTGACCCGCTCTCTTCTAGACCGAGAATAGGGTGTTACAGAGCTGAAGTTGGAAAAGGATTCAGGAAGAAACACTAAGGGAGGCTGTATCATGTGGTTATCCTGGCAAAGAAAGATCGGTTCGTGTTGGGCTTTAAACCCAACAATTGGCAGAGAAAGGCAAAAATCAGGAAGCATCAAGAAAGAAGAAGGGCAAGATTGAAAGGAGAGGAAATTGAGTGGGAGCCTATGACATTTCCACCCTTGAGCCATAATTTCAGATCCGGAGGCTTTCTGGACCCAAATACCCAAGTTAATAAGGAGGATTAGAGGAACGAATGACCTGTGTGAAGCATTTGAGAAGCTGAGCATCAACGCTATAATGGACGAGGAAGGAGAGAATAAGTACTTGTCCATGATTTGCCCCTCCTTTGAACTTGACAACTGGACTACTGAATAAATTCATGCAGTCTTTGAAACAGTTATAGAGTAATTCTGAAAACCAACCCTTTTGCAGGCCCAAAGGCAATTAGAGATCCTTTGTAAAGGGCCTATGTCAAACTCTTAATTTGAAATTCAATAAAGATGCATTTTTTCTTTCAACAAACCTTGTGTGGCAAATTTTTCATAAACAAGCCCCAAAGCAAAAGCTAAAAATAAATCATTCCATTAATTTGTTCATCTTTTTTCTTTGTATATATTCCTTGCCCTTTTCTTTGCATGTCTTTAGATATCAATGATTTAAATGATTCCAAGTCTGACCCTGAGGTTGATTTTGAATTACCTTTATGCTTATAAGAATTCGAGAATGTTGATGATGAGGAAGAATATGATTTGGCCAATGATCTGGTCAGAATGGTAGAAGGAGAAGAGAAACAGATTCTACCCCATAAGAAAGAGTTGGATAAGAAAGAGTTGAAAATTCTGAAACCACCATTTCAAGTAATACTCGACAAAGCCTGATTGAGCTCTTAAAGGAATTCAATGATATTTTTGCCTGGTCATACCAAGACATACCTGGTCTTGACACAGATATTGTTGTACATCAGCTTCCTATAAGGGTAGGATACGAGCCTATGAAGTAGAAGCTTAGAAGGATGAAAGCCGAGATGCTTTTAAAAATTGGAGATGAAGTGAAGAAACAATTTGATGCATGGGTTCTCAAAGTGGCAAAATATCCAAAATAGGTGGCTAACATTGCCCCAGTTCATAAAAAAGATGGAAAAGTACGCATGTGCGTTGACTACAGGGACCTTAATAGAGCAAGCCCCAAAAATAAGTTCTCATTGCCGCACATCGACACATTAGTGGACAACACAGCTGGACACTTCCTTTTCTCTTTCATGGATGGGTTTTCTGGGCATAACCAGATTAAAATGTGCCAGAAGATATGGAAAAGACCACATTCATAACACTCTGGGGAATGTTTAGCTATAAGGTGATGCCCTTTGGCCTGAAGAATGCAGGGACAACCTACCAAAGAACCATGGTCAATCTTTTACATGATATAATGCACTGGGAAATAGAAGTGTATGTTGATGATATGATTGCTAAATCCCAATCTGAATAGAAGCATCTGGTGAAGTTAGAAAAACTTTTTCAAAGGATGAGGAAATTCCAATTGAAACTTAACCCTAACAAGTGTACATTTGGGGTTACATCTAGAAAGTTGTTAGGCTTTGTAATGAGCATGGGAGGAATTGAGATCGATCCTGACAAGATAAAGGCCATACAAGAGCTCCCACCACCTTGCACATATAAGAAGGTTCGGAGTTTCCTAGGGAGGTTAAACTACATTGTCAGTTTCATCTCCCAATTAACTGATAAATGCGATCCAATGTTTAGGCTACTCAGGAAGAATAACCCAGGCACATGGAATGAAGAATGTTAGGCAGCCTTAGAAAAGATCAATGAGCAGTTAACTAATCCTCTTGTGCTAGTACCGCCAGTTTTCGGGAAACCATTGATTCTATACCTGATGGTGTATGAAAACTCTATGGATTGTGTGCTGGGGCAGCATGATGAAACTAGAAAGAAAGAAAAGGCAATATATTGCCTGAGCAAGAAGTTCACCAACTGCAAGACCAAATTCTCTGCAATAGAAAAGCTATGTTGCGCTTTGGTATGGGTAGCTAAGAGGCTAATGCAATATATGTTATATCACACTACGTGGCTAATTTTGAAATTGGATCCATTAAAGTTCATGATGGAAGCTCCAGCCCCGTCAGGAAGATTAGCGCATTGGCAAATGCTACTATCATAATTTGACATCCAATAGTAAGCCAGAAAGCAATAAAGGGGAGTGCCATAGCTGACTTTTTGGCAAGTCGCGCTTGTAGTGACTACGAGGCATTAAATTTTAATTTCCCTAATGAAGAGCTGATGTGTATTTTGGAAGATTTTGAGGCTCCAACGAAATTATGGGTCCTGAACTTCAACGGTGCTGCAAATGCTTTAGGCGTTGTATTGGGCTAGTCTTGGTTTCACTAGAAGGAGATTACTACCTTTTCACCAGTCGTTTGAAATTCTTTTGCACTAATAATATGGCAGAATATAAGGCTTGCATATTGGACTAAGGGAGGCCATTGAAAGGAAAATACGTAATTTGAAAGTTTTGGAGACACAGCATTGGTTATCTACCAAATACGTGGTGAATGGGAGACGAAAGATGCAAAGTTGGTAGAATACCACAAGTTGGTTCTCGAATTAACTAGAGAATTTGAAGAGATCACCTTTAAGTACCTCCCCAGAGAAGAAAATCAAATTGTAGATACCTTGGCCACCTTAGCTACTATGTTTAAGGCAAGTGAAGGCTCAAAGATGATGCCTATCAAACTACAAATGTTGGACTCTCCAGCTCACTGCTATGATGTGGAAGAGGAAGCAGATGGCTTACCATGGTACCACGATATCCTGCAATATGTAAAGTCTTGGCAATTCCTGCCCCAAGCTACTAAGAATGAGAAGAAAATGATCAGGAAATTGGCATCGGGGTATGTTTTTTATGGAGAATTTTTGTACAAGAAAAGTCGAGATCAGGTGCTTCTAAGATGTGTGGACGCAAAAGAAGCTCAGTTGATTTTAGAAGAGGTTCATGAAGGAGTTTGTGGAACTTATCCCAGTGGCTTCACCATGGCCAGAAGAATCATGCGCTTTGGATATTATTGGTCAACTATGGAAGGGGGTTGAATTAATTATTCTCGCAAATGCCACAAGTGCCAAATTTATGTTGATAGGGTTCATACACCTCTATAGTCACTCCATGTCATGTCAACTCCTTGGCCATTTTCCATGTGGGGCATAGATGTCATCGGTCAGAGTCATCCAAAGGGGTCAAATGGACATCGATTTATTATAGTAGCCATCGGCTACTTCGCAAAGTGGGTTGAAGCAGCCTCATATGCAAACATCACTAGATCTACGGTTTACAAATTCCTAAGAAAGGAAATCATTTTGTCGATATGGCTTGCCTTAAAGTATCATTACTAATAATGCGTCCAATCTAAATAACAAGATGATAGTAGGAGTCTTTGAGTAGTTTAATGTCAAACATCATAATTTAGTGATATACCGCCCGAAGATGAATGGGGCAGTGGAGGCTACAAATATTAACATTAATAAAATAGTCGCAAAAATGGTTGATACATATAAAGACTAGTATGAGAAGTTGTTGATTGCCTTATATGCATACCGAACTACAGTACAAACATCCACTGGGGCATCACCATTTTCGTTGGTGTACGGAGTAGAAGCAATATTTCCAATTGAGGTAGAGATACCATCGCTCCGAGTCTTAATGGAGGCAAAATTGGAGGAAGCATAATAGGTCCAGGCAAGATATGACTAGCAGAATCTAATTGTTGAACAAAGATTGAAGGCATTGTGTCATGGGCAGATGTACCAAAGAAGGATGATAAGGGCTCATGAGAAGAAAGTTCGCTCGAGAGAATTCCAAGAAGGTTATTTGGTGTTAAAAAAGAAGTTACCAATCCACAGTGATTCCTGAGGAAAATGGGCACCAAATTGGGAGGGACCTGATATTGTAACAAAGATTTTCTCGGGTGGGACATTAATTTTTGCTAAAATGGATGGAGATGGACTTCAGAGCCCAATAAATTCAGATTCAGTCAAAAAGTATTATGTCTAAAGAAGAAGAAGAAGAAAAAGGAAAGAATAAGAAAAAAAAGAAAAAAGAAGAAAGAAGAGAAAGAAGAAAAAGATAAAAAAAAAGAAAAAAAAAAGAAAAAAGGAAAAGAAAAAAAGAAGAAAAAAAGGGTTCAAAATGAAAACCCGTAATTTTGAAACCGAAAGGGAACTTGAGTTGAAACCCCACGAAGGGCGGCTTAGGTAGATATGGCAGGTAACTCTCTCGAGGATTTAAAATGGATGAATTATATGTTTTCTCGCATTGTCACCATTTTTGAAGTTCGCTCGACATGGGTAGCATTCAGGACATCTCATGACATTTTGATAGAAGGAGTTTTGGTCATTGATATCTGAATATTTGTAATTTCTTTTATGTTTGCCACAGTATTGATAAAATTTTTATTTCTTTAGCATTCCTTTATTTTCTTAGACCCTTTTTCGCTTTTCATATAGGCATCTTGTGTTGAAATCAGAATTAAAAAGTTTGACATCATGCAAAAGATTTTTGAGCATTACATTGAAATTTGTTTAAAAGGGTACTAGAACTATGAGGCGTTCCATGGTTAAGATTTGAATCTGAAGCAAAAATGCCAAGAAGAAAATGAGTTTTGTTGCAAAGATTCACATGCAAGCAATACAAAGTACACTGCAAAGACAATAATTTGAGAACTCTCAAGAAGCTCTGAAGGTTTGTGATACTATTTTAAGGTAGCATGTTGCAAAATAGAGATGCCTACACAAGATAATCTTCCACAATAGTGAGAACGATTTTACAGACATTAGAGGGGACAACCAAAGATATAAGGGCTTCTATTCGAATTTGAGGGCCACTCAAGAAGGCATGTCACTGAATATTGACGATAGCATGATCATGTTTGATAGTCAAGTTAGACTTTCTTCCACAACAATGAGAACAATTTTACAGGCATTGGAAGAATAGCAGGATCTTCATTCAAAGAGGCTTGTCACTGAATATTGATGTATCAACTACAATGATAGTTCAACCTGATTCGGTAGTTGGTATATCTCACATGCTAGAGACATACGCTCCCTTGACTATACAAAGTCTACAAGAGTGTTGAAGAATATGAGGATAAAGTATGTCCTTCAAACCAGGAGTACAAGATAATTGGATTGAGTGAACAAATATGCAATGATCAAAAGAACTGTTTATTTGGACTGTTCAAATGAACATGAGAAGGAATTGAAAAGTTAAAGAAACATGCATAC
This sequence comes from Hibiscus mutabilis, assembly GCA_019671005.1. Taxonomy (NCBI): domain Eukaryota; kingdom Viridiplantae; phylum Streptophyta; class Magnoliopsida; order Malvales; family Malvaceae; genus Hibiscus; species Hibiscus mutabilis. Next base: position 37,614,428 of record CM033718.1, on the reverse strand, counting down.
ATTTGATAGGCATCTTTAGGGGCATAAGGAGGATGGAACCTTTCTCAGAACCCGCCTATCCTTTCAGGCATCAGGAGAATGGAACCCGCTTATCTATTCGAGCGTAAGGAGAATAGAACCTGCTTATCCATCCGAGCGTGAGAAGGATGGAACCTTTTTTAGTATGTTTATCTATCCGAGCATGAGGAGGATAAAACCTGCCTATCTATTTGGGCTTGAAGAGAATAGAAACCTGCTTATCCATCCGAGCATGAGGAGGATGGAACCTTTTTTAGTCTGGTTATCTATCCGAGCATGAGAAGGATATAACCTGCCTATCTATTCGGGCTTGAGGAGAATAGAAGCCGCTTATTCATCTGAGCATAAGGAGGATGGAACCTTTTTCAGTCTGCTTAACTATTCGAGCATGAGGAGGATAGAACCTGCTTATCCGTTCGAGCATGAGGAGAACAAAACCCGCCAGTCTATTCAAGCATCGAGTTTTGACAGGTTTGGCAATTGGTGAAAATTAGTGTCCTTTTGTTCTTTGTTCTACTCTTGTTTTACCGAAATGACCAAAGAGGGGAAGCTGTTGTCACTGATTTTTCACATCAGTTTTTGTACATTCTTCTTATTTGTTACCATTCTTTTCATCTTGTATTTTGTTCTTATAATTAACATTGTTTTAATTATTATTATAAAAACCAAAATATACATGTTAGGATAAATAATTTCATAGAGTCTATAATAGTTGGCCCCTTTTGTATTTAGACAAACCCATTATATTAGATTACATTATGTTAAAAAAATATTAATATTTGTTTATAAAAAAAGTGTTATTCGACCCGTTTTGCTAGCAAGTTTAAGCTAAAATAGATAATGTATTTGTATTAAGATAAAATACTAAGAAAAGGTCCATTAAAACAAAAAAGTCCATTAAAACACATGTTTGAATACATAAGGGTTTATTCGACCTAGTCTAAACCAAGCTAAACCCTAATGTTCCCTCTTTGTGTTTATGCGCAGCTAAAAGATGACCGTTGGATCAAGGATTGATCCAATGACAGGGATCAAGTCCATTTAGAGAAGAGTAAAGGGCCCAGTTCCCAGCTAAAAGATCACCACTCGCGCATGGCAGCTACGCGCATGATGTTTTAGATTCTTCCAGCTATTTCGTCTTCCCCAATGGATGCCGCATCGTTTTTGCCTTGGACTGCTCCTCGCTGGTGTTATTTGAAGTCTTCAGAGACATGAAAAAAGGAAACGGGGATGGATAAATCACAAGACAGAAGCAAAGTCAAAAGAGGAAACCCCTAAAATGAAGCCATGGCTAAAATCAAGCTTAATCCGAATCAAATTGGAGATAATTCAGAGGAAGAAATAAGGGATTCATGCTTGAAATTCAAGCAAATATATAACTATATAAACCCCATGTAGTTTTCATGTAACACACATGAATCACAACGAGAACACAATACAAAAAGAATCATAGAAAGTATACACAAATAGCATTCGGATTTCAAAGTGTAGCAAGCAAGCAAGTGTATTCGGTATTTCCAAAGAAATAAAGCAAGCTATTTCTTTCTAGTAATTCTTTGGTTTCATATTCTCTGTTAAAAATAGAGAAAATGGATAGATTTTTACCTTTTTTTGTGAAACACCGTCGTGCATTTGGCCGTGGCTTCGATGAATACGTGATTCGGGGTACGTCAATTTCTGGAAAACCAGCAAGGGATAGAGGTTTTTGATCTTGAAAATTTGTTTTTCAAAAGGGAAATCAATGTTTTAAATTGATTTTTGGGCTGGGATTTGTTTTAAAAAATTGAAAGGTTTCTTTTAATGAAAAATCCATCGCCGATAATGGCGGCCGGCGCCGATGGATGGCGGTCGACACGTTGGACGTTTGCCATATTCTTAGAACAATAGAGAACATGGTGAGCATTTTAGAGAAAAGAGGGGGAAAAGTTTTAAACTAGGTTGGGGGAAATAAAATCAAAATGATTTCTATTTTTAAGCCTTTTTATACTAACTTGTGACTCGACCCATATCTACCTTTTGACCCGCGCCCTTCTTTAATGGATCTTATATTGCATCTCTTCAATTTTCCATTCTTTCAATTTCGTCTTTTTTATTTTAAATTAACCACCAAGTTCCTTTTTGCTTTCAATTCGACCATCACATTTTGTTTTCCTTTCAATTCAGTCCTTAATTCAGATTTCTTTTAAAAAAGAAAAAAATAATTTTTGTTATCCCTTTTCTTTATCTTAATTATTTATTTTTTAGGCACTTCAATTATCTTATTATATGTTCTTATATACATATGTGTGTTTGTTAAATACCTTAGGAGTAGGTACTCGAAAAACTTAGATTAGAGACCATGTGTGTATTAAAATTTCCTTCATATTTAAATGAAACAAACTTAATTTTACTTGAACCTTAATATAATAAATGAATGTAGATATTTTAGGGTTTAATCACTAATTAAGTTTAAAGTAAAAACTTTAACGCACTTAATTGTTTTTTTTGTTGTTGTTTTGTTTAAAAAGTGAAAACCAATTAATGTAGAGTCTTACCAAACAGAAGTTGTAACATCCCGATAATTGGTCTAGTCAAAATTAGGTTCCGACAATCGGAGACCATGCACCAAAAAGCCTAAATATTACACCGATATTAAATTTACGAACCTCTCATTAATGTAGGACTTTGGTTAAGTCCAACCTTTAACGAAGAACCCTATTTAAAAAGCCAAAAATATCGAATATGGGTCGAGGGTATCGATACGGTTGGTACCGTATCAGTACGCCTTAACTGTTAGTAACTAACTTACCCGTTTTGGCATACGTGTATCAATACGGTCACAAGCATATCGATACGGGTCCCCTGTTTAAGTTTGCTTTGAAAGCCAAAATTGAAATGAGAGGATTGGTGGTGACTCACTTGTATGCTTGCCACCCACTTCACGTGGATGTCTCAGAAAATTGATGATTAGCCACCAAAGGCTTAGAATTGCTAAAAAGCTATGAAAGGATAGAATCTATTGTTTAAACAAACCCATAGTACTAGGAAATCTTGTGATTGGCCCTAAGAGAGGTGGGTAATAACTCTAGTCTTTAGATATCTTGGCATGGTTAAAAGTAGAGCCTTTCTTCTTTGTTCTACTTCACCGGGACCAAACTCCACCCTTTGCTATCCATCATCCCTTACCTAATCAAGCACCTTCATTATCTTCAACCTCAAGCTCTTAAGCATACATCTCTCTTGCTAAGCCTCTTAAGTTCAAGTCTTATTTGATTTAAAAGCATCACTCCATAGCCTTTGCTTGGGTAAGTAAAAGCCCCCAACCAATTGTTGATTCCATGAAACATTGAATGTCCAATCCCAAGATATGATTCTAAGCCAAGCCTTACGCTTGAAATCCATGAATCGATTTAATAGCTAAATAGCTATTCTAAACTTTGATTTACAATATCAATTGTATCATCATTCTATTGTTCTTCCTAGCTCAAGTATTGGAGGAAGCTAGCCCATCATCTCCAAAGCAATCTAGGAACAAGGGAATTACGATCTAAGAACCTTAGGAGCTTCAGGATCAAGGTGAGTGTAGTCGAAGTCACGAGAGTTGGCTAGGTGCCATCTCACATCATTGATTATGATTATTTTGTGACTAACCATTGTGTTGAAAGGGTTTTGAATTATGAATCCATGAGAGCTTTGTTGGTAAGCATGAATAAGTATAGTATGGAGTAATAATCATTGCATTGAAGCATCGATATTTGTTCATTGCCATTGAATCCTTGATATGTGTTCATTTTCTATTGCCTATTAATATCGAGCTATTGTTATTAAACCATTTCCATGAAACTATTGATATTGAACTATTGATTATGAAACCTTGGGATCGAAGTATTGGATACAATTGGCATGCCATAGAATTTATTATCTCATTAGTTGGGGATTATTGTGGTGCGGTAGAGGGATGTGTTGTGTATTGGTCAAATCGGTGCGGCTGAGGATGAATATATAGAGACCACTATTGTTAGTGTTGGTGATGAGCTGGAATTCGTGTATCCATATACCGAGAATCGACCCAAGGGAAAGATTACTGCTATTGTTATTTCTTTTGATGTGGAAATTGTTGATATCAATTTTGCTGTTATTGTACCTATTGATGCCATGCTATGAGTTAAGGGTATTGAACATGCCATGTTGATCCATATGCCTTGTTATGTTGTTTAGAATTGTCATACCATGTTCATTCATAGTGTATGGCTACCTCACTTAGACTATATAAGTCTAATGCATTCATCTTCCACATTATAGGTTAAGAAAGTTATCAGTTTGAGATTGGGATTAGTTGGAAGATCGGAAAGTCACCACAAGCTTAGAGTAATGTGTTTTGTCCCTATGAACTCCTAGAACGGTGGCAAAGTAGTTAAACTGGTTGAATTGGATGTTTTGGCAATGAGTATAAAGGCTATGTTTTGTATAAGGTTTAAATGCCCTAAATGACATGTTAGTATGGCTAAAAATGGTGTTAATTTGCACAATTGGCTCAAAAAGGTAAAAACGAGGTAAATGGATTCGATTCGCCCTAAAATTTGATATGTTATTAGAGTTATTGTTTATTAGCTTTGTAGTAAAGACTGGTAAAATTTGGATAACGTTTGGAGGGGTAAATCGAATAAAAAATCCGACAGAATCTGTCATTATAGGTCATGGCATATCGATACGGCCAGGCATAAATGGCTCAATGGAACAGGACATGTCGATATGGTTTGGACGTATTGGTACAAAAATTAGTCACTGGAATTTGTTTGAAAATGGTATCGATACGGTCTTAGAGTGTATTGGTATGAGGTCAACGCTGTCAATGCGTATTGATACGGGATTAGCTGTATCGGTACGGGTTTGACATCCTTTGAATCTAGAAAATATGAAATTAGGCTTAGCATATTGATACGGCCCTTAGGGTATCGATATGGTGTTAGTTAAATCTGTTACAAGTTATAAAAAGAAGTTTATGACAGTTTATAATTGATCACTAATAATCAGGTTAACGATATCCGATAGTAATGAAACTTCACAGATTAATAATTGGTAAGTTTAATTACAAGTTGGTAATAAAGAATCCGGATTAGGGTTGCTAATCTGTAGAGTTTACTATTTAGTCCCTAAGTTGAAAAATGTTAAAATTAACCTTAATTCTAATACGGCTAGTAACGAATAGGCTCGATAAGCCTTGAGAATGATTAATAAAATATATCGAACAAGTTTCGAACACTGATTCCATCTTCCGATCTCTGAATAAGTTTCCAATAACACTTCTCGACCCGGTTCTCTACCGGACCGAGAAGGGCGTATTATAGAAATGATGGGTTAGCGCTAGGAATGTTACCGGTGATTGAAGTTCATTTTCCGGGCGATAAAGCCGTTAAAATAGATTTGCATTCATTAAACGGACGAAAAAATTGAAATCTTGTGAACTTGCAAACTCTAATTTTGAAAACATTTTTTTGAAATCAATAAGGTGCCAATTTTTGGGCATTGTGGGGGTGCTAACCCTTCACCACACGTAATCGACTCCCGAACCTATTTTTTGGTTTACGAAGATCAAAAAATGTTATTTTAATAAATAAAACGCTTTTATTAAAATAACTCTTGTTTTAAAAGTGATCTAATCACACTTTTTTTAAAAAAAGGATTGGTGGCGACTCCGTTTTAGTTTTCAAAAAAATGTTAGGCCTCCTAAAAAGGCGTTGCGACGCCTTTTGCCCGAGAACAATCCCTTCCTTCACCATGAAGTGGCATTTTTCCCAGTTCAACACTAGGTTCGTCGCAATGCATCTCTTTAAGACTTGCTCCAAACTATGAATGCATTCCGCAAATGTTTTACCAAACACTGAGAAATCATCCATGAATACTTCCATATTATGCTCTATCATATTGGAAAAATGGACATCATGCAAGGTTGGAACGTTGCCGACGCATTATAAAGGCCGAATGGCATTCTTCTAAAAGCAAACTTCTCATAGGGACACGTGAACGCGGTCTTCTCTTAATCATCAAGGGCGATGGCAATCTGATTATAACCTGAATAACCATACAAAAAACAATAGAAAGCTTTACCTTCCAACCTGTCTAACATTTGGTCATTGAAAGGAAATGGGAAGTGGTCTTTCCTTTTGGCACTATTTAGCCTCCTATAATCCATGCACACTCTCCATCCCATGACAGTTCTAAAGGGAATTAATTCTTCTTTACTATTTTGTACAATAGTCATGCCACCCTTCTTTGGCACGCATTGTGCCAGGCTAACCCACGAGCTATCGAAAATAGGATAAATGATCCCAGCATCAAGCCATTTTATGATCTCTTTCTTTACTATCTCTTTCATGCTTAGGTTTAGCCTTCTCTAGCCTTTAATGGTCTTGCCATGGTACTCCTCCAAAATGATTTTGTGCATGCAAATGGTTGGGCTAATACCTTGGATATTTTCCAAGGTCCAACCCAATGCTTGCTTATAATTTCTTAATATTGCCAACAATCTCTCCTCTTGATTATTAGTGAGATCAGTGGCAATGATCACTGGCAGAGTTGAGTGTTTGCCTAGATAAGCATACTTCAAGTGATTTGGCAGTGGCTTTAGCTCCAACTCTGGTGGTTCCTCATTCCTCAATTGATGGTTTAGGTTTTTTATCTCTTTTCCGGTTAACTGTAGAGGCTCAAAATAACTTACATCTTCAGCCCCTAAGGCTGGTTCCTCAGGTTCTTCAAAAAGTTTAGCTATGCCATCAAGCATGCTGGCATCAAATTCTGTATCTTGGCATAATTGTTCCATGTCCAAAGTATAAATGGACTCTATCATCTCCTCAGCTCGAAACACATTAAATGTAACTTGCTGGTACTTCATATACATTGTTAATTCCCCTTTATGAACATCAATAAGAGCCATACCCGTGGCAAGGAATGGCCTGCCTAAAATAATTGGTACATTGACATCATCCTCATAATCCAAAATGATAAAATCAGCTAGAAAAATAAATTTATCTACATTTACCAACACATCCTCAATCTTACCTTTGGGATGTGCATAGGAACTGTCTACTAGCTGAAGTGTCATTGTGGTAGATCTTGCTTCAATGCCAAGCTTTCGAAAAACTAACATTGGCATCAAGTTGATACTGGATCCTAGGTCACAGAGCGCGTTTCCAATGGTGCATGGAATAGTAAAACTCCCTGGATCTTTTAGCTTTGGTGGTAATTGGTTCTGGATCATGGTAATGCATTCCTCGGTTAGAGCGACAGTTTTAAAATTTCCAACTTCCTCTTTTTGGACAAAATATCCTTCATGAATTTCACGTAGTTGGGCATCCGCTAAATGGCTTCTACTAATGTAATGTTGATTTGCAGCTGCTTAAGAACTTCCAAGAAGTGCTTGAATTGCTGGTCCTGCTTGTGATTTTGAAGTCTTGCTGGAAATGGTGGTGGTAGATACACATATGCTGGCTTTGCCAAGGCACTGGTGGCATTAGTCTATTTGGCATCAATATGTTGTTTGGCCTCGGTCTGTTTGGCATTGAAACTGACATCTGTTTTGGAATTGGTGTTGGCATCAGTATTGGCTTCAGTTCTAGCACTAGTACTGGCATTACTGCTGGCATCTTCTGTTTTAATTTCCTCCTTCTCTTTTTCCCTAGGACTGTCTGCCGGCACTGGCTTTTCAATTTGGCAATTAATAGGCTGCTTGGCAGCCATCTCTGCCTCGCACTGCTTCACTCCGAAGAGTTATAACTTTGCATTGCCCATTTCTTTGTACCGAGCATCCTCCGTGTCACTTGGCAATGCTCTTTGGGGTCTATTGCTAAGTGCATTGTCAATCTGCCCAATTTGAACTTCTAAGTTTCTCATTGATGCTGCCAAACTCTAGACTGTAGCATCATTCCTCTCCATGTAATCAATAAGAGTGCATCCCTGGTTGAATCTTTTCCCTTCTGGAAATTGTTTTGAGCTTTCTGTGGCAATGTATTACGATAAAATGCTAGCATGGCATTATTCCTCTGGGCGTTTTGGCCTTGTGCAATGTAATGGTTACCTCCTTGATTTCCCCAAGCTAAGTTAGGGTGCTATCTCCAACCTGCATTATAAGTATTGGAGTTAGGATTATAGTAACGATTAGTATTGCCAACAAAATTTACCGATTCAGGATTGGAAGGGCATTCTTCTTCATGGTGGTTCTCTCCATAGATTGTATAGAAAGAGTTTAATAATTTAACTTCTTGGGACTTATTGTTCTTTTGCAATGATCTCACCATGGTGGTGAGGTTGGAAATCTCGGCATGAATGGATGTTAGTTCAATAACCTTCAATTTCCCACTGGCTTTGGTTCCGGTCCCGAGTCTGGCAACATGATATTCAAAAACATTAATTGAAATTCTTTCAAGAATATCAACGACCTCTGAGTACTTCTTGTCTAGTAATGAACCGACTACTGAAGCATCAACAACAGTCCTTGTTTGTGCATTCAATCCATTATAGAAGGTTTGAATTTGGTTCCAATTTGAGAATTCGTGTGTAGGACACCTTCTCAACAGATCTTTGAATCTCTCTCAGGCATCATATAATGTTTCATCATCAGCCTACCCTAATGCAATGATCTCACCCCTCATCTTGGCAGTGAGTGTTGGAGATTGAAATCGTGTCAAAAACTTCTAGCAAAGATTTGCCCATGAACTAATTGATCCTGGTAGCAAAGAATTAAGCCAATCCTAGGCTCTATCTCGTAAGAAAAACATGAATAGCCTTAGTTTCACGGTATCTTTAGATACTCCAGTTTGTTGGAATAATTGGCAAATCTCCATGAATTGCTTAAGATGTTGGCTCAGATCTCCAATAAGTGCTCCATCAAATTGACCTATATTCAAAAGAGTTTGAACCATTGCCGGCATAAGTTCAAAATTGACAACATTTACCTCTATGCCAACAAATCCTGGCATCAAGTTGTCAATGTTAGGTGTCGAATGTTCTCTAATAGTTCTCTCTTCATCGACAATTGGGACAACAGGTGGTGGTGGAATCTCATTGTTATGTGGATTGTCTTTATTGTTCGCCACACCATTCCATCGATTGCCTTGATTATTTATCTCTCATAATCTTCTCTTTAACCTCCTCAAGGTTCTCTCAATTTCTGGATCGTATGACCACTCACCCACCACGGGATGGCTTCTAGTCATACATCGATGCAAACAAAAGTAAAAGAAAAAGAAAGACAAGTAAAAATTTAAAAACAATCAACTCCGCTGCAATCCCCGGCAACAGCACCAAAAACTTGTAGACTCTCTAGAAGAAGTGTGTTATGAATGTTGGCAAAAGGGGCAAAATGTATGTATTAGTAAATTAGTGCTAAGAGTCTTTTGCGTGCAAGTATACACGGTCTGCAAGTAATACAACAGTTAAGCTGAGTATTGATCCCATAGAGATTGTCTTGGAATTCGATTGTTTGATTGTTACTTGCCTTGGAATAAAAGATTTTTATTTTGAAAGTTTGTTTTGGGAATACTTAAAAAGAACAGAAATAAAAGTGAAGTAAAAACGTTCGCAAGGAATGTCTTTTAATGAGTGATGAGCGTTGGCAGGGAATACCTGGTTTCTACGTTTTTCATGTCGTGCCAGCCTTTAATGTCAACTTGTCTTGGCATTATTTTCCGAGCAGATTAAAAATTAGCAAAGCCTCTCTCGATGGTCATTTCCCTAAGTCGATCATATAAAAACCCCTATATCTCTATAGTGCATGTTTTAAATAAACGATTTGATTAAGAACCAATCTATACTCCTAAGAGGTAGATATCACTCCTGAAGTAAATTCATCTACTTAAATGACTTCTCTCGAAGCTTCTCTCCTTAGTATTCAACAACTCAATCGTTGCCACCCCAAGTCTCTTACGATATTGAGAAGCAATAGCCCAACAGTGCCAGTTCTCGCTTGACAAAGTATTTAGAAAAAATCAAATTATGCCGAATAGACAAAGTATTGCCAAAACATAGTTATTATTAAAGAAACTATAGCATAAAAATAACGTTTAAACCAAACATCTCCCACAAACTATGAACTTAGTTCATGGTGAGGGATTTAACCAACATAACCATAATTGTTTTCGAACACATCATCATTAAAATAAAATCAAAAAACACTTAAAACAAGAGAATGGGCGAGAGGGGGTCTCTCGATGTAGCCCTCAAGATCTAGGCTCTCGGCCAAGTGATTGAACCACCTTCCTCGGTGCAGTCGACCGTCACTCATCGAGCACCCCAACTCCTCAATCCGATCACTCTAGCTCTCCACGATTTGTCCCTTTTTCTCTCCTCCATTGATTCTTTAAATAGGCATGTAAGGAAGGCTAGGGTAAGATTCTCATTCGAATTTTAAATGTTGAAGAGATAAGAGATGAGATCTTACCCGTTCTGTATGATAGCTTATCAGGCTAGCGATGATGTCACATTGCCAACATTGCCTTGGCAGTCAAGCTTGGCATTACATAGCCAATATATCTTGGCATCACCTTATCTGCTATTTTCTCGGAGGTTGATTCAATTGTGATCTTTTAGGAGCCTGATCTCATCCTATTTTTCCAGGGTTCAACAGCCTCTTGGCATGGCAACAAGTTCACCTCTTTGCCAACCAATGCTTGGCACCGTCTGGTCTTTTTATGCCAACAACACTCGGATTCTCATTGGCATTCATTACTGCACTGCATTCCTGTGCCTAATCCTATGCCAAGCTTGCAAAATATCCACATATCAACCATTCACACTGGCATAGATAGAATGCTAAACTCCTTATGCAAATGCATGATTCTATAGCCTAATGCAACTAAATGTACCTATAAACAAGCAAAAGCATTGGGAGATTGGCATTAAAAACAGTAATTTTAACATCAAGAGTAACTTTAGAAGAGAAAAATACATGGGATTTTTCATAGTTCACCAATTGTCTAGAGCAAGTCACATATGTGTGCAAGAGTGCTTTAATAGTCTATGCACTAGTTATTGAAGCTTCGCTAAAAATATGACTATCGTATGCAAACAACAAATGAGAAACCAGTGGAGCACCACGTGCAATACGTACACCTTTCAGAGTACCTTGGTCGAGATAAATTTGAATCAAAGAGGACAGTCCCTCACCACAAAGAAGAAATAAATACAGGCTTAGGGAATCACCTTGGCGAAGACCTCTATAAGGGAAAAACTGGTTTCCCACCACTCCATTAACGATTACGGAGTAGGAAACTATAGTAAAACAATTCATAAGGCAACCAATCCATACTATAGAAAAATCTATTCTTTCCAAGACATTTTCTAGGAAAGCGCATTCCACACGATCATAAGCTTTGCTCATATCAAGTTTAAAAGCAAAAGAGTCGCGAGTACTGTTAACTCCTCAAAAGTACTATTTTTATGCTTATTTTACAATGCCTTTGCTTGCCTTTTAAGTACATTTAGTTGTATTTAGATGTTAAAATCATGCATTTACATAAGGTGTTAAAGATCTATTCCATTTCTAGTGTGAAGGGTTATTTTGTTGGTTTTGATGTAGGATAAAGGCAGACATACATGGCAGAGAAGCGCTGGTGGAGAACGCAGTAAAAGAAGCATAGAATTTCCATGTAGCAATTGGCATAGATGGACCAAAAAATGCTAAGCTCAGCTGGCAAAGGATTGAAGTCTGATGCTCTGTCAAAGTAGCCGTTGGACCTTGTACACATCAGCCCTAGAATTTAAATCTGGATAAGATTATCATGCGTCTTATCCTTTGCACGTTCAATATTAAAACTCAAATACTTATCCTAGGGTTTCCATGCAAGCATGTTTAAAGGAGATCAGACATCTACTTGGAGAAATCAGATTGAGGGGAGTCTGCTTCGTGGTGAATCGAGAAGTGACGTGGTTTGACCAGCTAAGATCGAGAGCACTTGAGCATTCGTAGGGCTACATCGAAGAATCTCATTCTTGTCCATTCTCTTAGTTTTACTTTTTTTATTTTGAAAAGATGATGAGAAACAATAATGTTTTATGGACGGACCCCCAACCATGAACTAAGCTTTTACAGTTGGTTGGGGGACGTTTACAATTTACGCTTATTTTATATTTGGTTTTTAATAATCAGAATGCCTTGACATTATTTTCTATCTAGTAGTACATAAATTTTTTAAATCCATTACCATACGATAGTTAGCATTGCGTGCTTATTGCACCTTAATATCTTAACATACTTAAGGGGTAACGATTAGTTGCCAAATACTAAGGCAAGAATCTTCAACAGAAGATGTTCAATTAGATTAACTTACTTCGGAAGTGAGCCTACCCCTTAGGAGTAAAGATTTGCACTTAATCAAGTTAATTAATGAAAAACCAATAGTTGGGGTAACGGTTAGTTGCCAAATCCTCTCTAGATTTGATTTAAAATCAATAACCAATAGTTGGGCTTACCTTATTCAAGCTATTGAGATTAACTATGATCAATATATCAAGCAAAACCAAAGCCTAAAGGAAGCTTTAATGGAGGTGCTTCCTTAGCTCCTTAAAGGTAGAAGATGAAGATGACTATGGTACTTGCCTAATCGGGTAAGCCCTTCCAAGTCTCATCAATTTCTTATTTTACATTCAATAGCCGCAAGGCTTTCCTTCCTTTGAAGAAAAGTGTTCTGGTTACTCCGCGTATGTGGAAATTAAAACAGAGAGGAGCTAATCGCCAGGTTAGTCCCTCACCCTTTCTTACTTTAGGCTTTTGTCCTCAAACTCCTAATTTTTCATGTTTTGGTCACTAAAGAGTTCTCAATGTATTCGATATAGTCCTTAAAAGTGATTTGACTCTATTTAAGCTTAATATCAATATAATTGGCCTCATGGTCAATGTCAATACAACATTTAAACAATTTTGATGTAGGGTTTTCGGTCGCTAGAACCTAATTCCGACTAGGCCAAATTTTGGGGTGTTACAACTCTCTACCCCTTAAAAAATCATCCTCAAATTTTTACCTAGATTAAATAGATGAGGATATTGCTTCTGCATTGTCTCCTCTAGCTCCCATGTTGCTTCTTTAGCGGTATGGCTCCTCTAGAGCACTTTAACCAATGGAATAGTCTTGTTGCGAAGTCTCTTGACTTCCCTTGCAAGAATTTGAACTGGTTCTTCTTCATAGGATAAGTTGCATTGAATTTCCACAAATTATGGCTCAAAGATGTGTGAAGGACCAGAATGATACGTCTGAAGCATGGATACATGGAACACATCATGGATTTTACTCATTTTTTAGGGCAACAATAAGCGATAAGCCACACAGTAACCTCGAAAGGGCCAATAAATCGGGGACTCAATTTCCCTTTCTTACCAAATCTCAGAACCTTCTTCCATGGTGAAACCTTGAGGAAGGCTTTTTCACCAACTTCATATTGAATATCCCTACGCTTAAGATCAGTATAGGCCTTTTGTCGGTCAATGGCTGCTTTTAAACGGTCGTGAGTAATGGTAACTTGTTCTTCGCTTTCCTAAAGTAAATCAGGGCCCAACATCTTGCCTTCATCGAGCTCAGACCAGCATAAGGAAGTTCGACAATGCCTTCCATGCAATGGTTCATACAGAGCCATCTTAATAGAAGCTTGGTAGCTGTTGTTGTATGCAAATTCAATGAGGGGTAGGTATTTCTCCCACGATCCGTAAAAATCGATAATACATGCTCGCAACATGTCCTCCAAAATTTGTAAAGGAGGATTCAATAACGGTACACTTAATCAATGATTCGTAGAAAGGATTTCTTGAGGATTACCTATATTGCCCTTTTTAATTGACCATCAGACTGAGGGTCAAAAGTAGTGCTAAGATTAACTCTAGTACCTAGAGCTCCTTGTAATGACTTCTAAAACCGAGATGCAAATCGGGGATCTCGATCGGAAATGATAGACTGGGGGACTCTATAGAATCGAATGACTTCCTTGATATACAAATCAGCCAGCTTGGGAAGATCGTAGTCTATTCGAACCGGTAGGAAATGTGTTGACTTGGTTAGACGGTACACGATGACCCAAATGGCATCGTGTTTAGCAGGAGTCAAAGGCAGACCACTAACAAAGTATATAGTGATCTTCTCCTACTTCCATTGCGGTAGACCAATAGGTTGCAGTGATCCGGTAGGGACACGATGTTCAGCCTTAACACGCTGACACGTGAGGCACTTAGACACGAACTCAACTATGGCTTGTTTCATGCCCCACCACCAATAAAGCTCCCATAGGTCCTTGTACATCTTCACTGACCCCGGGTGAATAGAGAAAGGGCTCGAATAGGCTTCCTTGAGGATATTAGTGTGAAGATATTCATCATCAGGTACACAGACCCGATCGTGAAAACATAAGAGTCCTTCAAAATTCACTCTAAAATCAGGGTTATCTTGCAACTTGGGAATAATGGCTTGAAGTTTAGAATATTGTCTTTGCAATGCTTGAATCCTCGATGTAATGGTAGACTGAACTTGAATTTCACCTACAAAGCAGCGACGCTTCTAAGATGGAAGTGGGCGTTGATAGCTTGAGGAGCTACAACACAAGGACTTGTAATGAGTCAATGCACAAATCATTATATTAAACTTGAGGATCAATAACAATACTTACCATGAAGAGGTTTGCGGCTGAGTGCATCAGCTAGAACATTGGCCTTGCCCGAATGTTAGTTAATGATAAAGTCATAATCCTTGAGGAGTTCCATCCATCTCCATTGTCAAAAATTCAACTCATTTTGAGTTAAGAGATATTTGAGGCTTTTATGATCGGTAAAGAGGTAACATTTCTCCCCGTAGAGATATTGTCTCCAAATTTTCAACGCACAGACAACTGCAGCCAACTCTAGATCATGACTAGGATAATTCATTTCGTGTGGTTTGAGCTGCCTCGATGCATATACGATGACCTTGCCTTCTTGCATCAATACACATCCTAACCCTAGATGTGATGCATCACTGTAAACTATATAGTCATTACCTAACTCGAGTTGGATTAGAATTGGTGCATGAGTCAAAACTTATTACAATTGATCCAAGCTCCTTTGTTGATCCACAGTCCAAACAAACGGAGCTTCATTTCTCAATAACTTAGTCAGAGGGGCTGCTATCATAGAATACCCCTTGACGAATCTCTTATAGTAGCCAGCAAGACCAAGAAAACTTCTTACCTCACCAACATTCCTCGGTGGATGCCAATCAAGAATGGCTTGAATCTTCTTCGGGTCTTGGATGCCCGAAGTTGATACGACGTGCCCAAGGAAGGAAACTTCAGTAAGCCAAAACTCAAATTTTGAGAACTTGGCAAATAATTGCTTCTCATGGAGGGTTTGAAGAACAATGCGGAGATGATTACGATGTTCCACTACTTCCTTAGAATAGATTAGAATATCATCAATGAATACTACCATGAATTTGTCAAGGTAGGGTCTAAAAATCTGACTCATTAGGTCCATGAAAGCTGTCGGTGCATTGGCTAGCCCAAATGGAATCACCCAGAATTCGTAGTGACCGTATCTCATACGAAAGGCGGTTTTGGGCACATCACGTTCTTTAACTCTCATTTGATAATAGCCAGACCTTAAGTCAATCTTGGAAAACACAGGAGCATCCTTGAGCTGATCAAATAGGTCATTAATCCTTGACAATGAGTATTTTTTCTTAACAGTCACCTTGTTCAACTGTCATAATCAATAAATAGTCTCATGGAACCATCTTTCTTCTTCACAAAGAGAGCCGGAGCTCCGTAGGGCGAAGAACTCGACTGAATGAAGCCTTTATCAAGCAAATCTTGAATCTAGGCCTTCAACTCTTTCAGTTCAATGACAGCCTTTCGATAAGGTACAATGGATACTGTAGTAGTTCCAGGTTGCACGTCAATGCTAAATTCAACCTCACGGGTTGAGGGTAAACCCAGAAGTTCATCACGAAAGTCATCAGAAAATTTGAACACAGCATCAACATCTCATAATCGTGGCCCATCTTTAGCTTCAATTGTCAAAGCATAGAAGGAAGGATTTCTTGAATTCATCAGCACAATGCTTCCTCTGCCAAGGCCTCAAAGATACAATTTCCTTTTGTTACAATCCACTCACGCTTGATGTTCACTAAGCCAGTCTAGACCTAGTATCAAATCAAACTCATGGATCGGTAGAGCCAACAGTTCGGCCACCAAAGGAATCCCTTGAATCACCATAGGGCAATTCTTACATACAAAGTTTATGGTGACACAATCACCAAGTGGATTAGTTATGGAGATTCTCGATGCTATAGGTTCACTAGTCATTCCATACTTCTTGACCAGTTCAGTACTTATAAAGGAATGAGTAGAGCCATGGTCAATCAATGCATATAAAAAATAGGAATATAGTTTAATGATACCTACAATGACATCAGGCTCCTCTTCCTCCTCTCTGCTCCTTACATGATACATCAGAGCAGGAGTCTTGGATTCTTGCTTACTCTGTGCCTTGTCAAAGCCAGTGGGTCTCCCTGTAGCTCCTGAAGAACCTTTTCTTGACTCCTTACCTCAGAAGGACTAAGTAGGGGATACAGTACTTGCCGGTGTCGCCATAGACTTGGTTGCACCTAAGGGACAATCATGAATGAAACGACCCTGTTCACCACAATAAAAGCATGCTCCAGTCTGCTTATGACATTGACCTGCTGGATGTCGTTTCTGGTGGTAATTCCAAAATGGATTCTATGTATTTCGGTTGGAGCCTCTAGTGCTTTCAACTAAGGCCGTCTTGGCAAAAGACTGGGTCACCGTTTGAGGTTTCTCGAAATTCCCAGAGCGAGAAGGTTAGGAATACACATTTTGCTTAGGGCCTTGGTTTTTACACTTTTTATTCCACCTAGGAGGTTAGGAATCATCTCTAAACCTCTTTTCAGTCCTGCTAGTTCCACCTAATCTTAAGGTCTTCTGAGCAGCTTCAGTGGCCTTGACTCGGTTCACAAGATCTTGGAAATCGGTGATTCCAAAACAATAAATATAGGGCGTAATTCATCACTAAGCCCAACAATAAACATCTTGCACTTGTCTTCTTCCTTCTTGATGTACTTTGCACCATAACGACAGTACTTGCAAAAATCATGAATGTACTGCTCAATAGGTCGATCGCCTTGCTTCAGATGGAGAAAGATGTTGCATCTTTCTGCGAGATAATACTCGCAAATGTACTTATTTCAGATTTCTTGAAGGACGAACTCCCAAGTGACTGATTCTTCAGGAACAGTAAGAATAGTGGTCTCCCACCACTGAAGTGCTTCATCGGTTAATAATGCAAGGGCACACTCCAACTTGTGTTCATCGGAACACTGTAATTGCTTATTCAAAATCCTCAACGTGTTATCCAACCAGTACTCGGCAACCTCAAGATTATCATCATCTTGACCAGAAAAAGTGTATGCCCGAAGTGAGGCCAGCTTATCGATAGGGGCTCTAGCATATTGGACAACTGGTGGAGTTGGTTGTACCATCGTCTCGGCCCTCATAGATGCCATGAATTGCTTGAACATGTCAGTCATGTTCCCAAAACATTCTGCCTGTGCATCAGGCACTACTGGCTCGGCATGCTGAGTTGGGGGATTAGGTGGGTTCGGTGGATCCCCCCTTACTTCCTCACCATAAGTCGAGTAGCCGGTGGCATACTCATGAATGTGAAGCTCGTTTGTCTCAATCATATATATAACATAAAGAGATCAGATTAGTCGACAAGCCACAATATACAGAATGTACAACTCCTATGTGGCAAAGTAACACAATAACAATGCAATAAGCTTCAGTTTAGTCCTAGAATCTACTAAACTCTATCTCTGATACCATAAATGTAAAACCCTCTTCCCGGCATGGTCAAGAACCGAGTCGAAGTATGCTATCGATGAGCTAGACGGCGATCGATACGATAATTCCATACAATAGGTGATGATATTAGGTCTAACATTCAAGAATAAGCAATAAAAATTTTCAAATTATATTATTACAAGCCTATGATTATCCAATTAGGACCAACTTATAACATTTACAAGATTTAGGGACTTATTTGTAATTTCAGTATTTTGGTGGTTCGATTATGAAACCTATTTTACTACAATGAAATTCATCCTACAAACAATGAGCGTACAAATCTTCATACTATTCGGAGTTCATATGCCCCTCAACTAAGTCATGCAATAATCAGTGACCATTCTGTAAACAATACAAAACTGGGTTCTTTAACTTTTAACAGAAATAACTGTCACCGTACCGATACCCTTGTGGCCGTATCAGTACGCTAAACCTAATTCCCAAATTCCATATTTAAAGGTAATAGGACTGTATCAATGCGGTTGAGGGTCGTACCGATACTGGTTGACCATGTTGACTGAGTATCAATACACTTTGACCCCGTATTGATACCATTTTACACCCAAATTCCAGTAGCCAAAATCTGTACTGATATGCCTAGGCCGTATCGATACGCCCTTGGTTGACCATCATTGACCCGACCAAATATGCAAGACCGTATCGATATTCCATCAACTGTACTAATACGCCCTGCCATGTAATGACATATTTTTGTTGGTTTTTATTCGATTTAACCTATCAACCATGGTCCAAATGAAATGAAATTTTACCAGTTAAACATTATAAACTACTAGAATGCCAAATTTCGTGTTAATTCGAATCCATTTACTATGTTTTCACCTCTTAGAGCCAAATATGCACTTTTAGTCCTTTTTAAGCCATAAGAAAAGTTCCTTTTAAACCTTGTGCACTAACATCCTATAAGCATAAAATATACATATCAAAAGAGCCTTATATGACTGTCCTAGGTACTTTGCCACCCTACTAGGAGTTCATAGGTTCGATATACATTACTTTAGTTTGCTAGTGACTTGTCCAACGCTTCAACTTCTCCGATCTCCAATGGTAAATCTCTTAACCTGAAATGGATGAGATACAATGCATTAGGCATAAATTGCCTAGTGAGATAAACAAAATTAAACATAATATCAAGGTAATGCACTCCAACTTATAACTTAACAATGACAATGCAATAGATCAATAGAAATAATGCAATGAACATATTCAATAACAATAAATCCTCAATTCATCAAAAACCCATGGATCGATTCAGGATAGTGGATACGCGAATTCCTACGCCTCGCCAAATCAATGAATGGTCCAGTCCCTCTGCCTCGCCAATATGACCAATATCACAACACACCCCTCTGCCTCGCCAATCATTATAGGTCGTAGCCCTAGGACCATAGTCCACCCATACACTAAGCTCATGAATTCTATGGCATGCCAATTATATCCAATGTCGTTCGAATCTAAGGTCCGGTGACAATATCAATAATTCATGTTCAATATCAATAGCCATGTTCAATGTTTTTACCGATAAACAATATTTTGATGTCTATGTTTAATGACAATATCAATAACAATGGCAATGTTCAATGATCCCAATGACATCAACAATGATCGGTGTTTCATTTACAATGTTTCGATAACAATATTGATGTTGACTTCAATAATCAATGATAATGGCTATATCAATGTCTATGTCAATTTTCTATATCAAAGTCCATACTTTCATGATTTAATGACAATGGCAATGATAATGACAATAACAATACTCGGTGACAACAATGATACCTATGTCCGATTTTCAATAACAATGTCGATGGTATTGACAATGCTCAATACTCGATGCGATAACTTACCAATACTTACCATAATGTCCGATAAGTGATTCGATGCAATAATCCTTAACAATAGAGTTAGCAATGACAATTCTATTAACAATGAAATCGAGAAAGGCACCTAGCCTAATCTCGAGACTCTTACTACATTCACCTCGATAATTAGATGCTTTTACAACTCTCAGACAATGATCCCCTTATTCTTTTGCTTAGTGGAATCTGAGGGTGAAGGCGATTGTTCACCTAGATTGTTTTGAGCTATTCAAAACAAGATGGGACAAGGGTTACAACGTATTCGATATCTCAATAGAAATATTGAATTTATAAAATCAATAAGAAATTAAACTTGAGGTTCTCGTAGAACCAAACTAGGGTTTGTAATTTCCATAACTCAAATCCTCTCTATAATTGGTTTAAAATCAATAACCAATAGTTGGGCTTACCTTATTCAAGCTACTGAGATTAATTATGATCAATATTTCAAGCAAAACCAAAGCTTAAAGGAAGCTTTAATGGAGGTGCTTGCTTAGCTCCTTAAAGGTAGAAGATGAAGATGACTATGGTACTTACCAAATCAGGTAAGCCCTTCAAAGTCTCATCAATTTCTTATTTTACTTTCAATAGCCGCAAGGCTTTCCTTCCTTTGAAGGAAAGTATTCTAGTTACTACACGTATGTTGAAATTAAAATGGAGAGGGGCTAATCGCAAAGTTAGTCCCTCACCCTTTCTTACTTAGGCTTTTGTCCTCAAACTCCTGATTTTTCCCGATTTGGTCACTAAAGAGTTCTCAATGTATTCGATAAAGTCCTTAAAAGTGATTTGACTCGATTTAAGCCCAATATCAATATAATTGGCTCCATAGTCAATGTCAATACAATATTTAAACATATCTGATGTAGGGTTTTCGGTCGTCGGAACCCAATTTTGACTAGACCAGATTTCAGGGTGTTACAAATATGTTCGTATTAGACTGTTTTAAGTAAGTTAATTGTACATACATGTGTTGTTGCCCTAAATTGCACAAATATATTCGTTGTAGACTGTTTTAGCATGTTTGAATGTATACATGATTAAATTGGACTGTTTTGGTATAAGTATAAAGTCAGTGGACTGTTTTAGCATGCTTGAATGTATACATGATTAAATTGGACTGTTTTAGCATGTTTGAATGTATACATGATTACATTGGACTGTTTCGGTAGAAGTACAAAATCAGTGGACTATTTTAGCATGTTTGAATGTATACATGATTAAATTGGACTGTTTCGGTATAAGTACAAAATCAGTGGACTGTTTTAGCATGTTTGAATGTATACGTGATTAAATTGGACTGTTTCGGTATAAGTATAAAGTCAGTGGACAGTTATGGCTTAAAATGATCATACATGGATTGTTTTACAATGTTAATTTGTGTATACATGTTTATGTACAAGTATGTGCATTGTTTGTGTAATTAAACAAGTATGCTGGGCAGTTTGGAATAATACATGGTTAAGTTCGAGCATGTAGGTTGTTTGAGGATTATGAATATGTCTAAATCGAATGCATATGTATATATAAGTATACATGTTTTTCTAAATACGTCAAGATCTTACATGCCAAGTGATCTTATTCATGGCTGATATATGAAGTTAGTAACTTCTGTGGCAAGTAATAACCGTACATGATATGTTAAATGGATAACTTGTGTAATAAGTGAATCATGATTAGAGTATGTAATGTTTGACAACTTGTGAGATAATCTATACATGTATATGAAATGTTACGTCGGAAATTCTATGACTATAGTACTTTACCTCATGTTCAAGTCATTATTTGTTTGAATCTTGTTTGATCTTAATGGTGGATTGTAATAGAACATATAATGTCTAATACATGTTGTAGATCATTTATGTACCTCTCTAAGCAATCGCTTACCTCCTTCCTCTCGATTATATTTCCTGAGTACTTGCTAATAGTTATCTCTTGAGCCGGGCGTGATCACAAGAGTTTGAGAGTAGGTTTGAATGTTGTTCTTATAACTCCTAGGCGGTGGCACATAATTGTTAAGAATTCATTATTCATTAGAATGTTCTGTTTGTCCTCATCTACTTATAAGCTTTTCAAGTATTCGAGGTTTTGTAATGGGCCTTTAATTATTTCTTACTTGCTTGCTATATAAGCGACCATAGTTAATTGTATGTGTCGTTGATTGGATATCAAGTATATGCTTTAGGTTGTTAGCCACCTTGTAATCATGCGAGCGTATAGATCGATATATATATATATATAGTCTATCAAGTGATAAACTCTGATAAGATAGAGTAGTTGTATGATTAGTTAGGCGTTTAAATACACAAATGGTAGAATGTCACTAAACTCTGTAATTGGTTTTAGTAAACGAATTTGATTAATACCTTTGTAATCAGTGTATTAAGCTTTATGATAATTTAAAATAAGTTAAGTATAATATTCAAACGATTACTTTCAGGTTAAGCTACGTTAGGCTTAAGATTCGAATGTCTATTTATATAAGCATAGGCTTGATAGTAATATGAGTTACAAAATTGGTTCAGCATGGAAGTTTAAAGATGAGGTTAGACTTATCAATTAGCTAAAAAGTTTTAAATCACCTTGATTTTTGGTTACTTTTAGTTGGGAAGTGTTCAATGATCGTATGTTGTTTGTATAACACAACCTAATTCGGTTTACTCCTAAGCTGGGTTGGAGGTGTTATAGGCATGGAATAGACCATAGCAGCTTGTAAATAACTTCCTAATTTTCATCGCCTGTGATTGAATTCATCTATAACTTATAACCACTACGAATAGTGTAGATACCTATTTTTTCTCACTTCCATAGTAGAACAACATGTTGAGGGTAGTGAGGAAGATTAATATTGAGAATGCAGTATGCCTCTTCAGGGAAGAATAGTGTCAGATCAGTTGAGTGTCCCATATTTTTCATTAGGTACCATTAGCGCCATCCTTGTTTTTCTAGAAGGGAAATATTAAATTTTCTTGTATCTCGGAAGCCCAATCCTCCCACCTTTTTAAACTTACATAACTCTCCCCAAGTGCACTAGAAGGGAAATATAAGTAGATATATTTGTGGAAATATTAAATTTTCTCGTATCACCAATAATGTGCAACAATGGATTCCAACTCCTTACAGAAAGAACTAGGCAGCAAGAAGCATGACATTGCAAAAAGTGGAATGGACTGGAGAATAGATTTTATAAAACCCTTTTCCCCTTGTGAAAAGACTTGGTACTCTAGCTTTCTGTACGAGAGGAAGACTGCTCCCTTAGCTTTCGAAAAGCCTTTGTCTTATTGCGCCCCACAATAGCTGGAAGACCAAGATAGGTCTCAGGATCGTGTGTTTCCAAGACATCAATTTCTTGACAAATTCCTTTTCGAATATCAAGAGTAACTTTAGAAGAGAAAAATACATGGGATTTTTCATAGTTCACCAATTGTCTAGAGCAAGTCGCATATGTGTGCAAGAGTGATTTAATAGTCTATGCACTAGTCATGGAGACTTCATTAAAAATCTGATTATCGTATGCAAACAACAAATGAGAAACCAGTGGAGCACCACGTGCAATACGTACACCTTTTAGAGTACCTTGGTCAAGAGAAATTTGAATCAAAGAGGACAGTCCCTCACCATAAAGAATAAATAAATACATGCTTAGGACAGTCCCTCACCATAAAGAGTACCTTGGCGAAGACCTCTATAAGGGAAAAACTGGTTTCCCACCACTCCATTAACGATTACGGAGTAGGAAACTATAGTAAAACAATTCATAAGGCAACCAATCCATGCTATCGAAAAATCTATTCTTTCCAAGACGTTTCCTAGGAATGCGTATTCCACACGATCATAAGCTTTGCTTATATCAAGTTTAAGAGCAAAAGAGTCACGAGTACTGTTGACTCCTCAAAAGTACTATTTTATGCTTATTTTACAATGCCTTTGCTTGCCCTTTAGGTACATTTAGTTGCATTTAGATGTTAAAACCATGCATTTACATAAGGTGTTAAGGAGCTATTCCATTGCTAGTGTGAAGGGTTATTTTGTTGGTTTTGATGCAGGATACATGTAGACATACATGGCAGAGAAACTCTGGCGGAGAATGCAGGAAAAGAAGTATAGAATTTCCAAGTAGCAGTTGGCATAGATGGACCAAACAATGCTAAGCTCAGCTGGCAAAGGATTGAAGTCCGATGCTCCATCAAAGTAACCGTTGGACCTTGTACACGTCAGCCCTAGAATTTAAATCTGGATAAGATAATCATGCGTCTCATCCCTGGCACATTCAAAATTAAAACTCAAATGCTTATCCTAGGGTTTCCATGCAAGCCTATTTAAAGGAGATCAAACATCTACTTGGAGAGATCATATTGAGGGGAGGCTGTTTCGTGGTGAATCGAGAGGTGACGTGGTTCTACCAGCTAAGATCGAGAGCTCTTGAGCATTCGTAGGGCTACATCGAAGAATCTCATTCTTGCCCATTCTCTTAGTTTTACTTATTTTTATTTCGAAAAGATGATGAGAAACAATGATGTTTTGTGGATGGACCCCCCAACCATGAACTAAGCTTTTACAGTTTGTTGGGGGACGTTTATGATTTACACTTATTTTATATTTGGTTTTTAATAATCAGAATGCCTTCACATTATTTTCTATATGCTAGTACATAAATTTTTAAATCTATTACCATAAGACAGTTAGCATTGCGTGCTTATTGCACCTTAATATCTTAACAGACTTAAGGGGTAACGATTAGTTGCCAAATACTAAGGCGAGAATCTTCGACAGAAGATGTTCAAGTAGATGAACTTACTTCGGAAGTGAGGCTACCCCTTAGGAGTAAATATTTACACTTAATCAAGTTAATTAATGAAAAACTTCACTATAGACATATAGGGGTTTTATCGTGGTTAACTTAGGGTATTGTCGTCGATAGAGACAATATTGTCTTTAATCTGCTCAGCAATAAACCAAGGCAGGACATTATTAAAGGCTGGCATAAGAAGTGTGAAATCCAGGCATCCCTTGCTAACGCTCATCATTCAATTGAACACTTCATTGCCATCTTTTTAATATAAACCCAAAACATTTCAAAAACTTTTATTTCTTTCACATAAGTAAACATTGAGCAAATAAGTTCTTGGTCAATCCCTATGGATTCGAGACTCAGCTTACTATTGTATTACTTGCTGACCGTGTATACTTGCATGTGTAAGACTCACCTTGGCACTATTCCTTTGCACTTTCACACTAAATATTTTTATCTTTTGCCAAGCATTAGCATAGTCGACAAGTTTTTGGCACCATTGTCAGGGATTGCGACAAAATTTATTATTTTAATTTTTAATTATTTTTCTTTTGTTTTCTTGTTTCATTTTATTTATTTGTTTTGACCAGTGCATGACCAGAAAACCGCTATGTGGTGGAAGATTGGCCATACAAACCTGGAATCGAAAGAACCCTATGAAGGTTAAAGAAAAAAGTTTGAGAGATGGATCAACAAGGTAATGGGGGAGATGGTGTCTTAAACAATAAAGAGAATCCAGCAATGCACAATGAGATACCATCAGCTCCTCCTGCCCCAACTGTTAATGTGGAGGAAGAGAGACCTGTAACACCCAAAATGTAGCTTGGAAGTATGATACTAATTTAATTATAACATAGGAGAATTTGAGCTATCTTTAGAATTGAAACATTATGAGTTATGGGCTAAATTATGAAGTTTGCATAACACCTTAGTTAAATCAAAAAGGAAATAGGAGACCATTAATGGGAGGGCCAAACCGAAACAAATATAAACTTTGATAGAATGCATGTAGGTACCCTAAAATGTTAAGGACTTGAATAGGTGTCATGGATTTAGCAATCCATGTGTATATGGGAGAGGAAATTTATGCTTAGGTGGAAGAAACAATTGGAAATTTTTTGTATCATCTTCCTCCATCAATCTAACCGAGCTTAGAGAGAAAGAGAGGTTGAATTTAGCAAAGATTTAGGTTTTAAAGGATTAGAGAGTTTTGGTCAACCCATGTTTGAAGGTTAAGCTTTCAATTTTCCTTCTTGATTCATTAAATCAGTTTGCATTGTTGAATTGTTGGGAAATTCTTTGCCACGAGAGCATGAGATTGTAATTGTTAGAAAGCTTGTACGAATTTGGATGATATGTGAATTGTTTGTATGATTAATGGCATGTAAGGATTGAAATATGAGTGTTCGATTATTCAATGGATTGTTCGGATGTTTAGATACATGTAGTGATGTGAGTTCGAATGGATAGGCAGAAAATTTCTATGGATTATAGTCTAGTATTAGGGGCTTTCGAATCAATTGAATGAGAAAAATCAATTGCTGGTACATATAATTATATGTGTATAAAGCTGAACATGTTTTAGCTTGAACACGAGTTTTAAAGGCTAATTTGATTGTATATAAATTTAATGGACTGTTCTAGTATTAAAAATATGGGAAATTCTGCTTTGATGATATCCATGTTGTTTTGGAGGGTGAATGTTCATTTTGGGGACTGTTTTGAGGCATGTAAATGTACAAAAAGAAACAGGGTAAAATTTCGATCATAAGAACCTTAAGAGACTATTTTGGAAGCATGTATACGTGTAATTTGTTAGAATTAAACCATAACAGATATGAAATCTAAACCCAGGATCTATCATGTCAAATCATCAAGAACAATAAACTGAATGCGGAAGCGTACCTGAATTAATCGATAGATGAAAACCTTGAATCTTTTGATGAAGATCGCCTAAAAGGTGGTTGTGATCTTCCAAGAAGATAGGTTTTCTCTTGATGTAAAACTCTCTGACGGGGAAGGAGAGAAAAACAAGTTAACCTATTTCTTGGGGACCACTACCTCTTTATATAGTTGATTTAATAATCAACTATTAAGTATTTATAACTCTGCCCCTCATCGAATTATAAATACATCTTATGGTATCTACACTTTCATTTCCATGACATTTTAATACCCATGACATGCCTAACATAATTGGTCACTTAATTTTGTGTCATACTTTAAAATAGCAATATACATTATACATATGTGCCCACTATTACGGATTTTAATCCAACAATCTCCCACTTGGGCAACATATGTTTCCTGACAAATGTATAACCTTATGAGCTCAAAAATTTGCTATTATATAATAGGTATTCTGTAACAATCTCGTCCATCAACTATATTCATATAGGATCAAAGCAGTCTTTGTCGTATCAATTATGACAAAACCCATCAATGGTCACGTATACAAATATAGTCAAATGACATAGATCAATCATGGATGCGTAGCATGGAAAATTACATGAAATGTGAACCAAACATGTCTATTTCCAACTGGTCCTCCTAAACCTTAGCGAGATCAAACTTTACTGAATTCAGAGTGTGCATAAACCAAAAGAACTTTATTTCTGCAGAAAATAATCTTAAAATATCCTTAAACTGAAGTAACTGAAATTGTGTCTAAAACGAATGAGCATTTTTCAAAATTACAAACTCCCACTAAAACTGAATATCTTTATATAACATTACACCCACATGAGTAGTGTGCTCATGAAAGACCTAGGGTGATAGTTTCTTAATAAGCGCGCAAATATGGAGTTTGTACCAACATGCTCTATAGACACACAATCACTCTGAATTTTCTTTAACAACTAGGAATTTAATATTTATGTGATTCAAATTTGAAGTGTTCCTATTATTCATAGAATAAATGAATGCATATTTATTGTCACAAAATAACCGAAGTGGTCTTTCCATTCAATCTATAATTAGCAGCCCATGTGACAAAATTCTTTTGCATCAATATTCTAATAGAATCGAAGTCTGTAAACTTGATGATCTCTAACTTACCAGAACTTTGATATGTGAGCATGTAATTTTTTGTTCTCTAAAGATATTTCATAACCCTATTGGCTGCTATTCAATGGTTCAAACTAGAATTGCTTAAATATCTGTCTAACATTCTAACAATGTACGCAATATCCGAACGCATACATACTTGAGCATAAATTAAATTCTCAATAGATTATGCACTTGGAATCTTTTTATATATATATATATATATATATATATATATATATATATATATATATATATATATATTTTTAATTTCAAAGTTACTTTTAGGGCATTGAGTAAGACTAAATTTGTCTTCTTTAGTAATATGAGTATCACTTGGTTTACTCCCTTTGAATCTGTAGTATATAGAATTGTTAACCAAATTTATCTCAAAACCAAATGAGATAAACAATATGAAATTTATAATTTCGTTAATGAGAGTCCAACTTAAGCTCATAGATGAATTTCTTTAATTTACATATCATTGATTTTGTATCATTAGACACAAATCTATGATTGTACCATATAATTTATTTCTTCAATATCACCATTGAAAAACACAAGCGTAACATCCATCTTATGTAGCTCAAGATTAAAATAAGCAATAAGCGTCATGATTATCTTAAAAGATTCTTTCAATAAAACTTGAGAGAAAGTCCCCACAAAATCAATGTCTTCTTTTAGAGTATATCCTTTAGATACAAGACATGCCTTATACTTGTCCACATTATCATTTTCATCCCTCTTGGTTTTAAATATCCATTTACAACCAATTGGTTTGCACCTTCACATAATGAGACAAGTTCCTAAACTTTATTGTCTTGCATAAAATTATACTCTTCTTGAATGACATCAATCCACTTTTGAGAGTCAGAACTTTTATGATTTGATAAAAAATGATTGAATCATTTTCTATCATTCCATTATTATCCTTATTTTCTTGAATAAATACAAAGTAATAATCTAGAATAGTATTTCTCCTTCCTCTCGTGGATATCTTTAATGACACTTATTTTTTTAAGGTTGTTGAGTTTGTTCTTTCAAACAATTACCTTATCTTGAATGGGAGTTGTTCAACATTGTTTTGCTGAGGTACTTGATTCACTTCTTGATTATGATAGGTGTAAAAACCTAAACATCATTAAAAGTGATAGTATGAATTAAATTATAATTCAACTTACCCTCAATAGCAATGTATCTAACCTTATTTCTCCGTCCAAACTCAACATCCTAAAAATGTTATAAACCTCTCCTTAAAATAATCCTTATTGTGGGATCATAAAATTTACAGCCCATGGATCACTCAAAATAACCAAGTAGTTGCTCACTTTTGAAGTTTAATTTCTTCACATGTGTCCTAACTTATACAAAAGAATCAATACTTTGTAACTTATTGTTGTTTCTTTTGATTAGGACCTTTAGCAACTTTATTCTAATATTTTTTTATTGCCCTTATTCTTACAGACACTAACTAAATGAGCACTAACCGAATGAGTACTTTTACACTTATAATGCTTCAACTTTTCTTCCTCTTTAACACAATTAGAAATAAGCTCATTTAAAGTCTATTTCTCCTTTTGACAGTTGTAGCTAATTTTGAATTGGTTAAACTGTATAGGAAGCGATACCAAAATCATAAGAACAAACAATTGTTAGAAAGTTTGATCTTATGTGCCTTAAATTTTGAAGCAATATTAAACATTTTTCATAATGTACTTCCTCACATTTCCTTGGCCCTTATACTTCATAGACATCAAAGAAGGCATAAGTGATGTCATCTTAACCTTAATGTTTTGGGTAAATCATTTCTTAATTTCGTCAAGGAAACCCTTAATATGAGTAATATATTTAGATTTGTGCTCCTAAAGAATTCTAGAATGTTGTACTTTATGATCATTAAAATCATGCAATTTGAACGAACTCACCTCTCAAAATCCCTTTTATGGGTGCTTACCGCCATGAGAGGTGCGAGTTGTTCTTCCTTAGTGCAAGGTCTATGTTCATACAACCAAATACTTTATGTAAGTGTCTTTTCTATTCCTTGAAACTAGTTTTACTAAACATGAGTGTAGAATGTATTTAATGAGATATTGTGACAAAGAAAGATAAATTACCTAAATATAGAACAAAAATAAATAAATAAAATAAAAACAAGCTCACATAAATATTCATAAGTAAACAAATAAATTCAAAATAATGGCTAGTTCCCCTCAAGATACCAAGCACAACATTAATATCAAGTCTTTGGACAATAATATTAACTGTAAGCGGTACTCTTGTTGTAGCAATCAAACATTGACAATAAACTATGTCAAACAATAGATTAATCTTTAGACTAACGTATTGCTTACATAAAATACCTTATAATTGTCACACATTTATCGCCATTAGTTGTCGCGTTGTAATTCGCCAAATATTAACTTTCCTTTGGGCCAATTAATAAACGCATGAATTACAAAAACTCATAATTATCTTAATATTTTAAATAAACTAATCTACACAAAAGTGGTCACTTTGGTGACATTATGTTTCAATTAATCCATTAAAATATTAGACATCCAAACCAAAATATGAATTTAATTGTTTCAAAATATTTGTCTTAATTTTATCTTTCAATCAAATTAAACGATAACCAAAATAATAATAAATTTGAATAAAGGTAAACCTCATATCAAGATACGGACACTCCATTAATATTTCATCTTTGGACAAAATATTAACTTGTAAGTGATATCTTGGTACAAGAATCAAACATTGATAATAAAAACATGTCAAAATGTAAATCTTCCTTTGGGCGATTTATTTGCTCATATATAAAATGAATAATTATCACATGTTTATTACCACAGCTTTGCACATATAATAATGTTAATTATTAACCTTCCTTTGGGCGATTAATACTAACATAATCCGACTTACATGCACAAAACCTTCTATATATTAAAATAAAATAATTTCTACAATAGAAGTCACTTTGGTGACTTAATGCTTCAATTAATTTATCTTAAAATATATAACATAAATGTATCGATATCCAAATTTAAAATTATGTAATGATCAAAACTGAAATTTCGATAACACTTAAGTTTCGAAATAACCTGAATAAGGTTGTCCAAATGGGGCTATCAAAAATCGAAAAACCAAATCTTTGATTGTTTTCTCAAAAAATTCCTTAAACATGCATTTACCAAAATAAAACTTGAATTCAAAACAACCAATCTTTAACTAAAAGTTTAAAATTAGAAGTATCATTCAAATGAATAATTCATATAATGATCACATAAAACCTTAAAATATATCCATAATAACCTAACGATCAAAATTGACATTCTTGATCAAATCGAGGAGGATATGAATTTCATAAAATTAATGACATGCTTTCCAAAATCAAACAATATTAACCTAATAAAATGTAACCTTAAATAAAAACGATGTAACATGTAACTTCATTATTCCAGAATCATATATAAGAAACACAAATTGATTGCTAAACCTGATTAATATTCAGGATAACATAACAATGCACCAAAAGCCCCAACATAAATCAAAACACAATTTTAGAGGAGACTTTAGTTGTAGGATTTAAATCCATATTTAACCAAATTGAATGTAAAAACCTTATACGTATAGTTCTACTGGAAAATCACACTTATATTCTGAACTATTTAATTAAAGATTAGAGAGTGTGGCACAAGGAATTACACGTCTGAACTTGTCTTTAATTTCTAAAGGGATGTTCGATTCAAGTTTTATGCAAATAAATTATCCTAAGTCTGAACTCTGAATGGTGCGCGAATCGAATCCATGAAAAAGAGTAACATAATAGAACCCCCCAAAATATATATATATATATACAACATAATTTATTAGACTAATCCGAATATAAAGCTTCGAGAGCTAACCTCATTATAAAATTTTCAAGTTACCGTAAATTTACCACAACAAAGCTCGAGTCAAACTTTATTTTGTTCTTCCTTAATTACTAGCGATCAAAACTAAAATTTTGATCCAACCGAATTGAATATATATCTTAAATCAAATATATATTTCATATTTCAGTTTACTATTTGCGATTACTAAAGTAAAAACAATACAAAAAATAAGGACAAATTCATACTTAAAAAAAAGTTTACTGTAATTAATGAATACATGATATAACACGAATATTCATTACTTAAAAAAAACTGAATTCAACATAGACAAAAAAAAAGCAGCTCCAAATTGAAAAACACAATTCAAAACGCAATTCACAATTGCCTATTACTGAGCAACATAGGGTTATCGCATATGATAAACCAAAATCCATATTATTGCGCAACAAATGTAAGTTGTAAAAAGCAAAATTCAAATCGCATAGAATTCTTGCTAAAAACTGGAAAAAATAATCGCACAAATATAATATAGTAAAACTATTGGATGCGATTATAAATAAAACAGAACCCCTAACAATGGAACTTTAATACATTATCGCACCATAAAAAAAACTTGCGATAAATTCTAAATAATTAGATCTCAATGATTCGACACAATCAGTCTCTGATGCCACTTGTTAGAATTAAACCATAACAGATATGAAATCTAAACCCAGGATCTATCATGTCAAATCATCAAGAACAATAAACTGAATGCGGAAGCGTACCTAAATTAATCGATAGATGAAAACCTTGAATCTTTTGATGAAGATCGCCTAAAAGGTGGTTGTGATCTTCCAAGAAGATAGGTTTTCTCTTGATGTAAAACTCTCTGACGGGGAAGGAGAGAAAAACAAGTTAACCTATTTCTTGGGGACCACTACCTCTTTATATAGTTGATTTAATAATCAACTATTAAGTATTTATAACTCTGCCCCTCATCGAATTATAAATACATCTTATGGTATCTACACTTTTATTTCCATGACATTTTAATACCCATGACATGCCTAACATAATTGGTCACTTAATTTTGTGTCATACTTTAAAATAGCAATATACATTATACATATGTGCCCACTATTACGGATTTTAATCCAACATAATTACGATTAGAGGACTGTTTTGCTTATATATAAAAATATTTGGGACTGTTTGATACATATGCATTTGTATTTGTAGGTAGTGGGCTGTTTTATATATGTTAAGAACACTAGAAGATTGTTTTGGGTATATAAGAGCATAAATGAACTTATTTGAGCACGTGAATGTATTCATATGAATTGGAAATTTGTTTTGCATCTAGGGGAGTCAATTGTGATTTTTTTTTGGAAAGAAACAAATAAGTTAAATGTTGTTCTAATGTGTCTATATGTATACGTGTTATTGCATATGTAAATGAACTGATTTTCATGAAGTTATTGATGCACATTTGGATTGAGTAGTTTACATGAGAATGGATGTTAGGACCTATTCTAATGCATCATTGCACTCTTTTTTATTTTAGACTAAGAAGAAGTTAGGAAAGGATTCAGATAAGTAGCAAGACATGATTAAGGATTTAGGTATCCCGTAACTTTGGGATAAGAGGTGAGTGTAGTTTAAAGTCTCGGGATGGGCTAATAACTCTCCTGAGTGTTGCTTTATAGTTATGATTGCTTTGAATTGGTTAAATTATGCTATGAATGAACAAGCTTGGATTCAAGATAAGTACTTTAGTGAAAAGTACTTTGTGGTTTGAAATGTAGTTGAAAGCATGACTATGAATTAAATGATTAAAATGTTATGAGATGCTTGTTTGATTTGAAAGGCATATATGAATGCAAATGTTTTTTTGCGGAATGATGAACAATCCTTGATCATCCTTAGCTTTTTGAGAATTTGATATCTTAAATACAAAGAGAGTTGTGTATGTCTTAAAAAAAGTGATAATGGTCATAAGGCCATTCGAACAAGATAATTGAAATATTGAGATTCATATGAGGTGAATATTTGTACACCAAATAAAAAGGAGTAGTAAGACATTGATCAGATACAATGATAAGGAGCTATGCTCACTTCAAAAAATGACCAATGTGAATAAATGTGATTGACTTGATAAGATTATAAGCTATGACCACTTGATTATTTGAAAATGGAGCTATGCTCATATTGGATTTATATATGTTTATATATGTGCCTAATGAGCCTTGGTGGCATGATAATAAGATATTAGAGCAAATGCTCATCTATAATGAGAAATTCACATGAGGTGAACATATACCCAATTTGAAAAGGGGTAATGAGATATTGATATGATGTTATGATAATGAGCTATGCTAACTTTGTTCTAAGAAAAGATGATAAATGTTAAAGCCTTGGTCTCGAGTCAGACTTAGGTATAGTTGGCATGTCATAGAGTCCATAGAGCTCAATGTTGGGTGGACTAGGGATTGACCGGTACTGTGAGTACCATCTTATTAGCGACAGTTCATTGGGGATTCATGTACCTAGGCTGAAGTTTGTTTCTCAAGGCTATGTTAATAAGAAAGCAAGAAATTATAAGCTAAAAATGATGAATTGTGGTAATTTGCTTAATAAGAA
Organism: Hibiscus mutabilis; assembly: GCA_019671005.1. Lineage (NCBI taxonomy): Eukaryota > Viridiplantae > Streptophyta > Magnoliopsida > Malvales > Malvaceae > Hibiscus > Hibiscus mutabilis. The sequence continues at coordinate 37,580,349 of CM033718.1, read as the reverse complement.
AAGTGTTCATAATGAAACTTGAATAATCCTTATTGAAAAGATATGTCTCTATTGAAAGTTTACATGTTATTGAATTAGTAGAATGTTTAATCTTGAGCTAGATGAATAGGCATGTTATTAATAGTGTTGTCCGATGGGTTGCTTTATAAGTAGCTACATGTTTGGTATGTTGTGTTTGACAATTTAATGACAAGTAATATATGAATACAAGATGCTACGATTTGAAGTCTTGTGGACTGTTTGGTATGTAAACAAGTATATTTAGGTCTGACTGAAGCAAGTATATTGTATATACATGCCTATTCGACTGTTTTACCATGAATTAATTATACATAGACTGTTTTACAATATATAAGTGTGTATACATGCCTATTGGACTGTTTTGCCATGAATTAATTATACATGGACCGTTTTGCAATGTATAAGTGTGTATGCATGCCTATTGGACAGTTTTGCCATGAATTAATTATACATGGACTGTTTTGCAATGTATAAGTGTGTATACATGTTAAATGGACAATTTGGTAAAAATGAATTTTCTTTGAATGTTTTGTAAATGTACGAGTATTTCATGAATGTGACTTGATATGTCTAAAGCCTCATGTGCCAAGTATCTTGATTGCTCATATGCTAGATTAATAGCCTATAAGCCAAGTAACAATGTTAAAAAATGCTAGTTTGGATAAATTGTGTGATAAGTATCACATTCTCTGATATGTTACGTTGAATAACTTGTGTGATAAGAAACTATAGCTTTAATATGCTTGGGTGAGTAATCAAGTATGCATGTCTAAGCTTGTTGATCCCTGTGTGTGTTTTCGTACATCTCTGATACGAATACCTTGTATAAACATATGTGTTTGCTTGCGTACCCTAAATGGCCTAACCTCTTGTCCCTGCCTAGTACTTCTTTCTAATAAAAGAAGTGGGTTGTATAGAATTTGAGGAAATGATAGTTCACTGCTTCATACTATTAATTTCTTTAAGCTATCTCACTAAGCCTATGCTTACTCTATCCTTTCAATGTTTTTCAAGATGGACTTGTTTGTGAGAACCTCTAAGCTCGGACGAGATCACGAGTATCATGTTGTTCGTGGATATTCTTTAAGAACTCCTAGATGGTGGCACATAGTCCATTAGTAATGCATTGTGCATTACAATCCCTGTTGATTTCATATGTTTATAAGCCTTATAAGTGTTCAAAGTTTTGTAAAGGGGCCTATAATTATTTTATGATTGCTTGCTATATGATTCGTATGGTTAGCATGATCGTATGGTTGATTAAATATTACTTGTGATCTAAGTTCTAGACCACCTTGATGACATGCGTGTATGAAGGCTAATTTATATATATGTCTATTAAGAAAATACTGTAGTCGAATGATTAAGTTGATAGTTAAATCAAACAATTGGTAAGTAAGTCAATGAACTCATACAAGGTAATGTTATGTCAAAGATATATGAAAAAGGATATGATTGGTGCAAGCTTTGAAATGACTTTGATCTTGCATTTTGTTTGTAACTATCACCTTTAAGAATGGTTTTCTAAATGCCTTACGATTTCATGATGGATTAAGCTAGGTTATTTATGAAATTGTTTGACATGCCATAGAAATCATTTAAAATATACATGTTCTTAATCTGTCTAAGATTAATAAGGTGTTAGTTAATGAAGAAATTATATGTGATAGTTGAAGTACTTTGCTTATGCATGTAATCTTGTTTGAGCATAAATTAAAAGATAAGGTTAGACCTTACATTTTTATAAAAAGTTTTCAATTACCCCGTTATTTGAATGCATTCTTAGTTGTGATGTGCTAAGACATTACTTGTTTGTTTAGCTTTTTGTTTGGTAACACTTCTTAATCTGGTTTAACTCTTAGACCAGTTAGGGAATGTTACAAGACCTATTAGAGAACACTCAAAATATCCAACTTATTTATAAACCACTTAGACATGCTTCTAAGATTATACCAACATCAAACATATAATCTCAATTAATTACAATCCATACTCCAAAGCAAATCAAAACCAAACAATAAATATTGGGGAATGCTTCCTAATAATACCAACATCAAACATATAATCTCAATTAATTACACGCCATACTCCAAAGAAAAACAAAACCAAACAATAAATATAGAGGCACACTTCCTAATACTACAAAACAAATTACAAAAGGTAAAGTCTTTAAACATAAACTTTAAAGAAAATAGAACTAGAGACATATGATCATATGAGCACTTGGGAGGCAAACAACCTGTCCAATCATTGTTTACGCCATTATATAACAATAAAACATACCTAGCTTTAAAACAAAACCAATATCATTAACATTATATAATAGCATCATTCAAAGTAATTCAAATTTAATCAATTTGTCAAGCCTTAATCAAAACAAAACATCCCAAAGATTATCCCACATTGCCCTGTTACAAATAGTGAAAACACCTTAACATACTCTTTTATATGTTTGTCTTGGGATCATTCCATGCCATGAACCACATCCTCGCTTTTGCTCAATCCACTGCATTGACGAAAAAAAGAAAGCGTAAGCATATAATGCCTAGTGAGTGCACTCAAATAGAAGAACATCAATGCATTTTCAAAACTAAAACCAATAATAAGTATTCATACAAAAACATTTCAAATTCTAGAATTTTTTCGTTAACCAAAAGCTATTGCAAATCTCATTTGCTCTAATCGGAATTTATCAAGCTTCCTATGTGCAAAGCCTTATTCTAAATCAAATCACTTTTCAAATTCATGTGTTTGTTCCATATCAAAAGCAAATCATATACAAATGTTCAAAATTTATCAAATGCTATTATATTGGCAAGTTTATTTGTGACTTCACTTTTATACAAAACATCGGATACACAAATCAAAATTCAAAATACGAGCTTAGGTCCTCGCTCCTGTCAAAACATAACTATATTCCATATTCGTTAGCCATCTGGCCTTCCGAATCAACACCCAACAAATGAGTGGGTCAAATGATTATAGCCATACGACCTTCGGAATACATTTCAGAAGATGACCGGTCGATTAGACTCAAAAAGTCCTTCAACGAACTTTCAAAAATAGGAGAGCAATCTTATCCTATGGCATGCCAAGTATATCCAACCATAATTTTCATTGTCACAAGCCAATATAATCTTTCAAATCAAATATACTTATTATTTTTCTCATGCATTAACGAAACAAAAACATATTCAAATGGTGGTGCACAAGGCAACCTAGGCAAATCATATCAAATCAAATAATAGTGCTTAAGGCAACATATGCAAATCATATCGGATCAAATGGCGGTGCCCTTAGGTTCTTTCATGCTTGTATAAACATAGCATTACAAACTTTAATGCATAAAAACAAAAAGTATTCATACCACATGTTACCATAACGGTTCAATAAAACCATGCTCTCGCATGGCATTCCATAACTCATTAGCAAAAATTGGGAAAACATGCTTCCAAGCTTAGCTAAGCTTGTTAGGCTTTAAACTAAACCCCCAAAACTATAATTCAAACCTCTTTAGAGTACCAAAACGCATTTGCACTCGCCAACTCGATATTGTCTCGATGCTAACGTCTCGGCATCTAACCGAAAACCATCCAAATGCTTGTCAACCTCCACAAAAAAATGCAAGGGTCAATATAAATTAGACAACACAAGGGTAACTAACTAAATTAAATATTTCCAATACAGATATAGCCTTAGAGAATAATTATTCCCCTCACTTGCTACCGCTTTGAACCAATTCACCATAATTCTTCTTTTTTGAGCTATGAACCAATATCCGTATAGCAACAATAGACACAACCAAATTCAAAGTCCAAAACCCCCTTCAAAAATTTAGTGCCTCAACTAGGGAAGGCCATGGGTCGGGTTGAGTTTTTGGCCCACCCGAACCCGACCCAAAAATAAATACCCTAAACCCGAACTAGACCCGACAAACACATTCTTTAAAAAACCCGACCTAACCCAACCTATAGAAAAAAATTAATTTTAGGGACCTAATTGCAAAACAAATAATTTTAGGGACCTAATCATAAAAACTAATTTTAGGGGACATAATCATAAAAAATTATAGTTTCAAGGTCTAAACTGTAAATAAAAATTTAATTTTTAGGACCTAACTATAAAAAGTATATAAAGAGGGGTATTATTATAAATATACCTAAAAAGATTAGGGAAAAATTACACAATTAGTCCTGAATCGGGTCGGGTCGGATATTTTCCACCCTAAACTCGAATCCGACCCGAACCCATTTTTTTATTGAAAAATCTAACCGGATCGTGCTGGGTCGGCAATTTGCCCAAACCCTAGCCCCAACCACTATAAACCAATTCAAATCCATTTTTCTTCTTTTATTATTATTTCATTCAGCATATTATACTACATGCAAGGCACAACATCGAATGGGCAGCAGTAACCGCACCACTGCCATATTCACACACAGCTTGCCATTCTTTGCCATCTTATTTTTTACGGTAATTTCTTCGAACACTCACAATGCACACTAGTATGTGATCAAATAATGCAATCAACCATTTTACCAACCACCCCATTCAAGAACCTAAATCTAAACTTAACCAATTCAATTAATTCCGGTACTAATTTCATAAAATTGAGATTAGATTACATCTAATCAATTAAAATAACTCGGAATCCAATAAAACATCTTGATTTTATGTATCAAATCACAATCACTCCTTTATCATCAAAAAATCAAATTAAATTCGATTTAATTCATAATCTCCTATAAAAATGATAGATAATCAATTAAAAACAATTAAAAAACCTTTAAAAATTAAAAGCTTTCCCAATTGAAAGAGAAAATGGAAGTTAAAAACCTTATCCTCTATTTAAATGTGAATTCCAAGAAGAATTGATAAAGACTTCTAGCTCTTGTTAGAGTGTTTATTAGAAATCATTTAGAATATAAAAGAAATGGAAATCAAGAAGGGGAATCAATGTTTTCTAAAGTGTGTTTGGCAAATTTTAGAGAGAAAATGAGAGAAAAAGCATTGATATTTTTTTTAATCTTAAGAAAATAATAATCGTCAATTTCTTTTGTTAGAAATGAGTGGGAACAGATATATTTAATAATTGGTTTAATAATCCCAATAAAATATCTCTTTAATTCTTTTTATAATATTGCCATCATTAATATTTTACAACTCTTGTAAAATAATCTCCAATTAACCTAATATTAAATATTTCCATTAATAATTACTCAAAACTTAATTTCAACCTTCAATAAACTAATTAAATTTATTTTCAAAATATTGGCTTAATCCTAACCGAAATTCCAACCTGAATCTGGTAACTCGCTCGAATCTTCTAGCATGTTTTTCGGGATGCATACATGTTTATTATATTTGGAAAATGTGAAAGTATGATATTTGCTTGTGCATAAGTAGATATATTTGTGGAACTTTATTTATGTTTCAATCTGATTTGGCACCATCACCTTTGATAAACATTCTCACTAAAAACAAGTTAGCCGGAAACAACTATACAGACTAGAAAAGAAATTTCCACATCATCTTAAGTTGCGAGAAACAAAAATTCATGTTGGATGAACCTTGTCCAAATGATGAGAATGTTCCAGATCAAAATCGTTGTAAAGAATCCAACGAATTAGCTTGTTGCTTTATCTTGGCGAGTATTTTGTGTACTAGGTAGAAAAACACGAGAGCTATGTGACAGCTAAACAAATCATGGACAATCGAAAAGACAGGTTCGGAGGCCAAGCTATCTTGGCTCGATAGTCACCTATTTTTAGTTTGATGAACTACAAGCAAAAATATGGGACTCTAGTGAAAGATCATATGCTCATGCTTATTGGTTTTTTCGCTGAAGTTGGAGAAAATGGAGTTGAGTTTGACTATAACTCCTAGATCGAGATTATCTTCAAATCCTTGTCTAAAGAATTTGCTGGCTTTCAAACAGCTTATAACTTAGGAAACAAGGAATTGAATCTAACTCCACTCATGAAGGAACTCCAATCCTATGAGCTAATATTGAATGATGGAAAAACTATTCAGGAAAAAGGAGAAGCTCATTTGGCGATCGTTTCATCTACTAGTAAGAAGAAGCAAGCCAAAGGTAAGAAAGTTACTTCAACTTTTGTTCAGCCCAAGGTGAACAAGAAGAAGATGGAGAAACCAAAGGATGCGTAAAAATCCAAGTGCTTCTTCGGCGGTAAGAAAGGTCATTTCAAAAATGACTGTAGAGATTATCAAGTCTCGAAAGTGAAGAAAGGTAAGAAAGTTACTTCAACTTCTGTTCAGCCCAAGGTGAACAAGAAGAAGATGAAGAAACCAAAGGATGAGTGAAAATCCAAGCACTTCTTTGGCGGTAAGAAAGGTCATTTACTCTAGAACCATTAATCATGTTTGTATTTTCATTACAAGTGTTCAAGGAAACGAGGAGTATGCTTGACAGGAGCATATCGTTATGAACCAAAGGCAGAAGCAATGTGCTGAAGAAAGTAGTGGGAGAAGTACACTTTTAAATTTGAGGAATTTAAGTTTTAAGGATTGTTTTTATGTACCTACAATTAGGAGGAACTTAATTTCCTTGGACATTTAATAAAGAGATTGCTATTCATAAAACATAGCACTTATAGTTTCTTCATCAGTCTAAAGATGTACTCACTGCTGGATAATAAACTTGTGAATAAAATTGACCTTTGTTAAACACAATTAGATCAATGCTAAATTGTTCACAATTATCATAAGTTTTTAGGGTTCTACACTACAAACAATTTGCTATCTTCTAAATTATATAGCGACTAAAACTACACCTAGAACTCCATTTAGGATGTAGCATGGCAAGAAAGCAAACCCAAGTCATCTTAGGATATGGGGATGTCCGACTCACATAATGGATAAGGATGCATATGAGTTAGACTCATGGTTAGATATGTGCAAGTTTGTAGGATGCCCTGAAGGAATGATTGTTTTAAAATCCAAAATCCAAACTATAATGGTGTCAACTCATACAATATTCCTCAAGGAAAGTTACATGAATGACTTTAAACCTTGAAGTTAAAGTCTTACTTGAGGAGTTGGTGGGAAATAAAATAACTCTATTAGTTTTTGTCTCGAATTCAAATCCAAGTGAAAGACCTAAAAACGATCAATAGCAAAGGAAGCTTCGACGTAGTAAGAGAGTCTTAAAAGGATTGGATTTCTTTATGTACGATGGTCTGGTTCACCGAAACTAAAAATCATTGAGCATGAAGAGGATGATCCACCCTCATACAAAGATGTTATGCATGAAGTTAATTCCAAATCTTGGAAAAGAAGCTATAGATGCTGAAATCAAATTCAGTCTGGGAACTTGTAGACTTACCTAAAGGGATAAAAGCCATATGGTGTAAGTACATCTACAAATAGTTACAACCCAGTGACTACATACCAAAAGACTAAGAACACAAGTTTGTAAGTTGTAGATATTCGTAAACAAGCATACTTCTAATGGAACCAAAGGATAGATCAAGTGATCAAAAACATTTGGTATTGAGAACAACATTGATAAAACCTTATGTTTATAAACATATAAAGAATAATATGGTGGTCTTACTAGTCTAGTATAATGATGATATTAAACTCATTGGGAATGATGTAGGGACATTATCATTGTTAAAACTATGGTAACCCAACAGTTCAGTATAAACGATTTGGGTGAAGCTAACTACGTTATATGCATTCAAATCCTAATGCATCGGAAGAACAAGATGATAGCTTAATCTCAATCTTAATTGAAAATTTTTGGAATGGTTATTGCAAATGTCTAACTTGAAGAAAAGAACACAACTTTCTGCATCAAGTTTTTCGTCTTTCTTTGGAATATTATGCAAAATAGTAAAAGAGAGAAAGCATATAAGTAAGATATTTGTTATGGAATATTAATTAAGTTTCTAATAAATTCTAAGACGGTAAAGTTCTCTTGATTTTATGGAATTAGAATTGGATTATGTTGAAAATATTAATGGTATTCCCAACTTATACATAAGTTGCACGAAATCATATGTATGTTGGATTTTCCAAAATATCCAGACATATGTTTTAAGTGAGAATAGTAAAATTGATATTAGGGAAATCTTGAAACCAAATGCTTGAAAGTCGTTGTGCATTTACTCAAGTAAAAATAGAAATTAAATAACCTTTACATAAATTCTGAAATGGTAAAGTCGTCATGATTTTACGGGAATAGAATTGAATTATGTAAAATATTAATTTGGATATATTTTTGAGGGATTATATGCAAGTATATTCTAAGGAGGAAATGGCAAACCTTGAATATACAAGTTTTGACATCTAGACTTGTAGGGATTGGAAGAATAATATCGGATAAGTTATTTATAGAAGAATAATCAAATAGTCATTTGATTCCACATGATAATATTTAATTATTAGAAATGCCATAGGCAATGAAAAAGCACATGAAGTCAAAAATTGCATTGAGAACATCGTCTAGGCTCGTTCAATGAGACTTTGGTTGCTAGGAATTTGGAAAACATATGAGTGCATGGAAATGCAAAATATGACTCATTTACTCCACTAGGGAAAGTGGGAGACTATTGGAGTTTTGTGCCCTAAGTGAAGTAGTTTATGTAATTACTGAATCATTTGGACTAAAATGAAATGAATAAAATTTCTATATGTCATTTATAGAATACTTTATTATCTACATTATCCTCAAACTTGATATTGCACGTAAAGCGAAAAAGTAATAAGCAAATATTGTCTCATTGATTATCTATGGTTTAACTAAATATAAGTTGTATTATAATTTTGATTATAATACGGAAGACAACTTATATTAGTTGGCAATCTAAACATGTTTGTACTTCATAAAATTATCTAAGAAAATAATTTAGAAAAGAACTATTACATTGTCTAAAGTCCAAACGGGAAGATGGCTTGTCTTGGTTATCAGAGCAGTTGACTCCCGAGTAGAGATGTAAATGTGTTTGTCTAGACCGGCGACACAATGGACTGGATCCAAGATGAATTAAGATCATGAGTAAATTCAGCATTTGATGCGTTTAAAGATTAAATTCAGTTGTAACATTCAAAATATATTTACCTTAATCATGAGTAGGACCATGTGTGTGTGACTTGTATACATTGATATATCAATATTTGATGCGTCTCGAAGTAGTAAGCTAATGAATGATATGTTGGGTATATGACTCATACATTATGTGGATGCATTTATAGATATGAAATCATAGCTCGATTAAAGAGTAAACGGTATCCTCTCAATGGCATTGTAATGGTTTGTAAAAATGGAACGTAGCCATTGGTCGTTCGTCAAGGATGAATGACAAATTATTACTTTGTGTAGTAATTATTTTCACTATTTGGTTTACAAGCGAACTTTGAGATAAAAGTGTTGAAACTGAATGAATGAATTTAATCCAAAGGGATCGTGAAATATCCTATGAAGGTAATATATTTATGATATGGTCTTGGACAAATGCTACATGGTAAGCTTTTAGTAATTTTATATGTGCGGGAGTTCAGTCTTGGTGCTATAATGGAATGGCTCCTTGAATTAAAAAATGTAGATATAATTAATTGACGAAAAGTCTAGAATTAGTTACATATTATTTTAGCCCACATCATATAAGTCCAATTGAGAAATAAGTTGCGTAAAATTAGGGTAAATTACGTAAATTATTACTGAACTTTGCTCCCAAACCTATTTTGGTCACTTAAGTTTCAAAACGTTCAATTTACTCACTGAAGTTTAAAAATTTAATGTTTTTATCACTCATCCGTTAACTTTTTGATGACGCCCATTTATCGGCAAAAAATAAACTTCTCCAATATCAAAATGGTGAAAAACTTCATCGACACGAGAAAAGCAACATAATAAGAAATGGGCTTCATCCAATGGCGGAGGAGGGAGATCGATGAGAGAGAAATCCAAAGGTTTTTGGCCGATTCATGAACTCCTAAGCACTTTTCGACAAAAGGGATGTTAAATTCATACTTAAGGAGTTAAGATAAAGTGAATCATGAAATTTGGGATCGAACAATCACCATTTATGACTGTTTGGGGTTTAAGAGTGACCAAAATGTTCAATGTCTAAACTTTAGTGACCATAAATGTTCAATGTCTAAACTTCAGTGAGTAAATTGAAGGTTTTGAAACTTTAATGGCCAAAATTGGTTTAGGAGTAAAGTTTAGTGATGATTTACGTAATTTACCCGGAAAATTACTTATGCAAGTAATTGCATTTTCTCATGGGTGGAATAATTAAAATGTCATGAATACTATTTAATAACTTTGGAAAATCATTTTGAAATAATTAAGTTAGAAATTAAAATAGAAGATTAAATAAAGTTTTACCCAAAATTCTAAAACGGTAAAGTTGTCATGATTTTACGGGATTACAATTGGACTATGTAAGATTGTTTAATGAATGAAAATTAATTTTATCATAATTAATTATTTTATTATGGATTCAAATTAATTTGGGTCTATTTTAAGTGTGGGACATTTAATTGAGTATTTGGACTTTGGACTTGACTATTCAAATTAATACATTTAAATAAAATCCAAATCAAATACACGGTATATGATTGTGCATATAACAACACTGCAACTGTGCAAGCGTACACACGTCAATGAATTATAGTTGATAGGTTACCCTACAGATATCGATCCTACGAGTATGAGACTCTGGTTGCTTATGGTTGTTGATCCAATGATTCTATCAGTAAGAAGAAATGTAAGTGTTGTTGTCGATGCAATTAAATAATAAAGAGAGGATACGAAGATGTGATGTGAAAGTAATAATGAAAACAGTAAAGGAAGATATGTAATAATAGAAATGGACCCCTTGGTATTTCTCGGCGGACTACCAAATGCAACAAGATCAAAGCTTAGATGGTTCAACTACGATGAATTTCAAGATTATCTCACTTACTCTCCTCCTAATATCCACTAAACACTCGTACATACACATTTACCGCACCTTCCAGCGTTGGTGAATAATATATGCACTTGAACAGGTGAAACGAATTCCTCCGTATTCCTACCTAACTTCCATTGTGATGCTTGTAAATCTGAACTGTCACCATACCTTCCAGTGTTGGTGACTCTATTTAACACTTTCATGGAAAATAACTTTCAAACCCCATAGCCTAAACAAGGAACAAAGATGTATAAAATATTTTGAAGTTCACAATTCAAAGGTACTTCTGTACTCAAGGAAAACAAAACAATAACCATCATTTGATTTAATTACAAAAAATAGTAAAGATAAATGGAGACCTTTTTTCCTAGTGATCTTGAAATATCTCCATGAAGTTTCCCTTGCTTTAGCGCCGAACAGCTATCCTTTAGAAGTCCTCCGACTGCGATTTGCATTGGTTCAATAGCTGAAAGCTTACGCAACCATGGAAAAAGCTTCAAAGAAAATGATAAATAAAGGAAATGGGATGATTGGATCTTCCTCTCTCTTCCTTTCTCTGCCCAAAGGTCCTTTTATAGGCCAATCCATAAAGGAAACCTATCGTTCACATGAAAATGTAGTACAAAATCTGTTACAACAGAGAGTACAATCGGTGTATTTTATCCTTATCTTCAAAAATTTCCAAATAGCTCACAGTAGAGGCGACATGTCTAGCTTCAATAAGAAGATGCTTTTTACAGTGATATTAGTGATGTAGGGGCAAAACAAAAAAATAGCAAGATTTATAACAAAAAGGTGCAAAGTTAACTAAGTTATAAAAGATACAAATTCTAAGATGAAAATGTAGAAATGAATACATGAAACATCAAAATGGGGAAAATTTAATCGATAAAAGGGAAGGAAATAGATGCTCTTTAAAGAGGTATCACACTCCAAAACTTGAGTTTTTGCTTGCCTTCAAGCAAAATGAATAAAGACAAGGTTAAGTAAAGATTGATAAACATTCTAGCTATTTGAATCATCTCAACCATTAATGAGTCAACTACATATCCATGATAGAAGATTGCATTGACAACTCAGAGAATGTATCAAAAAATGAATGAACATACAAGTTTATCAATACATAAAATCATGTCTCACATCACATATTCTTTCTACCTAATATCTTCATTTTCATTTTTTATAAGTAGTGAGGGATATCAAAGAATGAATGCACCCTAAGATCCTGAGAAGTAAGATGTTGTGTAACGAACCCTCAAGGAGTAGTTTATTGCTTTGACACATACTCATGCACAGCCTTTGGATAGATTCATTATGCACCCGTATTGGATTATTCTTTATTTACGCATAATATGATCTATAAACATATATAACAGTAGTTGAACAAGACAAATTCATCAAAGATCTAAGAGATGACACTAGGTATCCATTACTCGAGCAACCAAATTCATTCATACTGAATTTTAATGCAACATTCCATCACATGTAGCCAATCAACTCATTAAGAATTAACAGGATTCAAGATTTAAGCATCGAATGTGATAAAAATTTAAGAGTACAAAATGAACCTTGCATTTACTTTCAGATTTTTTTTGAAATGGGGGTGCATTTCAAATCCTAGAAGTATATCCCAAAATTTAAAGATTGTGTTGTCCCCAATGCAAAAAAAGAAACAAAATGCAATGAAAATGAAACATATGTAATTACAATGCATATGAAAATGCAATGACAATATGTATTATAAAAACTAAAAATTACAGCTACATGCAATGCATGCCTACTAAAACTAAAAACAAACTAACTCAGTTACTACTTTACTGTAGAAGAGGTGGCACGATGCTTCTTATTTCTCCTCTTTTTCTCCTCTTTCTTTTTCTTGTGTTGTTTGTCTTTTGACTTTGATCGCTTGCGCTTTTTCTTCTTAGGTCTGGGAGCCTCATCAGAATGTTCTTGTAGTTCTGGCTCCACTTTGGAACCATCAACTACATCGAAATTGGGAAGGATAATGTTCAGTGGTTTAGTGTAAACCAGAATAGAAACAGGATTCATCTCTTGTCCTTCGAATTCTTCGGTGACTTCCACCAGTCTAGCAGCATCTCGCTCCAGGTCAGGTCCTACTTTTGTTGCATCCACAACCTTGGATGTAACGACATCGGCTGCAGCAACAAATTTTTCTTCTTCTTTTTCTCTTTCTTGTTCTCTTTTCTCTTCAGATTCATCAACTTCGTCTTCTTGTCTTTCAAGTTTGGCCAACTTGCTACAGGTAGCATCCAATTTGCTCTCGATCGCTTGAAGCTTTAGCTAAGTCTCAAAATCTTATGGTAGATCATCATCAACAATCTCTACCTTGGACTTGCCTTTTCCAGCCTATGATGTGGCAGCAGCCTTTGGTGTTGAGACATCTATGCTCTGAGTCATCCTCTCGACAAAAGCATCATTAATGGGCCCCTTGTTCTCTGTCATGTCCTCTTTCTCCCAAGGAGTGATTCCCTTCAGTCTTCATAAACTTACGATGAGCTATAGAAAAGATAGAATCACATTATTCTTGTCAGTATAGTCAACTATCTCCTTATGGATTATTGTGGGGACATTGATTTGTCTGTCTTTGATGATACAATGTATTAGACACATTCTTTATAATGTCATCGTGGTGCGATGAGTTTATGGTATCAACCTGCAATTCACAAAATTAAACCAAATCATTGCATGTATGCTGAAAACTTTCTATGTATGGTGAATTGGTCTCTGACTAAAATGCACCATCAACACATAGATCTTTTACCAGGAAATCCAACTTGGCATCATTGACAATTTCAGCAAACATCGTATGTTCATCCTTTCTCACAAAGGTGTAACAAGCAACTTATAGCTACAATGCTCTAGAGAATAGAACTTTCAAAAACCAACTTCAGAGAAGGTTCATTTATTAGGAAACTAACCTACAAGGAAAAAAGTTTAATTAAGACATCTAAGGCTTATTAATTATTGAATTTCAAGAGAAACTTTCCTAAGAGTTTATTTTTAAAAAAATAATTTACCTAGGAGTTTTTTTTCATTTTATGGACATATTATTCTATTAATATATAACCAAAATTTAAATTTAACTAGGTGACATAATTACCAATTAAATTAAATAACAAAAAATATGAATTAAATAACACAGGGATTAAATTGCAGCAAAGAAAAAAAGGGACTGAAACTATATATATAAAAAAAACAAGAGTGAAGAAATGCAAACAGTGGGGGCTGTAGCGTAATTTCGTCAAAGATGGGGCGTGGGTCAAGCCGTGGACCGCTTTGTGCTGTCACGCCTGTCGTCGTGCATGGACGCTAGATGCTGCTCACCGACAGTGTGCAACTCCTGCTTTTGCTTTCGACTCTGGTGATGGTGTCGACTTCGCCTCTCAGTGACGACAACTCCTCCATTAGCTTGACTCGGTGAGAACCCGCATCCCTTTTCCTTCCAATTTGAATATAAATAATAGGAAAATATATATATAAACAAAGAGTTGGTATGGAAAATACCTCAAAAATCGACTATATTTCTTATATTGCTCTTGCAAAATGTGTGTACATGTGTTCTGTTGTGTGATATGTGTGTATAATTACAATGAAATGATGCCTTTACTTGGAAAAGGAATAATTCCTTTACTTGGGTATCAAACCACATTCCTTACATTAATTTTGATCCTAAATGAGTTAAAACAAATAGGGAAATGTCTATGCTTGAATTCAATTACAAATATTCAATAAAATAATTGAAAATTCGTAATTAAATCAAATTCCCGTATTGAACATGTATCCAATTTTCTTCACAGGCTATCTTTAGTAAACTAAGCATATCATGAGCTCCCGGCGTCCGATTGAGGTGTTTCAAGACGTGTTAGAAAGGTAAGTGAAAGAAGATCAATATGTAAAATGACATCCTGACCGATAAATGCTCAAATCCTATCAAAAAATTTTCGTGAGTCCATAATGAGAATTCCATGCGCATCACTTGACTTACTTGTTGGGCATGATCTCTTGTAATCTTCCTATATCGGATGTGATTAGGATCTTGTGTGATCTGCAAGAATAACTAAAATAAATTAACAATAATAATCATATGAAAAATGAAATAATAAAAAAATCAAATTGTCCGAATAAAAAGATGTGACTACAATTGCCACTCTTTGCATGTTCTGGTGAAACTAGAATAGGGTAAAGAACCAAAGGCACTGATTTTATTCGACCGAACTGTACACTGGTCACCATAATCTGCTCCTTCAAACCCAAGAAGAACAAACTGAATCCACACTCCTTCAAACCTGAGGTAGTGTGAAAATATGGCTCCAATCCTTCAAACTTGAGGATACCGAGTGGGAAAGATAATCTGCTCCTTCGAACCTGAGGAGAACAAATTGAACCATACTCCTTCAAACCTGAGGTAGTGAGAAAATATGACTCTGATCCTTCGAGCCAGAGTACACCAACTTGGAAAAATGACCTGCTCCTTCGAACCCGAGGAAAGCAAATCAAACCCCACTTCTTCAAACCTGAGGTAGTGTGAAAATTTGACTTTCATCCTTCGAATCTGAGGACACCAAGTCAGAAAAATGATCTACTCCTTCGAACCCAAGGAGAACAAAGAAAAACATCCTTAAGAAAATATAGAATTAAGAAATTCTTTTGGTTTTAAGAAAAATATCCTTAAGCAAGGATAGAATTAAGAAATTCTTGTGGTTTTAAGAAAAACATTGTTAAGCAAGGATAGAATTAAGAAATTCTTGTGTTTTTAAGAAAAGCATCCTTAAGAAAGGATATAATTAAGAAATTCTTTTGTGTTTTCAGAAAAACATTCTTAAGAAAGGATAGAATTAAGAAATTCTTGTGTGTTTTAAGAAAAATATCCTTAAGAAAGGATTTAATTAAGAAATCTTCATTTTATGAAAAACGTAGACGACACGCAAATGCGTGTTTTCTTGGTAGGTGCAAAGATACATGAAATTCTTGTTGTAGTCGCCTTCTTGGATTCTGCTTACTTGACTTCATGTATGAATTCTTTATGATAATATTAAGATTAAGATGATGCAAGGCCATGCTATGTCATGCAAATATACATACATGCATGTAAACTCATGCTTAATAGAGATGCATAGATGCATGAAATTCTTTTTATGATTTTCTTCTTGATTTCTTCCTTTGAAGTATTAAATCGATCTTCATGCTCCCAACAAAATATCTCTGTCAAAATTTAACAAGTGCTATGATTGTGATGAGTTAGTGATTACGAGAGGGAGCTACTCCACTTCTCTGCTTTACTACTTCACAGTTTCATGTACAAACACCACTTAAATGCCCTACCTTTCCCATCAATAGAATCCAAATATAAATTGCTGAAGCACAAAGTTAAACTCCCTAAATGCAACTATATGAGCTTGATTTCAAACAACAACTGAAATAAAAGGGCATAAAATATAGGTTTTCTACAGAGTTACCACACCCCAAACTCAAGCTATGGCTTGTCCTCTAGCAATGACATGCAAAACTTAAAAAGAAACTATACTATGGCATCAATAATCTAAACATGCCACAATATTTTTTTAATCCTCAGAAAAAATCAAAGATACATGCAATATAACAAAGCTCAACGAATTCATTCCTTGAATCGATTCCACAGTAAGTACAACGTGTGTTGTGTTGCATACAATCAATACTTAATGATCTTAAAGAATTTTTATGATTGCTCACTATTCTTGTCTAGCATTTTCTTTTTCTTTTTAGAACATTATTTTACTCCCTTAGTTATTTACTTCATTAAACTGCATTATTGGGGCTTTAGTTTATCACAACTACTCTTCAGGCATGAAAATGAAGTGGAGCAAACACTCCATTCTCGAGCCCTGCAAGCAGAGTCATCCTGTGAAGACTTTCATTCACTCTTATGTTAGTACTACTTTTCCTACACGAGAAATTTAAATTGAGCAAACACAACTCACGTAGTGTACTAAGCTAGAAAAGCATATTAGAGTATCCCTCAAGAGTTTTCCTTTGGCATTGAGTTTACATTTAAATTCATATTTTTCATTCTTTTTCTTGATTTTTTGGGAGTTTCAATTTTTAGCCTTTATGCTAGCATTGAGCATTCAGTTCATTATTATCAATTTATGCTAAGGCATCAGAGAGTCAACCTAAATTTTCCTAAGGCTTCTTAAGTGTTTGAAAGCATGCAACGTGTCAAGTATAATTTTCAGCAGAATCAACCTCAAGTTCAAATCACTAGAGCTTTTAACACATTGCTATCAATTAAGCACAAGTCAACATCATAAGACATCATAAAAAATTTAAACAGCATACTCAAACTACCAATGCCGTAGCAACCTTAAATAATTTCAAGACCAGATAAATAAAACTAACTGTTAACTATGGACAAACTTGCCCCAAACTTGAGAAAAACATTTCCCTCAATGAAACTACGTGAAAATAAATACAAAATAAAAAAGTAAGGAAAACTAACAGGAAGTTTATTGTGGATGGGATGGTTCATGCTCCTCGATGGACGCTTGAAGAGGGGCAAAAGGCTAGGGGCAAGTGCTGGATGCTCAGTGGTTTTGCTTTAAGAAGAGACTTTGGATCCTCATTTAGAAGCACGAAGATGTTTTTACGGCCACGTTTGAAAGTACGAAGGACATCTTAAATCTCCATTTTTGCCCTTTATTTGAAAGCACGAAAAAGACTTTATGTGTTCAGGAGGTATCCCCATTTGAAAGTGTAAAGGATGCCCCGATAGATTTGCTCTAAGAAGAGACTTTGGATATTCATTTGAAAGTGCGAAGATGTTTTACGGACCCGTTTGAAAGTGCAAAGGACGTCTTAATATCTTTGTTTGAAAGTGCATGAGATATTTTGCTCTTCATTTGAAAGTGCGGAAGAGACTTATGTCTTCAGGAGGTATCCCCGTCTGAAAGTACAAAAAAGACTTTGGGTCTTTGTTTGAAAGTGGGAAGATGCTTTTATGTCCCCATTTGAAAGTGCAGAGGATGTCTTGATATCTCTGTTTGAAAGTGCATGAGATGTTTTACTATTTGTTTGAGAGTTTAGATGTAACATCCCGAAAATATGGTCTAGCTAGAATTGGGTTTTGACGATCAGAAACCCTACATCGAAAGGTCCAAATATTGTGTTGACTTTAACCGCAAGGTCAATTGCATCGATGTTGGACTCTAATTGAGTAAATTCATTGTTTAATGACCTTATTGGATGTATTGAAATCTTTTAGTGGCTAAATTATAGAAACTAAAAGTTTAGGGCTAAAACTTAGACAATTGAGAGTTGAGGGATTAACCTTGCGATTAGCCCCTCCCCAATTATAATCATCCCTACGTGGGATAATCAGGTGCAATTCTTTCAATAGAAGGAAAGCCATTATCATTAAAAGATAGAGTGAATAGCCAAAGGATAGAAACTTACCCGATACAAAACAAGCAAGCACCTCACCTCATCACCGTCTCCTACCTCCAAGCACACACCTCCATTGGTGTTTGTCAAAGCTTAGGTTTTCTTTGGTTTATTGTTATCGAATCATTTCTATTGAACAGGTAAGCTTAATCCCCCAAACTATTATTGAAATCCATGGATATTGGGAGAGTAATCTCAAGCTAGGTGTAATACCCTAAATTATACCCTATAAGTATTAAAGTTTTGATACTTAATTTGGTAAATCAATTTAGACATAATCCTAAGTTAATTAAGGTAGCTAGTGACTTAAATAAGAAGGAAATGGAAACTAGTGGTTCAATTAAGATGACTAAAGTGAATGAAATAATAAGTACAAGGTAATGCATGTAAAATCCTAGATAATTTAACACCTTGCCACATGTTAGATTATTAGAGATAACATGTATCTCTTAAAATTGCCACTCGGCAAGCTTGAATCCCAAAGATGAAAACTTGTTGTCATCTTCTTCATTTATCCTTCACCATTGTTACCCGAACTCAAGAGAAATAGAGAGAGAAAGAGAGAAATTTTAGAGAGAGGGGAAGAGAATTCAGCTATGAAATTGATAAGTCAAGCTTGGAGTATTCTTGATAGGATCCTTGATAGCAATGTAAGCTCTTCTCTCACCATTCCATTCGAATAGCTAGATTAAGATTCAATCTGAAATTGTTGATATTGTAATGGTATTAAAGGAGCTTTTGAAAGAACATGCATCTAGATTCATTATTTTTAACTTGAATACTAATGAATTGGATTAGTGCTTAACTGGAAATAATGCTTAGGATGCTGGAAATTGAATTAATAGTGAAACTAGTCACCTAGATGATGTGATTGGCTAATAGGGACTATTTTGAATGAATTAAGGAATTCAGGATTGAATTGGATAAAATTAAGAGCTGGTAATGTTAGCTAAAAACGGGGGAAGACCTAGAATAAATGTTCAATAAGTTGTATGGCTCAATTAGTAAAGAATTGATAGCTTTTAAGTGATGAATTGGCATGATAGTGAAATCTGGACTAATCTGTAAAATTGGTTAAATTATGGCCTGAATTGGACTGTTTAGGGACCTATCCTAACTTGAAAGAACAGGGAAGGGTTAGATTGAATGACTGGATAATTGAATTGCATGAATTGTAGCTAAAATTGACTGTCTAAATATTTAAATGGGCAGATTATTGAATAGGGGACTGTTCTGGAAAATCTGTAAATTTATGGACTTAGATAAACAAATTAAGGACTAAGATGGATATGAAAAGTCAGGGGAAAAACAGGGGCAACTGAGGTAAAAGAGACTGAATTGAACTTGTATGAATCATAGGTTAAATAGCTCACTAAAGTGGACCTAGATACAATCTGGCAGTTTCAAAACTATAAAATTGACCCGAATTTAACTAATAAATTGTATTGATCTAGAAAGGATAAAAATATGAGCCATATATGGATGGATATTTAATTGAATTATCTTTCTAAGGGTATAAACTAATCGAAATTTCGACGTATATATTAAAAGATATAAACAGGTTAGTAACTAGTGTGCAAACTGCCAGGCAGTGACAGATTTGTTACTTGTAACAAATCAAGTGTTTGAATGCTTGTGTGAATTGAGTTTGGTAAACCATGATTGTGTTATGTGAATGCTAGATTAAGATAATGGTGAAAAGAATGGATAGGTATCGGGATGTAAACGAGGAATCAAGTATCCCGTAACTTCGGGATACAAGGTGAGTCTAGCCTTACTTAGGGTTAGGACTTAGGTCCTAACCAATTACATTGTTTACAATGTTGATATGGAATTTCTATGAAATGAATCTAATTGCTACTTGGTAAAAGTATAAGGGAATGATGCTTAATTGGAAACTTGATGATGAAATGAAATGCTTGTTCTTCTTGATGCCTAATCGATTAGAAGTAGAATGTGTTTGCTTGGATTGTTATTGCTTGAGATTTAATATGTACACATGAATGTGGTTGAATCTTGCTGCCTTGATTATAGACTAATACTTGCTTGTGACTTGTGCTTGAATTGAGCCTAAATTACATTGGTAATTCGATAATAACGGGAAGAATGAGATTAAACAAAGACTTGATAATCTAATGAGTGGAAATGAAGCTTGATAATAAAAAAAGAATAAAATATGCCTTCTTGATTGATTGACGTGTTCGAATTGATTGTTGGTTTGAGTGACCTTGTGTGATGCTTGTAAGACCTTGAACACTTGTGAAATGAACTAAGAATTATATGGCTTAAAGACCTAAAATGAGATTGACCTTATTATGCTTGTTGCTTAATCACTTAATGTGTAATTTCTTGTGAATAAAAGAGTCAACAAGTCCTTGGTTACTAGTTGGTCATAGGTAGAACGGCATGCCTTAGAGTCTAGAGCTCGATTATTTTGGCACGTTAGTGTACCCTACTGATTGGTGTTGAAGACACCCTATTGTTAGATACCTTGAGTATCAGATTGATTTGGTACGTTGTGTACCCTACTGATTGGTGTTGTGAACACCCTACTGTTAATACGTGACTCGATTACCTAGCCCTACTAACTACCAAGGCAAAACAAATTTCTAAACTTGTAATAAGACATGATATATTGCTAATAAATGAGCAAATTGATAATGCTATTGAGCTTCTAGTAAAATGAAAATATATGAATAAGATGAGATAGATACTATCTTTATTGGCTCATTGTTTGAAAGATAAATTACATTGGAAGTGACCCTATTCGAGTAAGGGGATTTGTGGCCATTGTGCTCATTGTATGATTCTTGATATAATCTTGTTTGTTTGATTGCTGAGTTTGAGATTGGCTAATTGCTTGATGAGTTGCTTATTGTTTAAGGATTCATTCCTTGCTTGATTGTTGTGGTGAAAATGCTTGAATTGATGATCTTGATTATGTGAACAAGCTTGTCATGGTTTTGATAATGGATGTTTGATGCTAAACTTGTAAGTTAAATGAATTTGAATGTAATTTTGACCTAGTTGTGTTTGAGTATTGCTTACTAGTCTTGCTTAACAATGAATTATTAGGTATCTTAAACCTAGCTCACTATTCGATTGTATATGTTTGAATGGACATCATAGGTAATCAAGATTAGAATTTAAACAAGACTAAGTCTTGCCTTGTATGTATGCAACGTGATTGTTTATAAGGTTTCTTACTTGGTAAGTAAGTTGTTCAAAGGACTCTATGGTCTCAAATGTTTGGTCTAATTCAACCGAAAAAGATTTAAGTGTCTAGTCTAATTGGAATCAAACTAATTAAGGTCGAATTAAGAACATGTTTGAAATGGAAATGGATAGAGTCTTTATATGATGATGTATTCGAATGAATAGGTGAAATTGGGATTGCCTATATTAGTCTATGGATAACATGGTTAAGTGGTATTTAAAATGAGAACAAACCTTTTGAAATAAGCTGAAAAATGATGAGCTTACAAGAATAGGATAATGAACTTAATAACTTAAGCTAGTTTATACTTAATTGATAAAATGTAATAAAAGGCTTCCTACTCGAATGACATGCCTAGATTGGTGTTTCTTGAAATAAAGGACACATAACTTGACAAATTAATAACTTGAAAATCTTGCTAGACTTTAGATGCTACCTCACTAAGTACATTATGTACTTACCACTCTTGTTTGCATTCTTCCCAAACCTCAGGTAAAACCATCCTGATCGTTACCTTGACATCGAAGTTAGCTTCCTGGATTTGAAGCAAGGCATATAAGACATGAAATATAACTTTGTATTTACCTTGATGTACTCCTAGATGGTGGCATACTAGAATTTTGTATAAATCATATATAAGTCATGCATTTGGGTTGTATATGAAACATGTATATAAATCTTGAGTAAATGGTTTGTAAAGCTTAAATGGTACTTGTTGGAATATATATAAGCATATTTGGATATGAACATGTAAACACTATGGTTGTGTCTAAGGAAAAAATAAGCATGAAATTGTCTAGCTAAGGTATTCGAATTAGTATATATGACCTAGTGAAATGAATGTGTTAAAATGAACCTAGAATTGTCTAGTGTATAATACCCCATTCGAATCGAATTTGAATGTTTAAGTTAGTTCTTGATTCATTATATGTCTTGAAGTCTAGACTAAGCTAATGGATAGATGATGTTAATTCAATGAATCTAATTGGTATAAATGTTGCGCATATAGGTAAGATTATATTGACAACTTGATTCTAGATAATGAATGAAATAGAATGTTAATAGGTAAAGAATGAAACTAGCTAAATGGATGAATTAATTAATGGGTAGTGTTCGAATAGTGGCTTATTCCATAAGTAAATGAGTGAGTTTGATTCTAGCGGTTGAATGAACTAAATTACCTATAGGTATTATATTAAGCTAAGTTAAATGGAAAAAATTTTAATTGGCCATGAATTTCACGATTGTCTCATCTAGTTTTCTCGTCGTAACACTTCTCGCTCCTAACCCGGGCGAGAGGTGTTGCACTAGGTTTTGGCTATCCATGGATAATCTATAGTTATTGTCTATATCGAGCTTAGATATTGATTTTGATATCGTTATATTGAATTCAATATCGTATCATCGACCCTAACAATTTCCTATTGTTTACCTATCTCAAGAATTGGATAGAGGGCATCCACCATCGTCGTCGAAAGCTAGGAACAAAGAAATTACAATTCGAGAGCCGTAGGAGCTTCAAGTTATCAAGGTGAGTGTATTCAGAGTCTTGGGATTAGGCTAGGTGTCTTTCCCGATTCCATTGTCATTGTATATAGTATTGCTAACAT
This sequence comes from Hibiscus mutabilis, assembly GCA_019671005.1. Classification (NCBI taxonomy): domain Eukaryota; kingdom Viridiplantae; phylum Streptophyta; class Magnoliopsida; order Malvales; family Malvaceae; genus Hibiscus; species Hibiscus mutabilis. The sequence goes on along the minus strand of CM033718.1, from coordinate 37,557,139 downwards.
CATTGTTAAGGAATATTGCATTGAGCCACTTGGTGGATAATATTGGTAAGTAGAAGTAAGTCATTGTATTGAATATCGGACATCGATATTGTTATAGTCATTGCCATCGATCATTGTTATGGATTTCGCCATCGATATAGTTAATGAATTATTGAAGCATTGAACATTGGACATAGAGCATAGACATTGCTATTGTTATCTTCATTGTCATTGAACATTGATATCGATATAGTTATTATCATCACAACATCGAAAATGAAGCATCGAACATTTCCATTGCCATTGAGATCATTGAAGACTTCCATTGCCATTGATATTGCGATTGAACATTGGCATCGGAACATTGCTTATTAATAAGAACATTGGATATTGTCATTATTATTGAACATTGATTATTTATATTGTCACTAGACCTTGGATTTGAAAGACATTGGATAAAATTGTCATGTCGTAGAATTCATGAGCTCAGTGTACAGGTGGACAACGGTCCTTGGGCTACGACCTTAATTGACCTGGCGAGGTGGAGAGATGTTTTGTGATGTTGGTCACATTGGAGAGGTGGAGAGACTAGACCATTCATTGATTTGGCGAGGCGTAGAGAATTTGCGTATCCACTATGTTGAATCGATTCCAAGGACTAATATTGAACTATGAACTAAATGATATTGAACATGAGATATAGCACTAATGTTATTGAGCATGATTTGTTATGCATCCCATCGTTAGTTGCATTGTTTGTGACTACCTCACTAGGATAAGTATGCCTAATGCATTTCATCTCATGCATTTCAGGTTGATCAAGTTGTAATGCCCCAGTTTTGGGCCTAGAGGTTTGTGGCTTAGTTAGACGGTTCGGTGGACTGGTTAGATATTCGAGTCAGATTCGAGATTGAATATTTTTATGTAAAATAAAAATATAGAAAATGGTTAAAAATCTTTATTTAATATGTAATAATTACTGGTGAAATAATTTTTTGGAAATGGGGTTTAGAATTGTGACATTTTGACTGAACAAGTTAAAAATTAAGAATAAGTATCCCCTGCTGAGGATTGGTGACCTATTCAATCAGTTTAGAGGTGCTCGGTGTTCTCTAAGATTGATATGAGGTCCAGGTATTACCAGTTGAAGGTGAAGGATGTGGGTATACCCAAGTCTACTTTTCATATGAGGTATGTGCATTATGAGTTCTTGGTGATGCCGTTTGGTTTGACCAATGCCCCTACTGCATTCATGGATATGATGAACTGAGTGTTCCATGAGTTTTTGGATCAGTTTGTTGTTGTGTTTATTGACGATATCCATGTGTACTCTCGTATCAAGGAGGATCATGATTGACATTTGTGAATTGTGCTTCAGCCGTTGTTGGATAATCATTTGTACGCTAAGTTGAGCAAGTGTGAGTTTTGGCTTTCGGAAATTGTTTTCCTTGGACATGTGGTATCGACTGAAGGGATTCGGGTTGATCTACACAAGGCTGAAGCAATGATGGGTTGGAAACCACCTAAGTCTGTACAGGAGGTTCGTAGTATTCTTGGTTTGACTGGTTATTATCGTAGGTTTGTGAAGGGATTCTCGAGGATTGCTGCTCTTTTGACCAAATTGTTGCAATAGAATGTTTGTTTTGAGTGGACAGAGGATAAACAGCAAGCTTTCAAGAAGTTGAAGAAAGCTTTGACGCAAGCTCCTATCTTGATTCAACTTGAGTCGGGTAAGGAGTTTGTTATGTATAGTGATGCATCGTACGTTGGTTTGGGTTGTGTGTTGATGCAGGAAGGAAAAGTTATGGCTTATGTATCTAGACAGTTGAAGGTGCACGAGCGCAATTATCCTACCCATGATCTTGAGCTTGCCGCGGTGGTGTGTGCGTTGAAGATTTGGAGGCATTATCTTTATGGTGGGAAGTGTATTGTGTACACAGATCACAAGAGTTTCAAGTATTTGATATGTAATATGTAATAATTACTGGTGAAATCAATTTTGGGTAACGATGTTTAGAAATGTGACATTTTGACTGGTGACCAAATTGTAAAGTTTTAAAACTGTTTTAGTGTTTGTTTTGTAAAGAGTCAAAACTTTGAATCTTTAAGGAGCTATTATACCATTTGGTCTAATCTGAGTTTTTCCTTAATTGGGCTTATTTTAAATGTGTTTTAATTAAAAGGGTTAAAAGGATTTAATTAAGGAAGATGGTTATCTTCTAAAAACACAATTTGATGTAACTTTCATTTCTCAAGTTTTCTCTCCATTTCTCTTCAGCCAAACATATTCTTTTTCATCAAAAAATTTAGGGTAATGATCTTGATTTCTTAACTCTTTGATTTCCTAAAATATTCTTCAATTTGTTTTCCAAAGATATTATTAAATCTTTTTTTTCAAGAAGAAGACATCTAATTAAGGGGAAACTCACACATTGGGGGTAAGAGGAGGTCAATCCGTTAGCTACCGGTGAAGCGTTAGAGGCTTTAGACGCTTAACTCACGTCGGCAAATTAAAGATTCGCCTATCGGTGAGTGAGAACGAAACCTACAGCTTTTAAAATGGTTTAAAGATGGTTTGGGAACTTAGATTTGAGCTTGAAACACTTATCTAAGTTTTGAAGTAAGTATAAAGTGGTTTTCTCTCTCGGTCATTGTCACATCCCAAAAACCAGCCTAGTCGGAATTGGATTCTGGCGATCAGAAATCTTATTCCGGGAAGCTTAAATTTTTGCACCAATGTTGATTATATGATCAATTTTCTTAATGTTGAACCATAATTGAGTCTAATCTTTGAATTGGGACCTTATTGGAAAGTTAAAATGTTGAATCTGAGTCATGGGTGTCGATACGGTAGGTACCGTATCGATACGGGCTAACGGCTTTAACAAACTTTTGGATTTTAGCTTAACTGTATTGATACAGTCCCACGTGTATCGACATGAGTCCCTACAGAAGCTAAATTTAGTAACTAAACTTCATAGATTTAAGAGAGGTGATGATTCACCAGCATGCTTGTCAATCTCTCATGTGAATTTGATCTGATGAAGTAACAATTTGTCATCAATCACTTTGAATTAGGTAAACCCTTTGCATAGGGTAAGCCTCATATTGACTCTTTGATGAGGTGGATAGGGAATCGCAAACCCTTAGGCTTGGGGGAAACCTTGTTATTGGCTGATTGAAAGGTGAATAGTTATTAAAAGCTACTAAAGTAAACAAATGAGTAATTATCATTCTTACTTTTGCAATCACCGGGATCAAGTCTCACCTTTTTGTTATTCATTCTTTTCCTCCTAAGCCAACATCACCATTGTTGCTCAAGCTTACACCTCTCCATTAGAGCTCTTTTAGCTTAAGCTTCCTTGATTTGAAACATCATTCCATAGCTATTGCTTGGGTAAGCATAAGCCCTGAATCTATTGATGATTCCATAATCCTTTGAAAGTTCAATTTCAAGATAAGCTATTGTTCTTCAAACCTTAAATTTCTAAGTAGCTAATGGCTATCCTATTGATTCTAATAATATTCTATTTTCCTCTCCTAGCTCAAATATTGAAAAAAGCTAATCTGTTGTCTCCATCAAAAGCTAGGGATAAAGGAATCGTTATCCGGAGCCTTATAGCCAAGGTGAGTGTAGTCGATGCCTTAAGAGTTGGCTAGGTGCCCAACTCGAATCATGGAACATTGAATTTGATATTACTAACCATTGAAATGAAGGTTTTTACATAAAACATTATTGTAAGCTATGTTTGGTACGTATGTAGGAAGTATTGTACTGAGTTCATAAGCATTGCATGGACATGGTTATTATTGGAAGTATCGAATTATTGATATGTTTATTGTTATGGAAAATTATTGATATATGTTATGGCCACTACCTATTGATGTGAGTTTATTGGACTATTGTTATGAATTTGTTGTTATGGAACTATTGTATTGAATTGTTGTGTATTGTACCTTGGGATCGAAGTATTGGATACAATCGGCATGTCATAGAATTCATGAGCTCATTAGTACGGGTATTGGGCTTCAGCCATGGTGCGACGGAGGGATGTGTTGTGTATTGGTCAATTGGAGCGGTGGAGGACATTTGACATGACCATTATTGTTATTGTTGGTGTTGTGGTGGAATTTGCGTATCCAAATACAGTTGAATTGATCCAAGGGAATTATTGGTTATTGATATTGTTTTTGTCACGATATTATGTTATTGCTCATTGATGATATGATATTGTTAGTACCATGCTATTAGTAAGAATGATGAACCTGTTGAGTTTAACCATAAGTTTGCTATTATGATGGTCATTGAAACCTGCTAAGTGGCATATCATGCTCATTCGTCGTTATTGGCTACCTCACATAGACTATATAAGTCTAATGCATTCATTTCCATAACATTTCAGGTTAAGGAAGTTAACGGTTCGAGATCATGATTAGTTGGAAGATCGGTAAGTCACTACAAGTATCGAGTAATGTGTTTTGTCCTTTAAACTCCTAAAATGGTGGCAAAGTAGTTAAACTAGTTGATTTTGATGCCTTGGTTATGTGTATAAAGATGGTATAATGTGTAAGCTTAAATTCTTAAAACGGTATATTATGTTTGGTTAAAATGGATATATGGCAAAATTTGACTTAAATGGTGAAAACTTGGTAAATGAACTCAAAATGCCATAAAATTTGACATGCTATTAGAAATGTGATTTTTATACTTGCTGGTAAAATTTGGTAGTGTTTGGATATGGTTTAACGGTTAAAATGAAGAAACATCAGATAAAATCTGTCATTATAGGCCATGCGTATCTATACAGGGCAAGTTGTATCGAAATGGCCTTGCATATTTGGTCTTAACGAAGTAGGGTGTACCGATACGCTAGGGAGTGTACCGATACGGACCTTGGCAGTAAGGTCTGGGAAAATAATTGCATCGGTAGGACCTTAAGCGTACCGAAACGAGTCAACCCAAGTCAAAGTGTATCGAGACGGGAATAGACGTATCGGTACAGGGTTGTTGACCTTGAACCTGGAAAGTGTAAAATTCAACATAGCGTATCGATACAGCATAAAGTGTTTCAATACGGTGCCAGTTAATTCTGTTAAAAGGCTTGAGAAATAGTTTTAAATGATTATAAATTGGTCACTAATAATTATATGGCTCAAATGGATAGGTTAAAAATATTCGATAACAATGAAACTTCACAAGTTAATAATTGGTGAGTCTAATTACAAGTTGGTTATCAAGAATTCGGACTAGGGTTGTTAATTTGTAACGTTTTCAATTTAGTCCCTTTTAATTTGAAAAGTTTTAAATTAACCCCAATTCCGATTCTGATCTTCGATTTCGCTTTCCGTTAACACTTTTTGACTCGAGTCTCTACTAGACTGGCAAAAGGGTGTTACAGTTGTGGTATCAGAGCTAGAGTTTAGTCGGTTCCGGACTAAACCCATGTTTGTGTGTATTGATTATTGTGTTGTTTTGCCACCTAGGAGTTATATTATTGGATATTGTGACTTGCCGACTAATCTGATCTCTTATGTATAGATGTCTAACTCAAATAAAGCTCGAATAGATTATCATGTCGCAGACTCCTCGGTTAGAGGTGAGGAAGCCAGAAGAATAGATCCTTTGAATCCGCAAATATCTCCGATACAAAACTCTGAACCGAAAGTACAGTCTGCTCAAGCTAAATGTTTTAAGAACATGGTTGATATGTTCAAAATGCTTGTGACTACTATGAGGGCTGAGCAACCCTATCAAACTCCCATTGTTACTAATGTGAGCATCCAAGCTCCCATTGACAAGCTTAAATAGTACCCGGTCTATACCTTCACTGGTCAAGACTTGGACAATCCTGAGATAGCCGAGTATTGGCTCGAGAACACACTTAAGGTCCTAAATAGACAAATAAAGTGCCCTCAATAACACAAACTCAAGTGTGCCTTGACCTTGATTGCTGAAGAGGCCAAAAGTTGGTGGGACACTATGATCCTCACTGTTCTTGAACATCGGATTACGTGGGACTTCTTCCATCAAGAGTTTCGTAAGAAGTATATTAGTGAACAATACATCGCTAAAAGGCGTAAGAAGTTCCTCCATCTGAGACAAGGAGGAAAATTGGCAGAACAATACATCCAAGAATTTTGCAAGTATGCAAGATACCGTGCGAAGATTATCTGTACAAAGAAAGAGAAATACAGAATGTTCGTAGATGGACTCTGCGATGAACTACATCCTCTCTTTACTGCTGTAGAGATCGAGGATTTCCAAACTCTTGTTAATCGAGCCATCGCCAGCAAAGCCTCCCAGAAGGCCTACGAGAAAAGAAAAGAGAACCAAAACCGATCTAAAAAGAGGGACCGAGAGGAGTCCCAATCTCTTGGTTCAGTCAAGAAAGGGAAGCACAATGTGTACTCACAGCCTACACGATATGAATATTCCCCTAACCCACAAGTGGTAACTCAGTTCTATTCCAGAACCCATCCTACTGAGAGCTTTGAAGGCTCTAAGCAAGAATCACAACACCCAGTTTGTAGTTTCTGTCAGCATAGACATCCTGAAGGGCAATGCCGTAAGAAATCTGGAGCTTGTTTCTTTTGTGGTGAGATGGGGCTCCTCATTCGAGATTGTCCTAAGAACAAGTCCACCTCTGCATTAGTTAATTTGACCCCTGCTCAGTCATTCCAAGGCAAAGGAATGAGACAAGGATCCTTCGGAAGACCTAGAGAGTCGTCTAAAGCATCGTACCAACCTGAGCCAAAAGCTTTGGCCCAAATGTACCATGTGAGAGCTGTGGAGCAAAGGAAGGATCAGTGCACCATTTCAGGTAAAATTTGAGGATGGATTTTTCTTAAGATAGGGAGAATTGTCACATCCCAAAAACTGACCTAGTCAGAATTAGATTCTGGAGATCGAAAATCTTATTCCGGGAAACTTAAATTTTTGCACCAATGTCGATTATATGATCCATTTTCTTAATGTTGAACCATAATTGAGTCTAATCTTTGAATTGGGACCTTGTTGGAAAGTCAAAATGTTGAATCTGGGTCATGGGTATCGATACGGTAGGTACCGTATCGATACGGGCAAACGGTTTAAACTAACTTTTGGATTTTAGCTTAATCGTATCGATATAGTCCCACGTGTATCGATACAAGTCCCTACAGAAGTTAAATTTAGTGACTAAACTTCATAGATTTAAGATAGGTGATGATTCACCAGCATGCTTACCAATATTTCATGTGAATTTGATCTGATGAAGTAACCATTTGTCATCAATCACTTTGAATTGGGTAAACCCTTTGCATAGGGTAAGCCTCCTATTGGCTCTTTGATGAGGTGGATAGGGAATAGCAATCCCTTAGGCTTGGGAAACCTTGTTATTGGCTGACTGAAAAGTGAATAATGATTAAAAGCTACTAAAATAAACAAAGGAGTAATTCTCATTCTTATTTTTGCAATCACCGGGAACAAATCTCACATTTTTTTTATTCATCCTTTTCCTCCTAAGCAAGCATCACCATTGTTGCTCAAGCTTACACCTCTTCATTAGAGCTCTTTTAGCTTATTAAGCTTCCCTTGATTTGAAAGCATCATTCTATAGCTATTGCTTGGGTAAGCATAAGCTATTGTTCTTCAAACCTTAAATTTCTAAGTAGCTAATTGCTATACTATTGATTCTAATAATCTTCTATTGTCCTCTCGTAGCTCAAGTATCGAAAGAAGGTAATCTGTCGTCTCCATCGAAAGCTAGGGATAAAGGACTCGCTATCCATAAGCCTTATAGCTAAGGTGAGTGTAGTCGGTGTCTTAAGAGTTGGCTAGGTGCCCAACTCGAATCATGGAACATTGAATTTGATATTATTAACCATTGAAATGAAGGTTTTTGCATAAAACATTATTGTAAGCTATGTTTGGTAAGTATTGTACTGAGTTCATAAGCATTGCATGGACATGGTTATTATTGGAAGCATCGAATTATTGATATGTTTATTGTTATGGAAAATTATTGATATATGTTATGGCCACTACCTATCGATGTGAATTTATTGGACTATTGCTATGAATTTGTTGTTATGGAACTATTGTATTGATTTTTTGTGTATTGTACCTTGGGATCAAAGTATTGGATACAATTGGCATGCCATAGAATCCATGAGCTCATTAGTACGGGTATTAGGCTTCGACCATGGTGCGGCGGAGGGATGTGTTGTGTATTGGTCAATTGGTGCGGTGAAGGACATGTGACATGACCATTATTGCCATTGTTAGTGTTGTGGTGGAATTTGCGCATCCAAATATGGTTGAATCGGCCCAAGGGAATTATTGGTTATTGATATTGTTTTTGTCCCGATATTATGATATTGCTCATTGATGATATGATATTGTTAGTACCATGTTATTTGTAAGAATGATGAACATGTTGAGTTTAACCATAAGTTTGCTATTATGATGGTCATTGAAACATGCTAAGTGGCATATCTTGCTCATTCGTCGTTATTTGCTACCTCACTTAGACTATATAAGTCTAATGCATTCATTTCCTTAACATTTTAGGTTAAGGAAGTTAACGGTTCGAGATCAGGATTAGTTGGAAGATCGACAAGTCACTACAAGTATCGAGTAATATGTTTTGTCCTTTGAACTCCTATAATGGTGGCAAAGTAGTTAAACTAGTTGATTTTGATGCCATGGTTATGTTTATAAAGATGGTATAATGTGTAAGGCTTAAAACGGTATATTATGTTTGGTTAAAATGGTTATATGGCAAAATTTGGCTTAAATGGTGAAAACTTGGTAAATAAACTCAAAATGCCATAAAATTTGACATGCTATTAGAAATGTGGTTTTTAAACTTGCTGGTAAAATTTGGTAGTGTTTGGATAATGTTTAACGGGTTAAAATGAAGAAACACCAGATAAAATCTATCATTATAGGGAAGGCGTATCTATACGGGGCAAGTTGCATCGAAACGACCTTGCATATTTGGTCTTAACGAAGCAGGGTGTACCGATACAATAAGGAGTGTACCAATACAGACCTTGGCAGTAAGGTCTGGGAAAATAATTGCATCGGTACGACCTTAGGCGCACCGAAACGAGTCAACCCAAGTCAAAGTGTATCGATACAGGCATAAACGTATCAGCACGGGGTTGTTGACCTTGAACCTAGAAAGTGAAAAATTCAACATAGCGTACCGATACGGCATAAAGTGGATCGGTACGATGTCAGTTAATTCCATTAAAAGGCTTGAGAAATAGTTTTAAATGATTATAAATTGGTCACTAATAATTATATGGCACAAATAGATTGGTTAATAATATATGATAACTACGAAACTTCACAGGTTAATAATTGGTGAGTCTAATTACAGGTTGATTTCAAGAATTCAGATTAGGGTTGTTAATTTGTAACGTTTACAATTTAGTCCCTTTTAATTTGAAAAGTTTTAAATTAACCCTAATTCTAATTCCGATCTCTGGTTCTACTTTTCGTTAACACTTTCCGACCCGGCTCTCTACCAGACCGGGAAAGGGGTGTTACAGTCATGCTTTATAAATGGATTTATGCACTTGTGTTGATTTTATGATTACCTACTATTTAAGAATGTTTAAAGTATGTGAGATACTGATTTTAATCATTAAATAATGAATGATGCACATGGTAAGTGATCCTTGTAAGTATATGATTTATACTTGTGATTAAAGCATTAACCATAGTTTAATGCTTTGGAAAAGGGTTTAATGTTAATGCTTTTGAAAACAGTGAGGTATGTGATTAAAATGAATTATATTGGCAATTGATGTAGTTTAAAAATATTATCGGATATAGTTAGTCGGCTATAAGATTGAGTGCACTATAAATAAGTCGCCTTGGATGTCGAGGAGGTTGGTGTCCCGTCTCCAACCAAGTACCCTAACGATCGAGGAGGTTGTGGTCTCGTCTCTCATTAGTGGGTTAAGCATCTAACCGTTGGTTGGTGTTGTTGTCCCCGAGGGGTTGTTTTCCCTATCATTGTAATTGTGTTATTATCCCAGTTATGATGGCTTGAAGTGTTGCGAGAACACTTGTTGAATCCGTGTATCCGATGAACTATTTTGGAAATGAACTTGGTTAATGATCACTTGTAAGCCAATATGATTGTTGATGTATCATATGAAGTATAATAGGATTTATACATGTTTACTCTTTGAGCTTTGCATATGGCATGTATGTATGGAAGGCTTAAATTAAGGGTAGCAATGGGATTTGCTGTTGATTTATGATACATGTTGCATATGGTTTAATATGATGCTTTTTGAAAGGATTAAGTGCATGGTTTTCAAGGCATGATGGTTTAAATGATGACTTAAATGTGGCTTGAAATGAGATTTCAAGGTGACTTTGAAACCGGTTTTAATTGCATTGATGGTGTGTTGCTTTTGAGCACTCCTCACTAAGCCGTGTGCGCTTACGCTCTCTTTTTTTCCATCAATGCAGATAATTAAAGGCTTGAGGGTAACTAGGGAGCAAGGGATTTGTAAAGGACTTCGGTATTTGAAAGTATGTTTTCAATTAGACTATATATATTAAAGGCAATGGGGGGTCTCTGTTGTGTTTAGGAGGTGTTGTGGTTATAGTTCCTGTTTGAGCAAGTTTGTGTTGTTGTTTTAGACTTGTAAATGGCCTCTAATGGTTGGTTTTTGCTTTGGTTTGGTGTTGGGAACTTTGCTTGGATTGGTTAGAGGAAGCATGCCTGTAGTTTACCTTTGGAAGTTTGATGCTATGAATTGTTGATGATTTTGACATGATTGGTTGTGGATTGCCTTGTGTTTATGTTGGAAAATGTTAGAATCATGTTAGGGTGTTTTGGTATCCTCAAAGGCATGTTAAACCAGATAAATTGGGCATTTCAGGCCTAGGCGTATCGGTATGCGTACCTGTGTTTTGGTACGAGTAAGCTATTTTAGGCTTAGAGTTTCGGTACGTGGGGTATTGTTTCGGTACATGTTCTTGAGTAAAAGGCTTAGCATTTCAGTACACAGGGGAGTATCGGTACATGTTTGGCTATTGGTGTTTACTGTACCAATACGGGCCAAAGTCCATCGATACGGTAGTCGTTAATTCAATTAGATGGCATATTCTAAAGGTTTTGTTTTCTTACGTTTTAGTCCTTGAATGTTGTTAGTGCAATTACATGAGTTTAGCTGATCGGTTCAATTTGAATTGTGACATGTGGCTATAAAACCTATTTAATTAAGGATTTGTTACATTAAAATGGATTAAGTCCCTGTAATTTTCCAGAATTGTAATTGGGTCCTTAAATTGCTTTTGCTTGCGATTGGATGTCGTTTCAACGCCCGATTGAGTTGAGATTTCACCCGCTACTAGTATATACTCATAGGTTAATAATTTTGCATCTATACAAGATAAAATAAAAAAATGTCACATTTTTAAGTTAAACCTTTACGGTTTACTTCAGTAAACCTAATGTAGCATGGTCGATTCGATCCTACAACTAGGTCGGGTCGAGGGGGTTACATTTGTTGGTATCAGAGCCAGGTTTGCAATAATTGGGATGCTGGTAAGCTGTTGTAATGTTTTTGTGAGTTGTAATCCGTTGTTTGTTATGTATGGTGATTGCGATGTGCACATTGTTTGTTTTATGCCATAATGGGGGGAAATTTTGGGAAAACCCATTGCCTTATTACTATAGTTTGAAATGTTTCGATTTGAAATAGAAGTCTTGAATCCTTGCTTAAAGCTGACCTGATTGTTTCGTTTTCATGTATTATCATGCCTTAAACATTTTAAACACGATGGGACCAAGGAGAGAGTTGCGATCTAGTACGATTGTTTTTGTCGGAGAGTAGAGAAATTAGGAGAACAATGTACCTCCTGGAGGGTTGCCACCTTCTCTGCCTAATCCACCTAAGAACGTGAAGCATGCACCACCTGCGCCAGCTGGGCCAGTGCTGGATGACATGGCGCCCTTGATATAGGCGATGATGAGAGCTTTCCAGCTACTGTTGTTGGAGCGTATGTACCTGTGCTAGCTGTTGGGCACACGGGATTGTCGTTGAAACGTCTATGTAGTTTGCGAGAAGTTGAGTATCGAGGGTTGCACCTGAGGCATCCAAGGTGTGGATGGCCAGTATTGTTCAGATTCTATATCAGATGGGGTGTAGTGACGCACGTAAGCTGGGATGTGCAGTTTCCCTGTTGCAGAATGATGCTTATAGCTTGTGGACTACCGTGACTGTGGACATGGAACCGATGATGTTACCTGGGAGTTCTTTAGAGTTGCCTTCAGAAAGAAGTATCTAGGAGTTAGATACTTGGATGAAAAGAAACATGAGGTTATGCTTTAATTCAGGGTAATATGTCTATTGCAGAGTATGAGGTTCAATTTGTTCGGTTGAGCCAGTATGCTCCTGAGTTGATTCTAGACGAGAGGCATCATTGTGACTGATTCTGTTACGAATTGGTAAAAGATGTGAAGACTTACATGTTGGCTTCTGACAACACTAATTTTGATGTGTTGGTTACTCGAGCAAAGGATATTGAGCAGAACTTGGGTTTATCATCTCGTGTAAGTGGTTCTGGATTGAGTAAGAGAGTTGCGAACTCTAGCTATAGTGGTGGCCAGTATAAGAGGCAATGAGACAAGAAATATTGTCCTGATGTGAGACATGGTAGAGGTAGTGTTGGACGTAGATCGCAGGGTCAAGGTGCTCAGGCTAGAATGGGTCTTAACACATGTTAGACATGTGGATCACGCGAGCATATGAGGGGAGACTGACTATGTTTGATGCGTGAGGGACAGGCTTCTACTGTTGTGACGGCTAACTCTTGTTGGAGTTGTGGGTCAGCTGATCATTTGAGGCACGATTGCCTGTTGTTGGTTGGTGGTGGTTAGGCTAGGGCACCTGTTGCTACACCACAGAGAGGCCGTGGGCGTGGTCATGGTAATTTCCAGTGTATGGAGGATGGTCAGAGGACCGTGGCTCATGTAGTGGAGGTTCTACCTGAGGGTGGTGGTCTTGCGAGGGTGTACGCGCATCGCGAGGGATATAATTACACCAATATGATAGCAGGTACGTTTACTTTGTCTTCTTTGTCATTATTATCCTTGGTTGACTCTAGTTCTACGCATTTGTATATCTTGCGTGAGCATGCGCATTTTCTTGATGTACCTGTTGAGGTGCTAGATTTGGGAATGCAAGTGACTAGTTCTTCTAGGGAAACGGTTGTTACAAGAAGGATATATATGAGGTGTCCTTTTATAGTTCAAGGACATGTGTTTTCTATTAATTTGATGGAGTTGTCGTTTCATGGTTTTTATGTAATCTTGGGTATGGATTGGTTGTTAGAGCATAAAGCTGTGGTTGATTTTGAAACCATGCTAGTTACCTTGAAACTTGCTGATGATTACGAAGTGGTGGTTGTAGGTGAGAATGTTAAGTTCTTATACAATGTTGTTTCGGCCTAGGAAGCGAGCCATATAATGAATTTTGGTTGCGAGGCATTCCTAGCCTACGTTATTAATCTGGGATCGAAGGAGGTGCGTGCTCAGGACATACGCACGGTATGCGAGTATCTGGGTGTTTTTTTAGAGGAATTGCCTAGTTTGTCGCCAAATAGAGAGGTTGAGTTTGGCATTGAATTGTATGAAAATAAAACTCCAGTGTCTATTTCTCACTATCGTATGGCTATGAAAGAGTTAAAAGAGTTGCTTGATCGAGGGTTTATTAGGCCTAGTGTTTCGTCGTACAGTGCACTGGTGTTATTTGTGAAAAAGAATGATGGCACGATATGGATGTGCATTGATTATCGACAACTGAACAAGTTGACAATTAAGAATAAGTATCACCTGCTAAGGATTGGTGACCTGTTCAATCAGTTTAGAGGTGCACGAATGAAGTGGATATACCTAAGACTGCTTTTCGTTCGATGTACGTACATTATGAGTTCTTAGTGATGTCGTTTGGTTTGACCAATGCCCCTGCTGCATTCATGGATATAATGAATCGAGTGTTCAATGAGTTTTTTGATCAGTTTGTTGTTGTGTTTATTAACGACATCCTTGTGTACTCTCGTACTGAGGAGGATCATGATTGACATTTATGAATTATGCTTCAGGCGTTGTTGGATAATCATTTGTATGCTAAGTTGAGCAAGTGTGAGTTTTGGCTTCGGGAAGTTGTTTTCCTTGGACATGTGGTATCGACTGAAAGGTTTCGGGTTGATCCACACAAGGATGAAGCAGTGATGGGTTGGAAACAACCTAAGTCTGTTTAGGAGGTTTGTTATTTTCTTGGTTTGGCTGGTTATTATCGTAGGTTTGTGGAGGGTTTCTTGAGGATTTCTGCTCTTTTGACCAAATTGTTGCAATAGTATGTTCATTTTGAGTGGACAGAGGACAAATAGCAAGCTTTCGAGAAGTTAAAGAAAGCTTTGACACAAGCTCCTATCTTGATTAAACCTGAGTCGGGTAAGGAGTTTGTTGTGTATAGTGATGCATCGTACGTTGGCTTGGGTTGTGTGTTGATGCAGGAAGGAAAAGTTATGGATTATGTATCTAGACATTTGAAGGTGCACGAGCGCAATTATCTTACCCATGATCTTGAGCTTGTCGCGGTGGTGTTTGCGTTGAAGATTTGGAGGCATTATCTTTATGGTGGGAAGTGTATTGTGTACACGGATCACAAGAGTTTCAAGTATTTGATATGTAATATGTAATAATTACTGGTGAAATCAATTTTGGGAAACGAGGTTTAGAAATGTGGCATTTTGACTGGTGAACAAATTGTAAAGTTTTAAAACTGTTTTAGTGACTGTTTTGTAAAGAGTCAAAACTTTGAATCTTTAAGGAGCTATTATGCCATTTAGTCTAATTTGAGTTTTTCCTTAATTGGGCTTATTTTAAATGTGTTTTAATTAAAAGGGTTAAAAGGATTTAATTAAAGAAGGTTGTTATCTTCTAAAAATACAATTTGATGTAACTTCCATTTCTCAAGTTTTCTCTCAATTTCTCTTCAGCCAAACATATTCTTTTTCAACTGAAAATTTAGGGTAATGATCTTGATTTCTTAACTCTTTGATTTCCTAAATGATTCTTCAATTTGTTTTCCAAAGATCTTATTAAATCTTTTTTTCAAGAAGAAGACATCTAATTAAGGGGAAACTCACACATTGGAGGTAAGGGAAGGACAATCCGTTAGCTAACAGTGAAGCGTTAGAGGCTTTGGACGCTTGACTCGCGTCGGCAAATTGAAGTTTTGCATGCCGGTGAGTGATAACGAAACCTACATCTTTTAAAAGGGTTTAAAGATGGTTTGGGAACTTAGATTTGAGCTTGAAACACTTATCTAAGTTCGAAGTAAGTATAAAGTGGTTTTCTCTCTCAGCCATGCTTTATAAATGGTTTTATGCACTTGTGTTGATTTTATGATTACCTACTATTTAAGCATGTTTAAAGTATGTGAGATACTGATTTTAATAATGAAATAATGAAAGATGCACATGGTAAGTGATCCTTGTAAGTATATGATTTATACTTGTGATTAAAGCATTAATCATGGTTTAATGGTTTGGAAAAAGGTTTAATGTTATGCTTTTGAAAACAGTGAGGCATGTTATTAAAATGAATTATATTGGTAAGTGATGTAGTTTAAAAATGTTATCAGATATAGTTAGTCGGCTATAGGGTTGAATGCACTATAAAAAGTCATCTTGGATGTCGAGGATGTTGGTGTCCCGTCTCCATCCAAGTACCCTAACGATCGAGAAGGTTGTGGTCCCGTCTCTCGTTAGTAGGTTAAGCATCTAACTGCTGGTTGGGGTTGTTGTCTCCGAGGGATTTTTGTCCCGGTCATTGTAATTGTGTTATTATCCCGGTTATGATGGCTTGAAGTGTTGAGAGAACACTTGTTTTTGGAAATGAACTTGGTTAATGATCACTTGTAAGCCAATATGATCATTGATGTATCATGTGAAGTATAATAGGATTTATACATGTTTACTCTTTGAGCTTTGCATATGGTATGTATGCATGGAAGGCTTAAATTGAGGTTAGTAATGGGATTTGTTGTTGATTTATGATACATGTTGCATATGGTTTAATATGCTGCTTTTTGAAAGGATTAAGTGCATGGTTTTCAAGGCATGATGGTTTAAATGATGATTTAAACGTGATTTGAATTGAGATTTCAAGGTGACTTAGAAACTGATTTTAATTGCATTGATGGTGTGGTTTTTTTTAGTACTCCTCACTAAGCCTTATGTGCTTACGCTCTCTTTTTTTTCCATCAATGTAGAGAATTAAAGGCTTTAGGGTAGCTAGGGAGCAAGGGATTCATAATGGACTTCGGTATTTGAAAGTATGTTTTCAATTAGACTATATGTGATAAGGGCAATAGGGGGCCTCTGTGTTTGGGAGGTGTTTTGGTTATACTTCCTATTTGAGCAAGTTTGTATTGTTGTTTTAGACTTGTAAATGGCCTCTAATGGTTGGATTTTGCTTTGGTTTGGTTTTTGGAACGTTGCTTGGATTGGTTATAGGAAGCATGCCTATAGTTTACCTTTGGAAGTTTGATGCTATGAATTGTTGATGATTTTGATATGTTTGGTTGTGGATTGCCTTGTGTTTATGTTGGAAAATGTTAGAAGCATGTTAAGGTGTTTTGGTATCCTCAAAGGCATGTTAAAGCATATAAATTGGGCATTTCAAGCTCAGGCTTATCGGTACGTGTACCTGCATTTCGGTATGGGTAAGCTATTTCAGGCTTAGTGTTTCGGTACGCAGGGTACCGTTTCGGTACGTGTTCTTAAGTAAAAGGTTTAGCATTTCAGTACACGAGGGTGTATCGGTACATGTTTGGCTACTGGTGTTTACCGTACCGATACAGGCCAAAGTGTATCAATACGGTAGTCGTACATTCAGTTAGATGGCATATTCTAAAGGTTGTTTTCTTACGTTTTAGTCCTTGAATGTTGTGAGTGCAATTACATGAGTTTGGATGATCGGTTCAAGTTGAATTTTGACATGTGGCTATGAAACCTATTTAATTAAGGATTGGTAACATTAAAATGGATTAAGTCCCTATAATTTTCTAGAATTGCAATTTGGTCCATAAATTGCTTTTGCTTACGATTGGATGTCGTTTCGACGCCTGATTGAGTTGAGATTTCACCCGCTGCCAGTATGTACACATAGGTTAATAATTTTGCATCTAGACAAGATAAAATAAAAAAAGGGTCGAGTTTTCAAGTTAAACCTTTATGATTTACTTCGGTAAACCTAATGTAGCTTGCTCCGTTCGGTCCTACGACTAGACCGGGTCGAGGGGTTTACACAAGTCATCGACTCAAGATCGGAGCAAATCAGGGGTTTTGGCAAGTCATCACAAGGCAAAAGTAATGTGTATTGCCCTTACGAACTCCTAGTACGGTGGCAAAGTAGTTGAACTAGTCACTTTTAGCCTTTTTGGTGTTTGTGCATTGCCTATGTTTTGTATAAAGACTTAAGGCTCAATATGGTATATAGAAGTGGTTAAAAGTAAGCTAAAAAGGCGTATTTGGCTCTAAAAGGTGAAAATCTAGTAAATAGATTTAGACATATGTGAAATTTGACATGCTAGTATATTATAGTATTTTGGACCTATTGGTAAAGTTTCATTGTATTTGGACAACATTTGATAGGCTAATTTGAATAAAAAAAGGTAAAATTTATCATCATAGTGCAGGGCGTATCGATACGGGCATGCATAATTAGACTTAGTAAACAGGGCGTAGCGATATTGCGTAGTGCATATCGATAAGGGTTTTGGTCACTGGAATTTGGAAAAATTAAAGGTGTGGGTACGGTCTTAGGGTGTATCGATACGAGTCAATGTGGTCAACTCATACCGATACGGTCTCCAGCTGTATTGGTACGGGTTTGTATCCGTTGAAACTAAAACTCTTACATTAGGCATGGAGTACCAATACGGCCTTCGGATTATCGGTTCGGTGACAAGTAATTCAGTTATAAGTATTACGAAACAGTTTCGTAAATGCTGTAATTGGGTCACTGAATAATGAAGGTCTAAATTGAAGGGGTTTTTGGCCTCTAATTAATATCTAAATTTGTATGAGTATTGAACATAAATTGAATTTCTTTGTAGTAAAGTTATTTTCAGGTAAGGACCTTTAATTGACTAGAATTATAGTTTAGTCCCTAAAATTTGTAAACGTTAGAAATTGGTCCTAATTGAGTAATCATCGTTTCCCATTGGTTAAATTGGGCCTATGATATTGTTTGGTAACGTTTGCAAAGCATAATATCATTTAGTGGTCAATTATTGATTGAAATTTATTGCACCGATTACCTATCATTCATCGGTAGCATACTCCGACCCGATTCTCGACAATGCCGAGCAGGGGGTATTACAGTAGAAGATGTCCTGATAGCTTTGCTATAAGAAGAGACTTTTGATCTTTTGAAAGTGCGAAGATGCTTTTATGTCCCCGTTTGAAAATACGAAGAACTTCTTGATATCTCCATTTGAAAGTGCTGGATATATTTTTCTTTTCCACTACAAAAAATGACATATATTGGCGGACAGAAAATCGTCAATAAAACACCTAAATTTCGTCGATATATGGTCCAAAACCCTTTATCGACAGACAAAAGTAATATTTCGACAGGCAAACAACCGTCAGTAAAATGCTAGTTGGTATATGTTTATAATGACGAAAATAATCGTCTCTATGGATATTGGGGCCCTATACTGACGAATTTGACCTACCCCGAAAAATTAGTGTATCTATTTCGACGGACCTCTACCGTCACTATAAGTCGAGGTATTAACTAACAATGCATTCATCGCAGTTGATTCAGACTTTTACTGTCGATAAATTTCTGTCAGTATATGCTTAATTGGCATTTATTTTTTATTTTAAATATTAATAATTATTAATACTATTGTAATGTTGGATAAATTTATAACAAACAAATATTACAAGCACAAGAAATGTGCAAGCAAATATTTGTGTTTCTTAATAACAAACGTAATAAAAGCTAAAAGTAATTCAAAGATCTCCCTCTATTGTTTTCTCGGGTCATTTCTATCTGTATTTTGTTGATCTGTTGAAGGCAAGGATCGATTGTTACAATTAATTGTCACGGAAGCACTACCAACATCTAGAGGTGCCTATTAAAAGCAATGAAAATTAATGCTTTAAATAAAAATTTAATGGAGTAATACGAAAATAAAATATTTTGTATACCTCTGTATCAAACATACGAAGCAAAGCATTCGTATTGGGCATAATTGGTTACATAAAATATGGCTATCTTTAAACATGTTCCATTAACA
>CM033718.1:36585888-36812725 GCA_019671005.1 Hibiscus mutabilis | reverse complement strand
ATGAAAATCTTAATTCAAGGGAGTGGCAAGATTACTTACTTCTACCTTAATATATTCGAAGAAGACATCAAAGAGATCACATCAATTCCAAGCTTAAACTCTCAAGCTACCATGAAGCTTTCTCACTCTCTCTCTATCTAGTTGCTTCGGTTGATAGGAGGAGGAAGAAGAGAATGACCAAACTTTGGTTATTTTCCTCCACCTAGATTGTATTCCCCTTCCCACAACCACATGTTTCCACAACAAGATGACACCTAGTAGTAGTCCTTAATTTTCATTGATTTTTACATGCAATTGCTTAAGTAAATGACTCTTTCCGAGTTAGTCACTACAATTCAGCTAAAAAACTATTCAAGTTTTATAATACGTCCTTAGCTCATATAATTTCTAATGCTAAATATATAATTAATCCAATTAAGTCATAAGCAAAGTTGTTACAACAAACTTCTAAGCCAAATTTATTTTATTCACTAATTCACTTAATTGATTAATTAAGTGACACCTTAAGACGATTAATTAGCAATCTAACTAATAACAAACTTCTAGGCCAACTTTTAGGATGTTACAATTCTCCTCCCCTAAAAGAAAATTCGTCCCCGAATTTTCCTAAAGTGAGCAAATGAGGACAAGGCTCTTATTTAGTTACCTTTAGATTTCGATGTTGTCTTAAGGAGGGCAAGTCATATAAAGGAATGAGTTAATTCAGAATCAACAAGATATATACAAGATTTGAGTACGATTCCATTGTGCTCACAAAGGTATGAGCTTTGATATTAAGCTAATAATGTATAAAAGAGAGATTTTATCAGACATAGATCACAAGTACATATCCATATAACTCCTAGGTGGCGCATATAATGAATGATGATGCAACATAACCCAGTTTAGTCCTAGGATCGACTAAACCTAGGCTCTGATACCAAAATGTGACACCCTAACCCGGCTTAGGAGAAAACTGAATTAGGTAGTGTTAAGGAACAAACATTCAAACAAACATATGACAACTAAACACTTCCCAACTATAAGAAACCAGAAATCAGGGAAATTTAAAACCTTTTAGACAGCTGTTAGGTCTAGCCTAAACACTAAATCATGTATAAACAAATCTTCATACATTTAGCAATACCAATCAGACACTAGTCATAGCATTTCCTTATTATAACACCCCTAACCATTTGTTTATTCTAACCATTAAATTGGCCATTTGAGCTAAACATACTTTTATTAGGGGTTTAGCACATGATAATATATACATATGAGCTTGCAACACACAGATGCCATCAAGATGATCTATCAACCTAAGATTTTTTTACAAATTTTTAAACAACATATCATATGCAAGACACATCGATCACTTAGATCTTATCATAACAAACATTTTGTTTATAACCATTAATCTTATTCGAAATATAAGGTGTTCTACCAATACTTCATGATTTCAATGCATTACAACATCTAACTTACATAACTGATTCGACAAGAAACATTCCAAATTATCTCTATCATAGCTTAGCTATCAAGTAGCTACTCAATTATGCTAACTATTATATCTTGAAAAGCAAGCAACCACCAAGAATTAATCAGAGGCCCAGTACAAAACTTTGAATAATTAATCAAGCTTACATACATCTAAATAGCCAAAATGAGAACAAAATGCATTATACAACTTAACGACTATGTGCCACCCTCTAGGAGTTTTATAAAGAAATTGAAGACATACAATCTCAACTTCCCGTGATCTTCTCCAAACTGATAGCTAACCAAAACAAACTTAACCTAAAAGAAAGTGCAAGAATGTATAAGTATGATTACATAGTGAGATAGCTGAAAACATGAAAAGAAAGAGACAATAATCCATCATTTCACTTAGATCTTTTACTCATGCACATAATTCAACGCTTTGGACAAGAAGCTAACCATTCTAGGTCAAGGCATGTTCATATATACTTGAATACTCAACAAACATATCAAGGTACATATCATTTGAACATAACATGTTCATTAACCCAATTTGTTACTCATTTCTTTTTCAATAGGAAGACATTACCCATTATACAAGATATTACATTAATTAAATGATTTATCTTATAACTTTCTTGGTTTCTCTTTAACTTAGCCTATCAAAACATAAGTCACTTGATACCCAAGTCATCTAACATAGCCTTGATATTCAAACAACTTGTTTCACTTGTATATCTCTAGTTTAAAACATCCAAAGTACCAATAATTTATGAGTACTCATTTATCTAATTAAAACACTCCATGTATATTTGTATATTATTTCAAAACTGTCCATAATATATACCTTTATAACTTTCAAAACAGTCCATATACTTTCATGTTTACACAAAATAGTCCCTTTAAAACATGTACTCATATTTACACAATAAAACAGTCCATTTAATTTCATGTTTACACAAAACTGTCCCTTCAAAACATGTACACATATTTACACATTAAAACAGTCCATTTACTTTCATTTTTACACAAAATAGTCCCTTTAAAACATGTACTCATATTTACACAATAAAATGGTCCATTTACTTTCATGTTTACCCAAAACAGTCCCTTTAAAACATGAACACATATTTACACATTAAAACAGTCCATTTACTTTCATTTTTACACAAAACAGTCCCTTTAAAACATGTACACGTATTTATACATTACAACAGTCCATGTGCTTCATGATTATTCAAAACAGTCCCTTTAAAACATGTACACATATGTACACATTCAAACAGTCCATTTACTTTCATTTTTACAAAAAACAGTCCCTTTAAAACATGTGCCCGTATTTATACATTAAAACAGTCCATGTGCTTCATGATTATTCAAAATAGTCCCTTTAGAACATGTACACGCATTTATACATTAAAACATTCCATGTACTTCATGATTATTCAAAACAGCCCCTTTAAAACATGTATACACATTCATTCATGGTAAGACAGTCCACACATGTTTAATTCATAGCAAAACAGTCCTTAACAACATGTATATACATTCATTCATGGAAAAACAGTCCACACATGTTTAATTCATAGCAAAACAGACCTTAACAATATGTATATACATTTATTCATGGCAAATGTAACACCCTCTTCCCGGTCTAGTAGAAAACTAGGTCGAGAGGCTTTACCGATGAACGATATAGTGAATCCGGTGCAATAACTAGATCAGTAAGTCATACGATGCGATGCAATAACAATATGCAACTAAAACGTAGTGGTACGAGGGTTGCTGATCTAAATTAGGACCAATTTTAAACTTCTTAAGCCCTTTAGGACCAAACTATAACTTTGATGTTTTATAGGCCTTCCTTAAAAATTTATCAAACGACCATCTAATTCAAGCGGTAATCAATGACTCTGTGAAATTTCATGTCAATCGGATTTCATTTCCTTATTCAATTTAACAAAATAAAATTAAGTGACCAATCTGTAAACAATGCAAAATTGTGTTCAACAGCCCCTAACTGATATAACAGACATCGTACAAAAACACCTTTTTGTCGTATCGGTGCGAGTATACATAGATTTATACTTCAATTGAAACTGTCCAACTTCGTTTCGATACAGCTTGACCTGTATCGATATGGGTTGACTAACATTGACTTTGACCAGAACCCGTTTCGATACACCCTATACCCGTACTAATGCCATTGATTTTCTAGACCTCACTTCCCAAAGTCATATTGAAACGCCTTGAAGCCGTATCAATACACATGGGTTAACCTGTACTTTGAATGTCCCAAATATGCACTACCGTACCGAAATAGGTGAACCCGTATCGGTACGGCCTGCATTGTAATCGAATTAACCCGTTGAACGATGTCCAAATGTAATGAAATTTTACCTACAAATCTATTAAGTTGTAATCTATAAGCATGCCAAATTTTAGGGCTATCCGAATCCGTTTACTAGTTTTTCACCTTTTAAGGCCAAATATGCATTTTTATCCAATTTTAGACAATGCGAAAGGTCAATTAGAGCCTTAGTCACTTTTACCATCCATGCATAATACACACATATTGAAAGAGTCACAAATGACTAGTCTAGCTACTTTGCCACCATCCTAGGATTTCATAGAGACAAAATACATTACTTTAGCCTTGTTTGTGACTTGTCAAAGCTCCCGACTTCTTCGATCTTCAATGATAAATTCCTTAACCTTGATAATTTGATGCTCCTACGGCTCTTGGATGCAATTCATTTGTTTCTAGCTTTTGTCGGTGATGGTGGATGATCTCCATCTAATTCTTGAGCCGATCGATAGCAATGATTCGATATCGATGAACCGAAGAAATCTCAAGCTTTTCCAACCTCAACAATGGAGGTGCTTTCTTGGAGGTAGGAGATGAAATAGAGGTGATTGCTTCCTCATAACTCAAGTAAGCTTCTAATCCTTCCCTCATTTCTTTTAACTATTATAATCTTAAGATTTCCTTAAGGTGAAGGAATTTATTTCTGATCACCCACGTATGTGGTAATTTTAATTAAGGAGGGGTTAATCGCAAAGTAGTCCCTCAATTCTCAACTCTCTATACCTGTACTCCCAAACTTTCAATTTCTATTATTTAGTCACTAAACAGATTTTCAATAAATTCAATAAGGTCCTTAAACAATAATTTGACTCAATTAGAGTCCATTGTTGATGCAATTAACCTTGCACTCAAAGTCAATACAATATTTGGACCTTATTGATGTAGGATTTCCGATCGCCGTAACCCAATTCTGACTAGACCAATTTTTGGGATGTTACAACTCTCCCCCTTAAGAAAAATCCGTCCTTGAATTTTTTTACCTGCGATGATGTCAATCATTTTCTTTTTCCTTGCCCCTTACGTGGTACATTTGTGCTGAAGCTTTAGATGAACCACTAGACTTTCCAAAAGATCCATGTCTCGTTCATTTGCCTCGGAAGGACCGAGCAGCGGATGACAGTTTGGCCGATAAAGAAGTAGTCTGGATGGTATTTCTAAGGAAATCACGAATGAGATATCCCATCTTGCCACAGAAAAAGCATGCCCAGGACTTCTTACGACATTGCCCTTCAAAATGTTTACGCTGACTGAAATTACAAATTGGAAACTATGATTCTTTCCTAGAATCACTAAAGCTATTAGTAGATTTTACACTAGGAAAGGACTGGATTACATCTTTAGCACTATACTCAAAACGGGAAAGTTGGGAATACACATTCTGCTTCGAATCATGATACTTCCCTTTCATTAACGACTCATAAGAATGACAGCCATCTTGATACCTCTTTTTAGACTTACTTAGCTCACTTATCCCTTGGGATTTTTGAACAGATTCAATAGCCTTAACCTGGTTCAGCAGGTCCTGAAAATTAGCGATGCTCAGTGTAGTAAACATGGGACGAAGCTCATCGCTAAGTCTGACAATGAACATATGACACTTTTCTTCCTCCTTCTTGATGTATTCTTCACCATATCGGCAGTATTTGCAAAAGTCATGAATATACTGCTCGACTGGTAACCTACCTTTCTTGTGGTGGAGGAAGATGCTGCGTCTTTCTTCAAGATAGAACTCACTGATATACTTCTTTTGGAAATCTCGAATGAAGAATTCCCAAATCACAAAATCCTCATGGATTGTAAGGATAGTAGTCTCCCACCAATGTAGCGCCTCGTCAGCAATCAACGCGATGGCGCACTCCAATTTGTGTTTATCTGAACATTACAACTGTTTATTCAAAATTTGTAGAGTGTTTTCCAACCAATACTCGACAATTTCAGGATTGTCATCATCTTTTTCGGTGAAGGTATAGGCCCGATACTGTGACAACTTGTTGATAGGGGCCCGAGTATATTGGACAATCGGTGCAGCAGGTTGCACGACCTGCTCAGCTCTTATAGCAACCATAAACTTCTTGAACATGTCAGCCATGTTTCGATAACATTTTGCCTGAGCAATCCGTGGCCAAGGCTCAACACTAGAGGGGGTTCTAACGATTCAGAGGGTTTCCTCCTCGATTGGCCTCTCGTGTGTCGAGGAGCCAAAAGCAGGCCCATTAACATGAGCTTCATTAAACTCATACATATCTATAATATAAAGATATTCAATTAGTCAGCAAGTCACAATATACGCAACATATAACTCCTAGGTGGCAAAGTAATTCAATAACAATGCAATAAGCTTCAGTTTTGCCCTATATTCGACTAAACTTTAGCTCTGATACCACAAATGTAACACCCCCTTCCTAGTTTGGTTGAAAAATGGTCGAAAGGCACTACCGGTGAATGATACAGTGAATCTAGTGCAATAACTAGATCAGTAAGTCATATGATGCTATGCAATAACAATATGCAACTAAAACGAAGCGATATAAGGCTTGTTGATCTGAATTAGGACCAATTTTAAACTTCCTAACCCTTAGGGACCTAACTATAAATTCAATGTTTTATAATTTTTTCTTAAAAATTTATCAAACGACCATCTAATTTGAGCAGTAATCGATGACTCTGTGAAATTTCATGTCAATCATATTTCAATTCCTTATTCAATTTAGCAAAACAAGATTTAGTAACCAATCTGTAAACAATGCAAAACTGTGTTCAACAACCCCTAACTAATATAACAATCACCGTACCGAAACACCTTGGTGCCATATCAGTACGTGTATACATAGATTTAAACTTCAAATGAAACTGTCCAACTTCGTTTTGATACAGCTTGACCTGTATCGATATGGGTTGACTAATATTGACTTTGTAATACCCAAACCCGAGCCTAGTAGCATATTTCTAAAAGTGGTAATTTAATTTAAATTAGGGAATTGTGATATCCCTAAACTGAGCCTATAAGTTGTTACCATAATTTAAACTTATTAGCTAGTTAAATTATATCCTAATCAAATGAAAGAATGGAGCTAATTGTGACAATTAAAAAAGAAGAACACTAAATCATAGTGACTAAAATAAATGACTTGTTAAACTTAGAGTTTGCATGTTAAAGGAAAATTAGGTGAGATTTTAACACATGTTTAATTGATAATAAAACAAAAAGAAGGGAGATGGATAGTCATCTTCTTCATTTCCCTTCTCTTACCAAAATCAAATAGAGAGAGAGGGAGTTGAGAGAAAACTTGGTTTAAGGCTTTGTTCATCCTACATCCTTGCTTGCATGGTGTTCGAATAAGCTTGGGAGAAAGGTAACTATCTTGTTCTTTCTCCATTCTTTTCGGTTGTAGTGAAAATTTTACTCAAGATTGTATATATGTGCCTAAATCACGAGTCTTGCTAGAGATTGTAGCGATGTCTTTTTTCGCTAAAAAACGAGTTTTCGAAGTGTTTGTGATTTTTCGGATATAAAACGTTTATTCCGTGGGGGTTTAAAAAAACCGCATTTTATTTAAAAATTGGAGTCGCCACCGGCCACTTAGGTAGGCTGGACACCGTAAAACCAGAGATTCGAAAAACTTTGAGTTCGGGAGTCGGTTACGGATGGGGAAGGATTAGCACCCCCACACCGCCCAAAATTGGTACTTTAATAATTACCGATTTATTAATATTGAATTTTCCGGGTTAAAGTGATGATTAGTTTAAAATTAGGTTATAATTGCGAATAAATTTTAAAGGCCCCGTTATCCGAGGGTAAACGCCCAACCACTATCATACGCCTGATACTGGCCCCGTTTACGCTCGGATAAAAGGACACCGCATTGACAATTTATATATTCCATTATGCAAACTTAGTGAGCAAAATATAAAACATGACAAATAATTTAAATACAATACAAATAAATATTAAGATAATAAAATACTAATCTAATAAAATATTAATCTAAAACATACATACATAAATATTAATCTAACTCATAAATAAAAACATATGTAACATAAATAAAATACTAACATTCATAAATATTAATTTAAAACACAAATAAATATTATTCTAACACATAAATAAAAACGAATCTAATATAAATAAAATATTAATATAAAACACAAATTTAAAACATACTAAATACTAATCTAAAACATAAACATACAAACTAAAAAATAAGACTACAATTTTAAAATAACTAATACTTCATTAAATTATAAAAATTACAACACTAATAAAAAAGGGAAGAAAATATACCTAACTAGGAGCTCGAATAAGGAACCCCGATCAACCCCACCGAGATCTACCGCGACCCCTCCAAAAATATTAACTAGATCGGACCTAAAATAGGACCCCGATCGAATGTTGGATCGAACCAACTGGGGTCGAGGGCACTGCCCCCAACCCCGGCCGGCCTAACCCCCATGAATTGGGTGGCAATTCAATTGCCACTTTCATGGCAAAATTGGGCGTGTAAATTGGCGTGAATTTTGCTGCCTATTTATAGGCCAAAGGGATGGGTTAAGGGTGACGTGGAGCACCTTGCTCCATGTAATTTTCTTCCCTTTTTTTAATAATATATTTTTTATTTTTTTCATTTTTTATTAATTTTATATTATTATTAAAATAACACTAAAACCCGGTCAAAAATGAGTGATTACAGTTGCCCCTCTTTGCTTGTTCTTGTGAAACGAGGACAAAGCAAAGATCAAAAGCACTCATTTTTGACCTACTTTCTCGTCTTTGGCTTCGGAATCACGTGTTCTTCTGGAACTATCCGCTCTTCCTTAGTTGAATCTTCAGGCTCGTAAGTTCTTCCTATATAGAGCTCCGTCACCTTCCGATCTTGGAGTTATAGGCTCTTTCTACATAGAACCCTTCACTTTGAAGCCTCGAGTTATGAGTCCCTCCTATATAGAACCTTTCATTATGAGACGGTGCAGCTTGGAGTCCTTCCTATATAGAACTCTTCGCCTTCAACGCTGGTTTCTCCTATATAAAACCTTCTGCGTCGCTGATGGATTCTTTCGACTGGGAGTTCCTCCTATATAGAACTGCTAGTCTTCAAACCCTGGAGCTGTCAGTCCTTCCTATATAGAACTTTTCATTCTGAGACGGTGCAGCTTGGAGTCCTTCCTATATAGAACTCTTCGCCTTTAACGCTGGTTTCTCCTATATAAAACCTTCTGCGTCGCTGATGGATTCTTCCGACTGGGAGTTCCTCCTATATATAACTGCTAGTCTTCAAACCCTGGAGCCGTCAGTCCTTCCTATATAGAACTTTTGGCGTCTGAAATCTCAGAGCTACAGGTTCTTCCTATATAGAACCTTTCACCCTAAGACAATAAAGCTCGGAGCCCTTCCTATATAGAACTCTTCGCTTTCGACACAACAGGTTTTCCCTATATAAAACCTTGTGTATCATGGGTGAATTCCTTCGACTGGGAGTTCTTCCTATATAGAACTGCTAGTCTTCACCCTGGAGCTGTAAGTCCTTCCTATATAGAACTTTTAGCTTCTGAAATCTTGGAGCTACGGATTCTTCCTATATAGAATCTTTTACTCTAAGACAATAAAGCTCGGAGCCCTTCCTATATAGAACTCTTCGCTTTTGAACAACAGGTTTTCCCTATATAAAACCTTGTGTATCATGGGTGAATTCCTTCGATTGAGAGTTCTTCCTATATAGAACTGCTAGTCTTCACCCTGGAGCCGTCAGTCCTTCATATATAGAACTTTCAGCTTCTGAAGCCTCGGAGTGGCGGATTCTTCCTATATAGAACCTCTCTCTGTAGGCGCTTGGAAACATATGCCTTTTGTATGTAGAACCACTATCTTCACATTTGGGATTCACACCACGATGGCCACCGATGTCTCTTTGAATCCACAAATACCTGTCTAAGATAAAACAAAATGCTATGACAAATGAATTGACATGCTCTTAATCCTAGTGATATCTGACTATTCATTATACATGAGTGTCAATATCTTGGTGAGCTTGTTTTGGTCCTTATTCGATCTCGTTGTTCACTTTCTCCTTTTTCACGGGCGTCGATACCCCACTTCACTGTCAGGTTCAACCATTCCAACCTTTCTTTTTCTCCATTTACGACTTGGAATTCTAAAGTGCCCTTTCGGGTTTTCGCTTTAGAGAGTTTTTTTTTTGTGTTCTCTTTTTTTTTAAGGACCAAACATTTTTTATAAAATAATGCTTGGAGAATGGTAAACAAAATTCGAAGTGTATTGGCAAACATTTTTAAAAACTAATGTTTGGGGGAAATGGTAAACATCAAAATTTTGGGAGAAAATGTCAAACCTTTTAAAACATGTTTGCCCCCGAAATATCAAACACCATAGCGCATCTGCTTCAAGTTGCCAGAGATCAACTCTAATGAAGCGCCTATTTAGAAGATCTTGACCATTGTGGAGATATATGCCAATGTATAGTTTCTTCTGGTCTAATAGGATTTTGAGAGGAACAACCTTACCTAGTTTCTACCCCGTTTAAGGTGGCTCTCTTAATCTCACTATCTCACCATGCCCCATCGTTCCCTCATTTGGGTGTCGATCAAGCACTTCGAAGTTTGACGTTCCTTGAAGAAAAGTTAACCCTTATAGGTGGAATGAAATCTGAAGACATTCTCATTCAACTTGGATATCTATGGATGACCAGAATGGTCTTTGGGGCTTGTGATGTAGGCCTTTGGTTTATGGTTAAGTGAAATAGTATTTCTGTACTTGTGTAACTTGGATATGCCCATTATTCCTTCTCTTTTTTTGGATCACTCTAGACTGCCCGTTTTCGGGTTTTCACCCTAGAGTTCATTTCCTTTCTTTTTATTGTATGCTGCCTTGCATTCTGGCTATATACTGATGTTCGTTTTCTGTTCAATAATGCTTGATCCTTCAATACTCCTCGAAACTGAGATTTCTTGAATGAAGGACTATGAATACATTTCTAGGAATTCTTGTGATCGACACGCCCAGATGAAATGTTATCCTTTCTTTTTTTCTTTTTTTTCTTTTTTTCTTTTCTCTTGGATCGTTCTAGACTACCCATTTTTGGGTTTTCACCCTAGAGGTCACTTCCTTCAGTGTATTTTTGTTGGATATTGATGCTAGCAGGCTCAGGTAGACTACTCTTTTTCTTCATTTTTAGGATCACTCTAGACTGCCCATTTTTGGGTTTTCACCCTAGAGGTCATTTCCTTTTTCAAAATTGGCAATCATCAGGCCGACTTGTCTTAACTTGGCTTCAATTGGAGCTTTTATACTAATTTTGAAAACTGATGTTTACTTGAAATGTGGATTCCTTCTGTCTCTTGCTCATAGTTGAAGTCTCGTTCTTGTATTGTTTGATCTGTGTGTGAAACATATACAATATTCTTTCTTTCTTTCTTTTTCTTTTCTTTTTTTAGACTGTTCATTATGGGTTTTTAGCATTGAATCTCTTTCTTCTTATTCGAGTCTATGAATGTATCCTTGAATCAACACGGATCTATACTGGGTATTGATGCGATCTTCCGTTCGGAGTTAATTGCCTCTCTGTACCTCTTCTGATATTTACTCGATCTGGATTGCTTCGGCCTTCTGATTACCACTTATCTTCTTTTTTGGTTTTTCGTTTGGACATATCCATGTTTTCAACCACTTTCTTCTGGTGATTTTCTGATCTTCGTATCCAATCTGTATAGTCTCATCTGTGTCTTCTAGTAAAGTAAAAGAACACCATTCATTGTCATATTCACAAATGTCCTGAGAATGCCTTCAGGGGGTAGAGGTTTAGGGTCAACTTTCGTTTCAAGGATCTAAAACGACAAGTGCCTGAGAAGATAAATTCTTAAAATGGGAACTGTCCATTGTCTAAACACTCGCTTTTGTTCCTCTGTTGGCCTAAGTAAACTAGCAGATACTCACATTTACAGTATCACCACAACATTCAATCTCTTCTAAATATATGCAACTTAGAGTTGATCTTTGGGTTTGAAGCAAATGTACTATTGCATTCAAAATTCGAGGACCTGGTATAGAAATGATATATACATACGTCCATTAAAAAAATGCATGTATATGCATATGGGAAAACTACCCCATAAAAATAAAATGTTTAAAGAATCAAGAATGTAAAAATGTTTTTCTAAATGGAAATGTGATTTTTTAATTCTAATAAACAATGATTTTTTTGTTGAGAGTTTCTTTGTGAAATGATGAGAAAACCGTAGGGACCTTTGGATTATCTCCAGGGTAGTAACTCATTATGCCCCTTCCAAGGTAGTGTAGGCTTGCCTCTTCTCTTGTTTTTCCACCGCTGGATCAATTCTCTCGTCATGACTCCCTCATCGACCAGCTTCTTGATTTTTTTTAACGACCCCAAATTTCTTTGTGTCATGCCCCATCGCCTCAATGTTTTGAAAGTGGTACCCATTTATCTCTTTGTTTCCTTCTGCTCTTAGGCAGGTATGGTCTTTAAACTTAGGTCCCAGAGTGCATGTTCGATTCTCTATCCAACTGTCATAAAGTCCTCAAAGCTGGTATTCATTTTCCCGAGCACCTTATCAAAGAAGAAATAAGAAAAATGGCATGGAATTCACTTTCCTCTTCATCTACGGGAGGCTGCACTTGGGTCGCTAAACACATACACCTCAAAGCACATTCCTTGAAGCTTTCATCAGGTTTCATCTTCGTACCCTGGAGATACTGACGACTTGGTGCTGGGTCCAAAGCATATCATATCACGGTAGGTCCTGCTAGACTGTCGGGTAAGTAGTAGATCAGTAATTTTTCAATGTAGCCCTCCATCTTTTTTGCAGAATATGGTCACACGAATCTTGGGGCATCTTTTCCTTTATTATGTGCAAATCTGGAAATCTTTGGAATTCGGAGGAACGACCAAATCGGGGCTCAAACAGAGTTTTCTTGTATTAAAGGCATCAAACTTCTTTTTCTCTCTTTTTCTCTCGAGTCCATCTTTTAACTGCTCAAATCTTGATTTTTGAGTGTGTTCAATTCTTTTATTCATGATAAAACTCTAATTGTTCTTTGGATTACCCCCAAAAATTTTATGCAAGGTAGTGATAGTGTTATGTAAAATATGTCATGATTGTACAATGTAATGCAATGCAATGCATGAATGCAAATGCGGTGTTGATTCTCGAACAGTCCTTAAAAGACTTTCAATCATTAGAAAAATGTCTGGTTGCAAGAAACTAATAATGAATTACAGGTGACAGCTAGCTTCCTTCTGGAGATCTTGACTTCGGGAAGCAAAACCTGTGCTCCACGTCTCGACGTCGTCTTCAGGATGATGGATGACTCCGTCTTCTCTTCTTATTCTATTCTATGGACTCATGACGTCATGATCTTTATTTTTGTGGCTTCTAAAAATGACATCAACAAGTGCAGGCATAATGCATATAAGATCTTTTCTGGGTGCAAACGAATAATACGTCTAAACAGGGATGGATTCTATCGGTCCTAAGGGAGTACTTTAAAAATTTTAGGGTTTAAATTAAAATTCTCAATGATCATTTGGTTTAAAAATTTCCCCATTTTTATTATCAAAAATTTTAACTTACTTAAAAATGAAACTTTTAGGTTTCTTTTTGTTATTATTATTATTCTGAAAGCTTTATGAGAGAAGAAGTTTCAAAGAAAAATAATAATATTTTTAATTTTTTTTAATGAGTTAAATTAAAATCTGAGAATTTAAAAATGGTCAAATGTGAAGATTTAAAATTGGGGTTCTGCGGCCCTGACTAAATCTTCTGCGTCGCACGTGCCTTATTGTCGTACCATCTTCTTTCGGGATTGGTCTTTGCTCGGCCTAACTTGATACTGTAATATTATCGTTCCCGGCAAAACAGACTTTTTCTATTTTGAAAGCCTTTTAATGAAATGTTCTTGAATCAACACCATGTCATGATATGCAACATGAATGCAAATAAAGGCGTTGATTCCGCTGGTAATCACCCTTTCGAACGACTTTCATGGGAATTAAAGGGTCCAGATTACAAAAAAGATCCATATTACAAAAGGAGTCCCTATTACAAAAAGAGTCTATTACAAAGTCTTAATTACGAAATAAAGTTCTACACATAATCCCTAGCTCTACCTCCTAGCTCCTCGACAGCTCTGAGCAACTTGATAAACCTTGGTGCTTCTTCCATGTCCGGGGTTACGAAAGGTCGGAGAGTCGCGGCTTCGGTAGCTAAGTCATTCACACACCTTGTAGCTCGTTGTATGTCCACCATAAGGGTCTCGTGTGTATACTTTGGCACTACATGCTTGTTCGGCAAATCGTTACCTCGGATCTGTTGATTAATCTCTGACCAATGTCATACAACTGGATCGATTCCATCCTTCCTAAGACACCTTTTTTCCATGATGAAAGATTTTCTAATCTGGCAAACCACTTGAATCAACGCCTCTATGTAATGTGGATGCAATGATAATGCAACAAAAATATGTGTAAAATAAAAATAAAACACAAAAAAATAAGGTAGTACCGGATAAAAATAATAAATATATAAATAAAATGACAAATTAAATAAGGTAAATAAACAAAACAACCCTATTTATCTAGTCTAAAACATCTAAGGTTATCCGCATGGCTCTAACGGGTGGGTTTCTATGTTCTCTACATGCAGTGTTGGTGCTAGGAGGTACCCGAATTGTCCTTGCTATCCCCTACTAAGGGTAGCAAGGCCCCCGATCATCACCCATTATAGGCTCCTTTCAACCGGGTTCAATTCAGGGGGACCCATTCGCTTATGCCCGTACGAAGGAACGATATCCTTACGAAAGCATAAGGTACTCAAGCTCCGAAGGTACTTGCTAGGCCCATACGGGAGAACGATATCTCCACGAAAGCATTAGCGTTTTCCCCCCATTTAAAAAAATGGGTTTATATGCCATATTTTAAATGCGTTAAAATAAACGCGCAATTATAACCGAATGTTACTTTAATAGTTACTTTAATCCGGAATTTCCAATATTAGTAAAGCGGTAATTACTTAAAAAGCTTGACTCCCATTTGTTTTCGAAAAACAAAAAATGTCCCCAATGGAGTCGCCATCTGTAGCGATGTCTTTTTTCGTTAAAAACGAGTTTTCGAAGTGTTTGTGATTTTTCGGATATAAAACGTTTATTTCGTGGGGGTTTAAAAACAGCATTTTATTTAAAAATTGGAGTCGCCACCGGCCACTTAGGTAGGCCGGACACCGTAAAACCAGAGATTCGAAAAACTTTGAGTTCGGGAGTCGGTTACGGATGGGGAAGGATTAGCACCCCCACACCGCCCAAAATTGGTACTTTAATAATTACCGATTTATTAATATTGAATTTTTCGGGTTAAAGTGACGATTAGTTTAAAATTAGGTTATAATTGCGAATAAATTTTAAAGGCCCCGTTATCCGAGGGTAAACGCCCAACCACTATCAGTACGCCTGATACTGGCCCCATTTACGCTCGGATAAAAGGACACTGCATTGACAATTTATATATTCCATTATGCAAACTTAGTGAGCAAAATATAAAACATGACAAATAATTTAAATACAATACAAATAAATATTAACATAATAAAATACTAATCTAATAAAATATTAATCTAAAACATACATACATAAATATTAATTTAACTCATAAATAAAAACATATCTAACATAAATAAAATACTAACATTCATAAATATTAATTTAAAACACAAATAAATATTATTCTAACACATAAATAAAAACGAATCTAATATAAATAAAATATTAATATAAAACACAAATTTAAAACATACTAAATACTAATCTAAAACATAAACATACAAACTAAAAAATAAGACTACAATTTTAAAATAACTAATACTTCATTAAATTATAAAAATTACAACACTAATAAAAAAGGGAAGAAAATATACCTAACTAGGAGCTCAAATAAAGAATCCTGACTGAACCCCACCGAGATCTACTGCGACCCCTCCAAAAATATTAACTAGATCGGACCTAAAATAGGACCCCGATCGAATGTTGGATCGAACCAACTTGGGTCGAGGGCACTGCCCCCAACCCCGGCCAGCCTTGCGGCCGGCCTAGCCCCCATGAATTGGGTGGCAATTCAATTGCCACTTTCATGGCAAAATTGGGCGTGTAAATTGGCGTGAATTTTGCTGCCTATTTATAGGCCAAAGGGGATGGGTTAAGGGTGACGTGGAGCACCCTGCTCCACACAATTTTCTTCCATTTTTTTATTAATATATTTTTTATATTTTTTGATTTTTTATTAATTTTATATTATTATTAAAATAACACTAAAACCCGGTCAAAAATGAGTGATTATAGAGATGCTAGAATATTCAATTAAGACTATAGAGATTAAGGTGTATTTTTTAGTAATGATTATGGTGTTTGCATGAAAACATGGACAGCACTTAGAGGAGTGTTCAAATGATATTGAGTTGGAGTGAGATTATTGCTTGATATGAATGAATTAAGAATTAATTTGATCACTTGAGTAATGTTTAAAAACTGATTTGGTTTGATAAAAACATTAAAGTACCGATTTACAAGCAATTAGAAACTGATTTGTTATTAATTATAATAATGGGACTATTTGAATATGAATTTGTATATACAAGCAATAGAAATCGCTTTTGCTGGAATGTGAGTCTATGTAACACCCCCTACCCCGGGATAGTAGCAAACCGGCTCGGGAGCGTTACTTAGGCAAGCAAGGACAATGAACAAGACAATACAAGAAATACAAACACTACAAGCAACCAAACATACTTACTTATCATACAAGCAATTCGCATTTCGATTCCTACTTCAACCTAAACCATTCAAATATGTCACTAACTTAATTCCTTTCATGCTTTCATTACAAGTTACTACTTTCATGATTCAATAGCTTTATCATATACCACTACCAATTCGATTTGCCTAAGTGTGCATTATAATTCCAATTCATTTCATTGATCCTAGAATGCATATATGTAACATCTCTTACCTATTTTACTAAACAAGATTATTGAACATATAATTTCATGAACTTGTTTCCAATCAAGCCTTACTCTAAGGCATACATTCGGCAATCATCAATTAAAAAAAGATAACACTTTCATCAAGGTATACTCATACACATATGACCCTATAATTTGCAAGACAATCGAATGGTAGATCGAGCAACATGGTTCATCACATTTTACTTTTAATTCAAGCATACACATGAACATAACAAGGCTTTCGAGTTGCTTCATAGCAAACTAGATCAACATATGATCATTCCATAATTAGATCCATAGATGTGCATCAAATACCATTCATTACATGAAACTTAAGTTCATTACATGCTTGACCATAGATTCATAACATAATAGGCCCATCAAGATCAATATATACAAGTACCAATATGCATGATCAAGCTATAGTCTATACATTCTAGTACCACCATTCTAGGAGATATAAAAAACATGAAACCATACTTAGGCAAAACTTGTGTGACTTGCTTCTTGCTCAAGAATCCAGGCTTCAAGATCAAGCAACACTCGTATCCTTTATCCTGTAGTTGGGAAGAATGAAAACGAGAGTGATAAGTACAAGAATGTACTTAGTGATGTAGTACTAGATCTAACCATTTGTTATGTCAAGTTTTATGTGTCATTTAAACAAGAATGAACCTAGCTAGGGGTTTCAAGCATTAGATTAATCCTAGCTAAGGCTTTCAAGCATTAGAAGAATCCTAGCTAAGGATATCAAGCATTAGAGTAATCCTAGTTAAGGATCATAGAATTCGGCTATCAAGAACAAGAATCAAGAATTCATACTTCATGAATCTAGCACATTATGCTTGCAAAACAAGAAATCAAGAAAGTCATGCTTTCATGTCAAGTAACATACAATTCATGGCATTCAAGACAAGTAACATATGATGTAGGATTGTTATTTCATGTGTTATCAATTAAACAACCCCCTTGGTACTTAGTTTGTATAGGTAATCGAGTCTCCAACCAACTGTCGCCATAAAATGCACCGTAGTGCTGGTCAACCCTCCTACTGTCGCCAAAGACCACATAGGTACCCCTGTCGCCAAATAGGGGCCTTAGCCCTTTACCGTAGTCCACCCTTACACAATGAGCTCTAGACTCTAAGGCATGCCCTTCTACCTAGTGCAACTAGCTACCAAGGTTGTTTGATTTACCATTTATTCAAGTGTTTCAAGATCAAGAACACGTCAAGCAAGTTCATTTCATTTTAGGCCCTTAGGCCATTGAGCCATAGATCACATGTCATGTAGTTCTCATGAGTTCATTTCATCAAGTGTGATAACATTACAAGCAAGTTCTTTAAATATTGATTTCATGCCACATGAAGCACACAAGCATTAATGTTACCTCTCAACACGTCTATCAATAGAGTCAAACATGTATACAAAGTTGAGATCAAGTTTCATGCATTACATTGGTCATTCTTCCCTTATTAAGTCAAGTCCATGATTAGATTCATTTAACATTTCAAGAATATAACAAGTATGCATTTCATTAGGACCTAGTCCTAACCCTAGAGGTAACTACACTAACAATACTCCAAGCTTAGCTAGTCTTTGATCGAAACTTCCTTGTTCTTGGCTTTAGGATGATCCACTCTATCCTCTTCCACCAAGTTTACTCGTGGTTCTAACACATTACAAGTACAAACATGTCAAGAAAAGTTCATATGATCATCAAATCAAAGCAATGTTACAAGCATATAACATTCACAAATCTAGCAGCATGCTCTTATAAATTTTCCATTATACTTAACTACACTTATCTATACTCTAGTTCATGTAAAATAAGGCAGAATCAATGGCCTAAAACTGTTTACAAGACAGTTTGCAAATTGCCACAAAACAGTGTGCAATTGCCTATACTGCTGCTGCCAGGCAACTTGTACTCTAGTCACTTAATCATGCATAACTTTCATTTCGTATGTCGTAATTTCAATTGGTTTACACCTTTGGAAAGATAACAAAATTTTCTTCATGGCCATAAAAGGCTTGCATTTTAGTTCTTTGCCAATTAATACAGTTTTTAAGTTAAAGACAGGGCATTTTGCTATACTGGACAGTTTGCACTGTCCCTAGTGT
Source organism: Hibiscus mutabilis (assembly GCA_019671005.1). NCBI lineage: Eukaryota > Viridiplantae > Streptophyta > Magnoliopsida > Malvales > Malvaceae > Hibiscus > Hibiscus mutabilis. Next base: position 36,793,756 of record CM033718.1, on the reverse strand, counting down.
TTCTTCTCTACATTTCAATATACAACCCAGAATTTAGTTCTGTTTTCTCCTAATGAAATTAGACATATCAAAAAGTTTTCCATAAAAATTTCAGCCTTAAATTCATTTTATAAAATTTATAGTGATTTTTCAAAGTTACTGCCCAGAACAGAGCATTCTGGGCAGATTACACTAGGTTGAATTTCTAGTTTCTTAATTCACCTAAGCAATGTTCTAACAGGGCAATTCAATTCATTTTCATGTTCTTAGATGTCTAGGTCATTATAATACACCTAGAAATAAGCTTAGAACATGGCATTAGCATGTTTAACCCAATTTGATCTATTTGATCAACATTGCACATCCAATTCATCATTTAGGCAGTCCATTACCTAGTTTAACTAGTCCAATTAGGTGCTTTCAGATTTCCAGCAAGTTATCTATTCAATTCAATCTCCATTTTATCTAGCAACATGATCAAAACAAGGTTCTATTTTCAGTTGACATGTTTACACATTTTCTCTATCCAAAACAGTCCCTAATCAAGACTGTTTTCAACCATGTACATATTTCCTAGATTTCCAGCAACTATACATATATTTCATTAGTAATTTAGCTACTAGCATTCAATTTCCAAGATCTAATTGAAAATAGCATGACCCTAACATGCATAACAATCATCCAATTCCATCTAGGCAACAAGAACATCATCATTTGCATATTCAAACAATCTATAACATGAAGCATTATACCTTCTCCAAGATAAATTTGATCAATGGTTGAATCAAAAAGCTTGAATTGAAGGTGATGAATGAAGCTTTTCTTTCTCCCATTTTCTCTCTCAATATTCGGCCAAAGGATGATAATGGGAGGAAGATAACAATATGTTTGTTATTTTTTCCCTCATTGGTCGTGAGTCATCCTAAGCTTTGGCACATGTTCTCTTCCAATGAGAACAAGTGTCAAGGCCATTAATTCTAATGAATTTTTCATGCAATCTTCCTAGCTTTGCATGTTAACATTTCCATCCTTCTATTTATGCCCTTTAGTTTTAATTTTAAATAAATTTGGTTCTGATTTCACTTATTTGATCGTAAGGATAGCTAATGTTCAATTTTCTTTAAATTGATTACCTTATTAATTCAATTAGCCTATAGTTTAGATAGTGTTAACATTACTAGGCCAATTTTAGGGTGTTACAATTCTCCTCCCCTTAAAAATAAATTTGTCATCGAATTTACCTAAATCGAATAGGTGGGGATATTGCTTCTTCATGTTTTCTTCAGATTCCCATGTTGCCTCTTCAACCTTGTAATTTCTCCACAAGACTTTGACAAGAGGAACGGTTTTGTTCCTGAGCTTTCTAACTTCACGATCAAGAATCTAAACTGGTTCTTCTTCGTAGGACAAGTCAGGATTCAATTCCACTTCTTCAGGCTCAAGAACATGAGATGGATCAAACCTATATCTTCTAAGCATGGAAACATGGAAGACATTGTGGATCTTATTGAACTCACTAGCAAGTGCCAATCGGTAAGCCACTGGACCAATCCTTTCAATGATTTCAAATGGTCTGATAAACCGAGGGCTGAGCTTTCCTTTTCTTCCAAATCTGAAGACTTTCTTCCAAGGAGATACTTTGAGGAAGACCTTGTCTCCAACATTGTATTGGATGTCTCTCCTTTTCAATTCAACATAAGCTTTTTGCCTATCGAAAGCCGCCTTTAATCGATCATATATGATCTTCACTTGTTCTTCGGTTTCTCTGAGCAATTAAGGTCCTAAAATCTTGCTTTTTCCCAATTTATACTAGCACAAGGGAGTTCTACACCTTCTTCCATATAGAGCTTCGGAGGGAGCCATCTGAATAGATGTCTGGTAGCTATTGTTGTAAGCAAACTCTATTAGGGGTAGAGATTTCTCCCAATTCTTTCCGAAGTCTATAACACAAGCACGTAGCATATCTTCGAGTACTTGGATGATTCTTTCAGATTGTCCATCTGATTGAGGATAAAAGGTTGTACTGAGATGCACTTTAGCTCCTAGAGCCTTCTACAAAGAATTCCAAAATTGAGAAGCAAATCTGAGGTCACGATCAGAGATTATAGCTGTAGGTACACCGTGTAATCGAATCACTTCACGGATTTATAGCTCGGCTAAGGTTTCCAAGCTCATGTTCATTCGAACATGGATGAAGTGAGTATACTTTGTGAATCTATCAACAATCACCCATACAACATCATTCTTTCTTGGAGTGGAAGGAAGACCAGTAACGAAATCCATTGTAATCCGATCCCATTTCAACTGAGGGAATTCAATTGGTTGGATCAATCCAGTAGGGACTTGATGCTCGGCTTTGACTCTTTGAAAAGTTAGGCACTTTAGCTACTAGCATTCAATTTCCAAGATGGATCAATTGGTTGGATCAATCCATTTTAATATTTCCCAGATTTCCAGCAACTATACATATATTTCATTAGCAATTTAGCTACTAGCATTCAATTTCCAAGTTCTAATTGAAGCTAGCATGGCCCTAACATGCATAACAATCATCCAATTCCATCTAGGCAACAAGAACATCATCATTTGCATATTCAAACAATCTATAACAAGTAAAGTCAAGCATTATAACTTCTCCAAGCTAAATTTGATCAATGGTTGAATCAAAAGCATGAATTGTAGGTGTTTGCATGAAGCTCTTCTCTTCCCTTTTCTCTCTCAAGAATCGGTCAAGGTGGATGATAATGGGAGGAAGATAACAATATGTTTGTTATTTTTCCCTCCTGGCCGTGAGTCATCCTAAGCTTTGGCACATGTTCTCTTCCAATGAGAACATGTGTCAAGGCCTTTAATTCTAATGAATTTTGCATGCAATATTCCTAACTTTGCATGTTAACATTTCCATCCTTCTATTTATTCCTTCTAGTTTTAATTTCAATTCAATTTGGTTCTAATTTATCTTTATTTGATATTAAGGATAGGTAATGTTCAATTTTCTTTAAGTTGATGAACTTATGAATTCAATTAGCCTATAGTTTAGATTGTGGTAACATTACTAGGCCAATTTTAGGGTGTTACAATTCTCCTCCCCTTAAAAATAATTTTGTCCTCAAATTTACCTGAATCGAAAAAGTGAGGATATTGCTTCTTCATGTTCTCTTAAGATTCCCATGTTGCTTCTTCAACCTTGTGATTTCTCCATAAGACTTTGACAAGAGGAACGGTTTTGTTCCTGAGCTTTCTAACTTCACGATCAAGAAATTGAACTGTTGTTCTTCGTAGGACAAGTCAAGATTCAATTCCACTTCTTCAGGCTTAAGACATTGTGTTGACTTTGACTGCAAGGTCAATTACATCTATATTGGACTCTAATTGAGTCAATTTATCATTTTTAGATCCAATTTAATGTGTTGAAAACCTTTAAGTGACTAAATTGTAGAAATTGAAAGTTTGGGGGTTAAAGTTTAGTGTATTGAGGGTTGGGGGACTAACCTTCCGATTAGCCCCTCCTCGGTTATAACCATCCATATGTGGGATGATCAAGCTCAATTCCTTTAAAGGAAGGAAAACCTTGTCATTGCAAAACAAATAAAACAAAGTGAATAGCTATAGCTAGAAACCTTACCCGATTTCTTAATAAGCTAGCACCTCAATCTCATCTCTTTCCTCTAAGCTCACACCTTCCTTGTTGAACCTTGGGAAGCTTGAGATTTCTTCGGTTTATCGATATTGAATCATTTCTATCGATCGGGTAAGCTATAATCCCCAAACAATTATTGAAATCCATGGATAAATCAAGCTTAATCTTAAGCTAGGGTTTTGGTCATCCATGGAATTGATGGCCAATAGCTATTTTAAGCTTTGATATTGATTTTTGATATCCTTATGTTGATTTCGATATTGTATTATCGATTCTAACCGAATCCTATTGCTTAATCTAGCTCAAGAATTGGATAGAGATCATCCACCATCACCGACGAAAGCTAAGAACAAAGGAATTGCCATCCGAGAGCCATAGGAGCATCGGATTATCAAGATAAGTGTAGTTAGAGTCTCGGGATTAGGCTAGGTGCTTTTCCCAATTTCATTATCATTGATTACAATATGGCTAACATTATTGTCAAGGTATATTGCATTGAACCACTTAGGGATTCCATTGGTAAGTTAAGGTAAGTTATTGCATAGAATATCGACCATTGATATTGTTATAGTCATTGCTACCAAGCATCGGTATCGATTTTGCCATTGTTAATGCCATTGAAATATGGAAGCATGGAATATTGGGCATAAAGCATTGTTGTTGCAAATTTTATCATCATTGTCATTATCACTGAACAATGATTTTGATATAGTTGTTGTCATTGAAACATTGAATATGAAGTATCGATCACTTATCATTATCATTGAGATTATTGAACATTGTCACTATCATTGATATTGCCATTAAACATTGGCACCGAAATATTGCTTATTGATAAGAAAATTGAATATTGTTATTGTTATTGAACATGTATTATTGATATTGTCACCTACTTCGGATACAATTGACATGCCATAGAATTCATAAGCTCAATGTACGGGTGGACTACGGTCCTTGTGCTACGGCCTTTATTGTGGCGAGGCAGAGGGATGTAAGTGTTATTGGTCATATTGGCGAGGTGGAGGGACTAGACCATTCATTGTATTGGTGAGTCGAGGAATTATACACTATCCCAAATTGATCCAAGGGTTAATATTGAAATATGGACTTATTGCTATTGAACATGATTATTGCATTCTTTACATTGATCCATTGCATCATTATTGCTAAAGTATGATTTGGAATACATTTCAGTGATATTGTTAATAGTCTTGACTAGCTCACTAGGCAAAGTATGCCTAATCCATTTCATTTCATATATTTCAGGTTAAGAGGTTCATAATCGAAGATCGGTGAAATTGATGATTTTGGCAAGTCACAAGCAAGGCTAAGTAATGTACCTTGTCTCTATACACTCCTAGGATGGTGGCAAAGTAGCTAGACTAGCCATATTTAGCCTTTTGTTGTGAATAAGCCATGCTTGCATTGTAATATTACGTAAGGTTCAAAAAGGCTTTTAGTGTAGCTTAAAATTGGCTAAATATGCATATTTGGCACTAAAAGGTGAAAACCTAGTAAATGGATTCAAATGGCCCTAAAATTTGACATGTTAGTAGATTATAGTGATTGAATATTGCTGGTGAAATTTCATTGCATTTGGACATCGTTCAAGAGGTTAATTCAATTAAAAACCAGATAAAATTTGGCATTACAGTACAGGCCGTACCGATACGGGTCCACCTGTTTCGGTACGGTAGTGCATATTTGGGATAGTCAATGTGCAGGTTAACCCAGTCGTATCGTTACGAATTCAATGAGTTTTGATACGATTTTGGGCAGTAAGGTTTGAAGAATTAATGGCATTGGTACGAGTACAAAGTGTATCAAAATGGGTCCTGGCCAAAGTCAACGTTAGTCAACCCGTATCGGTACAGGGCAAACTGTATCGAAACAAGTTCGTGAGCTGCTGGAAATTGGGGTATCACCCTTGCATTCCGTACCGATACGGTCCATGATCGTATCGAAACGAAGTTGGACAATTTCATTTGGTGTTCAAATCCATGTATACTCGTACCAATATAGTCCCAAGGCGTTTCAGTACGGTATCTATTATATCAATTAGGGTCTGTTGAACACAATTTTGCATTATTTACATATTGGTCACTAAATCTAATTGAATGGGTAAATGATATTGGAATGACATGAAATTTTACAAGTTCACTGTTATTGTATTTAATTTCATTGTTGTATAGTCAATTACATGAAAGGACCCCAAAATTTCTAAAATTATAGTTTAGTCCCTAAAACTTGTATTAGTTAAGAACTGGTCCTAAGTGATGAATTTTTGTTTCATATTGAACAAATTGGGCTAATGTGTAACACCCTAAATCCTAGCCTAGAAGTATTGAAATCAATTGCTTAAGTTGATAGATTAATTGAATCTAGAAATTAAGCTAAATTGATTAGTCAATGGTCTAATTGAAAGAATGAAAGAACAAAGTGACCAAATTAAGGTGACCAACTTGAAAACTCTAGCAATTTCAAAGAATGCATGCTAAATTCCCCTAAATGCCCTTGATTAAGTTAATATTAAGGATTAATTAAGGGACATTTTAGACATTATACAAATCCAATAACATGGATTAGATGTTGTCATCATCTTCTTCATTATACCAATTGTCGAATTTCACTATAGAAAAGAGAGAAAGAAAAGCTTGAGGGAGAAAGCTTGAATCCATGCCCTACAACCTTGATTTAGCTCCAAATTAAATCTAGATAGCTTAGTGATTAAGGTAATTACTTGTTTCTCTTGTTAAATTCATGTTTGAATTGTTTGAATTAAAATGGAAATGTGATTTAAGTGTATAGATGCTGGAAATGTGATGAACATGTTATAGATTGATTTAATGATTATTTGATGATGATGTTCTTGGTTGTATTGATGAATTAGATGATTTCTTTATGTGTTAAGGTCATGCTATTTGCAATTAGAACCTGGAAATTGATTGCTAGTAATCAAATTGATAATGAAACACATGTGTAGTTGCTGGAAAATTGAGAAACATGAACATGGTTCAAACAGTCTAGATTAGGGGACTGCTTTGATTGAAAAATTGTGTAAGCATGCTAAATGAGCTTAAAACTCTGTTTTGAACATGTTACTAGGTAAAATGGAGATTTAATTGAATTGGTAACTTTCTGGAAAAATGACTACACCTAATTGAACTAGTTAAATTAGGTAATGGACTGCTGATGAATTGATATGTAATTGTGATTAATTGGATTAAACTAGGTTCAACATGATTATGCCCTGTTTTGAGAACATTTTTAGGTGAATTATGATGGCCTAGATATGTATGAACATGATCATGAATGAAATTGTCATGTTAGGACCTTGCTAGAATGAAATAAAGAACTAGAATTGCAACCTAGTGTAAGCTGCCCATAATTGCTTTATTCTGGGCAGTCACTTTGAAAATTCATCAAAAATTGTTGAGATCAAATTCAGGGCTGAAATTTTAATGACATGATCCTTAATATGTCTACTTTCATTAGGTGAAAACAGAACTGAAAACTGGGCCCTATGCTGGAAACGGTAAATAGAAATAGCTGGACAGTGCAAACTGTCCAGGCAGTGTAAATGCCTTGTCTTTGAACAATAAACTGTATTAATTGGATAAGAACTAAAATGAAATCCTATTATGGTTTTAAATACAATTTTTTTTAGCTTTCAACGGTATAAATTAATCGAAATTCCGGCGTAGGAATTGAAAGATATGCCTGTTTAAGCATGTAGTGTGCAAGATGCCAGGCAGCAGCAGTTAAGCTAGTTGGAAACTGTTTTGTACACAGTTTTATTTGGACTGTTTGTAACAGTTTGGGATAATTAGATCCTACCTAGTCTTGTTTATTTAAATGTTGACATAATTGTATGTATATGTTTATATGTATTGAAATATCCTTGCTGCCGTGTTGAATTGTCTTGTGTATACATATTGATGAATGTGTTTAATCATGAATTTGCTAGAGCAAGGAGTGAACTTGGAGGAAGGAGAAAAAGGAAATCATTCAAAGGCTAAGAACAAAGGAATAGCTATACAAGACAAATTCTAGCGTGCTTGGATTGTATTGTGAGTGTAGTTATCTCTAGGGTTAGGACTAGGTCCTAACCAATGCATTCTTGTTACAATCTTGACATGTAAATGAATCTAATCTTGAACTTGACCTAATAAGGGAAGGACGACTAATGAAATGCATGAAACTTGATCCTAGTCTTGAATACATGTCTATTTCGAATTGCTAAACATGATTGATGATAGCTTGAATGCTTGTATGTGTTATGATGCAACATGATTGAATGCTAAAGACTTTTTTTATATATGATGTTATCTCATTTTGATGAAATGGATCTTGAAACCACTTGACTTGTGAGCTAAGGCTCAATAGCCTAAGGGCTTAACATGAAATGATCTTGCTTGACATGAACATGAACTTGAACTTGATAACTTGAATAAATGGTAATTCGAACAACCTTGGTAGCTAGTTAGACTAGGTAGAAGGGCATGCCTTAGAGTCTAGAGCTCATTGTGTACGGGTGGAATAAGGTCCAGGGCTAAGGCCCCTATTTGGCGACAGACGGAGGGTACGTATGTGGTCTTTGGCGACAGTAGGAGGGTTGACCAACACTACGGTGCATCTTATGGCGACAGTTGGTTGGAGACTCGATTACCTATAAAAAATAAGTACCAAGGGGTTTGTTTAATGAAATAACAAATGTAATAACAATTCAATTATACATGATACTTGTCTTGAATTCCATTAGATGTATGTTACTTGATTTGAAAGCATGACTCCTTGGTTTCTTGTTTTGCAAGCATGTTGCTCGATTCATGAATTATGATTTCTTAATGCCTAATCTTGTTGGCTGAATGCATGCTATCCTAGATAGGATAATCTTGATGCTTGGAAGACTAGATAAGGTCACTCTTGATGTTTGAAAGACTAGCTAAGTCTACTCTAATGCTTGGAAGCCTTAGCTAGGTCTACACTTGATTTAAAAGACATGAAACTTGAAATAACAAATGGTTAGACTAGTTACTACCTCACTAAGTACATTTTTGTACTTAACACACTTGTTTCATTCTTCCCAACCTACAGGTTAAAGGATTTAACATTGCTTGATCTTGAAGCCTGACTCCTTGAGCAAGAAGCATTTCACACAAGCTTGGTTAAAGTGTGATTCCATACTTGTTTTGTATTCTCCTAGAATGGTGGCACTAGATGTATATAGATAGTTTGATAATGCATTTGAAAGTTTGTATAAATGTCTTGATGGGCCTATCTATGTTATGTATATAGTATAAGGTATGTAATGAACTTAGGTTACATGAAATGAATGGTATTGGCTCAGCATATGTTGATGTAATGAATGATCCATTGATTGATCTTGATTACCTTAAGTCACTTGAATGATTAGCTCAATGTATATGGTTATGCTTGAAATGAAAGTAGTATAGGATAAACCATGTCTCATGCCTTTCATTCGAATACATTAGGGATTATGTGGCTACTTGTGTGTGTGTTTTATACCATGATGTTTGTGAATGGTAATTGTATAAGGGATTGCCGAATGCATAAGGATTGAATTAAGCATGAATGAAACTAGTTACATGCCATGTTGTATAATTGTGTGAATGGCCGAATAGTTAGGTATGAATTTAGGCTTGAATAGAACTAGTTTCTTGTAATTTGAATGATCAAGAATCATGTAAGAAATTTAGGGATTAAATGTTCATGTATGAGTCTAAGATACATTCAAATGAAATGGAAATTGTTTGTTGTCTAGAACAATTTGAATGATAAGGATCAAAACAAGTAAAATATGTTGAAATTGTAGTAACTTGTAAGTGTAAGCATGAAATGAATTATACTTAGTGACCTATTCGATTGGGTAGTTTGAATTAAGATTCAATTTAGTGGTTACTTTCATGATAAGTAATGTATGATTGGTTGCTATTGCTTGCCTTGCCATGTCTCTTGCTTTGGTCTTGTTCAAGTGATATGATGGCTTGAAGTCTAGTGTGAGCTTTCTTGTTAGCTAAGTAAGTATGAATACATTGTTTTTCTATGATTACTTGTTTGTTCTTGCTTGGTTTGAATGCAATTCCATGTCTATGTACTTGTCTTGCTTGCTTGTTAAGTAATGCTCCCGAACCGGTTTTCTACTAGCCCGGTAGGGGGTGTTACATAATGCTTATGTTGCGTAATGTTTTAGAGGCATAAAATCGTTTAAGAGTTGTTCATTAATGGAAATTTTATTGCACCGATCACCGTATTGTTCACCGATAGCACTCCTCGACCCGGTTCTCGACTAGGCTAGGAAGGAGGTGTTAGAAGGTAGCATTCTAACATTCTTTATCATGCATCACATCCCTGAATTACACATAATCATACTCATACATACATGTAAACATACATTTAGGGCTACTTAGTCCTTCCCGAAACAGGGCATTAGCACATTAACACCAATTAATCTAATTAACTAGCAATTTACTTATCCAATACAGCCCTTTAGTCATATATTAGACAATTCACATAGACATATATAGTTAGCAAAACAGCCCCTACCCTACAGGCATAAAACACGAAGCCTCATACCTATACATATCTCAACAAAACAATCCAAACTTATATGTTCTCATATCTAATCAATTCTATTCATTGAATATAATCAAGAAATTATCATTTTTAAGTTCATGTACATTCGAATACTCTACCAGGTTCAAAATTCTCAAATACACAAATTACCCACAAATGAAAATACATAAATCAAATTAGACAAATAATGAACTAAGCAATTTACCTTTTTCCTAAGCTAGTTCTATCAATGCTCAAGCAAGATAACCATGGGTTGAAGATGGTCTAGGAAGCTTTCTCTCAATTTCTCTCTCTCACTATCAATTCAATTTAGGAAGAAAAGAGATGACTCAAAGTTTAGTCATCCTTCTCCCTCCAATGATGTGAGTCATCACTCACAAGGCATTGCTTGCACCACATGTGTCTAGGTCCTTAGACATTAATTTAATTTACATGCAAAATCTAAAGATTTGCATGCTCACATTTTTATCCTTGCATTAAATACTTAAATTTTTCACTTTAAAATTTTGAATTTGTCCTAGTTCCACTTATATATTCGAATGGATGGCAATTGGATTACAAGTGCTATTGATCAAGTTAAGGTGTACATTTAAGCTAGGTTTTGGGGTATTACATGATTGAGTAAGACTAGAAATGCATGGTCATGCTCGAATAAGTTGGTATGAGATATCATAGTTATTCGTTTATAATAATCTTCTCAAGATATCAAGAAATATTAGATGGACTATACAAGTGTGGTTGTTCCATGACTTGTGTCCAATCTAGATATAAAGGAGAAAAGGATGTAATACATGAAAAGGAGTTAATCACGGGGAGGTTATGTTGAATCTTGATTTCTTGTTACTTAGGTGACAATGACATATTGCTAGATGTCACTCATTGTTTGTAATATTAAAAATGTTCAAATATTTACTATTAACATTACAAAGAACCTACAAGGTCACTCTTACGGTTTAAATAAGCATATATTAAATGAATTATATATGTACAAATTTGTTGTACATGAATTTACTTAAATTAATATATATTTGATATAATATATATATGAATTAACGATTGGATATATATTAAAAGAAAATAATTATTGTAATTATGACTCTTTTAACATATATAAATAATATAATTCGATTTAAAGCATTATATATTAAAATCCTAATTAATTTGAATTAGGATTATATATATATTGAAATTTTAATTAAAATTAAATTAGGATTGTATATATATATATATATTGAAATCTTAATATGAGTTGAATTAGGATTTCAAAGGTTATATAAAGGCATGAGAGATCTAGTAGTCATTAATACATTTGGAAAAAAAACCCTCTAAATAGTTTACGGAGTTTTATATGCTCATTTCAACTAAGTGTGCTAAGTAAAGGTCGGAGCATTATCATTGCAGCTTAGGAATCGACATCATGAAATCGTGATTGGATATCTATCTTCTCCAAATTCATAATTCCAGATTTTAAACATGTAATTCTTTACTTTTTTCACCCTGATTCGTTCCTCGTACATAGATCTCTAGTGGTGATCATCGGATAATTTTTCCACTTCACCATGGGGTGTACCGACCTAACCCAATAGTGGTATTAGTGCCACTTGTATGATACAGATTCGGGTTTTAATTACTTGGGTGATGTAATTGTATGAGATACATGCTATTTTTTATTTATTTAGTGAATATATGATATTTGTATGAGCAAATCGATTCAATCACGATTAATCTATCAATTCAGTTAAAATATGTTCCTAAGATTGATGACAAAGAGATAATCATCAAGATCTTTGTTGATAGAGTTTGAAATATTATATGTTAATTGTTAACATACTCAACATGGAGTTTTAGTGCTGGTAGTATTTTGCACAGGAACAAAAGTTGTTCCAAACGAAAAATCTTATGGATTAAGAATCCCAAAAACAAAAATCTGATGATAAACTTATCAAATCGTGTGATTTTCCCTACAGAAAATATACATGCAATTTTAAATTTCCCCCTTTAACCCTACGAAGGCAACAAAGGTCATAGGCACATAATAATTTTTAATAATCAAGATAAAACAAGTGTATGCTATGATTGATATGCATGGTGTTTGGAAAGTATGGTTATAGCCCAATAGCCCATTTAGTTTGATTTACAAGGTTTTATAAATACGACCTGTATGTCATGCCTCTCTCTACTTCTATTGTAATTCTCTTCTCATCTTACTCCCTCATATGTAAAATGAGTTTTTGAAATAGTAACCTATACAAAGAAGCATGGACCAAAGGAATGAAAGGATGGGCCCACAGAAAGATGCTTGAGAAGTGATTTTATCCTTAGAATAATTTGGTTCTCCCATTGTCTTGGGATGAGCCACCTTAGGACATGGGCTATAACTATTGCATTTATATTTATTGTTTTTCACGTATATGATAAAATGAATGTATGAGATGCATACTAGTTAATTGATAAGATCAAATGTTAAATGGTGGGATAATATTCACAAAACCCCTCAATAAAATATTAAGTCATTTATTGCCTCCCAATGTTAACCCTCGTTAAATTCTAGATCAATACAATGTAGGTTCTGCTAAAGCGATGTACTTGTATCTATCTTGGCCAAATGCGAAGAATAAGCAAATGATATTCGTTGGTTGTAACATTAGTTAAAGACTTATCTAGGTTACTCTAATAAGATTAGAAACCTAAAGGCTAGTTATTTGGACAATCATAAGATGATTATGAACAAGAGTAGTTCACCAAATGAAGGTGTTACATGAGATGTAATTAGCAAGTGTTGCTTACCTAGATAAACCATAATCTTAAGAGAAAAGCCAAAACTGACTTAAGAGAATGTGAAATTTGGATCCTTACCTACTAGAAAAACTTTATAGAAAATATTTTTGACATTAATATTTAAGGGTTATTAATTTTAATAAAAGTAGACTTATTATGGAAAATACAAATTCGTTATTATTGTTGTCGGTCCTTGAGAAGGACAAGTTGAACAATGTAAACTTCCTTGACTGGTCATTGGAAAGAAAATGTTTCCATTGTAATAAGACATGTCATTGTAAGAATAACTGCCCCATTTATCTTGAAAAAGTTAAGAAGGCAAATGAAAGTGGAGTGTCCGCCTCCGATATTTATGTTATTGATATTAATTTACCAACACCTACTTCTTGGGTGTTGGATATCGATTGTGGTTCTCATGTTTGTACATCTATACAAGGACAACAAAAGAGTAGAAATCCAAGAAAAGTAGAAGGAACTACGGGTTGGTAATAGAACAAGAGTTGTTGTATTAACTATAGGAATATATACTTTATCATTTCCTAGTGGACTTAATTTGTGTTTAGTGGATTGCTATTTTGTGCCTAGTTTGACTAAAAATATCATTTTAGTTCTTGTTTAGACATGATTGGTTTTGAGATAATTATTAAGAATAATTATTGTTCTTGTTATCACGATAATGTTTTTTATGGTGTGGCACAACAATTAAAAATTACCCCTATATTTTGGATCAAGAGAATTCCATTTACAACATAAATATGAAAAGATCAAAAACAAATGACTCGAATCAAACTTATCGTCGGCATTACTGCTTGGATCACATAAGTGAAAAACGCATTTCAAAACTCCATAAAGATAGATTTTTGGATTCATTTGTTTTGGAAAAATTGATGTATACGAACGAGCCTTGCTTATTGGCAAGGATGACCCAATCTCCTTTTAGTGGTAAAAGTGAGCGACCAAGTGATTTATTGGGATTAATACATAGTGGTGTATGTGGACCAATGAATACAAAAGCCAAAGGAGGGTTTCAATACTTCATTACTTTCATAGATGACTTTAGTAGATATGGGTACGTTTACCTAATGCATCATAAATATAAAGCCCTTGAAAAGTTTAAGGAATTTAAAAATAAAGTACAAATCCAACTAGGAAAAAATATTAAGGCTCTTCTATCGGATCGGGAGGAGAATACTTAAGCTTAGAGTTTGGTGACCTTCTTAAGGAATGTGGGATTGTCTTACAACTTACACCTCCTAGTACTCCACAATGGAATAGAGTTTCCAAAAGAAGAAATCGAACACTCTTAGACATGGTTTGATCAATGATGAGTCATGTTGATTTTCTAGTTATTTTTGGGGACATACTGCTAGAAACAACTGCTTTCACACTAAATCATGTTCTATCTAAATTAGTTCAAAAAAACCATATGAGATATGGTGTGGGGAACGTCCTAATATGTATTTTATGAAAATTTGGGGATGCGAAGCTTATGTTAAACATTAGATGTCTACAAATCTCGAACCCAAATCTTATAAATGTAATTCTGTAGGTTATCCTAAAGAAACTAAAGGATATTATTGCTTCAATCCTATCGAGAACAAAGTGCTTGTTTATTGAACATAAATCTTCCTAGAGAGAAATTTTTTTCTAAAAAGGAAGTGTGAGAAATATTGAACTCAATGAAATTCAAGATCAACCACAAATCATTAAACCATATATTAAACAACAACAAGTTCCACAAGTCGTTGAGGAACATTCAACAGTTTTTGTAACACAACCACTATGAAGATCTTTGAGAGAACATAATGCGCATGAGAAATATGGATTTCTTGTCACATTACATGGTGATGTTGTCTTCATGGATTAAGATGAGCCTATGACTTACCAAGAAGTAGTGACGGTCCGGACTCTGAGAAATGACTAGAGGCCATGAAATTCAAGATAGATTTCATGTCAGAAAACCATGTATGGACCTTTGTTGACCCACCTAAAAGAGTTAAGCCTATATGGTAGAAGTGGGTTTTCAAAAAGAAAATCGACATGGATGGTAATGTACAAACATACAAAGGGCAATTGTTCACTAAGGGTTTTCCTCAAATTCATGGTATAGACTATGATGAAACTTTTTCTCTTGTTGCCATGTTTAAATCCACTCAGATCTTACTTGCGATAGTTATATTTTATGACTATGAGATAAGGTAAATGAATGTTAAAACCGGTTTCCTTAATGGAAAACTAGATGAGGATGTGTACATGACACAACCTGAAGGTTTTGTCAATCTAAAAGATTCTGGAAAAATATGCAAGCTACAAAGGTCCATTTATGGATTGAAACAAGCTTCTCGAAGTTGGAATCTTCATTTTAACAATGCAATCAAAGAATTTGGTTTTATCAAAAATTAAGATAAGCCATGTGTTTTCAAGAAAATTAGTTGGAGCACTGTCATATTCTTGGTATTGTATGTGGATGACATATTGATAATAGGAAATGACATACCTAGCTTATAGTTTGTTAAAACTTGGTTAGGAAAATGTTTTTCCATCAAAGACTTGGGTGATGCAACATAAATATTAGGAGTCAAGATCTATAGAGATAGACCGAGAAGTCTCCTAGGACTAAGTCAAAATACATGTATAGATAAAATGCTGAAAAGATTCAGTATGGACGAATCCAAAAAGGGTTTTTACCTATAAGACATGAAATTTCACTCTTGAAGGAAATGTGTCCTTCAACACCTCAAACAAGAGAGCGCATGAGTAACATTTTATATGTTTCATCAATTGGATCTATCATGTATGCTATGCTATGTATTCGTCCAAATGTATCATACGCTTTAAGTATGTCAAGTTGGTACTAGGTAAATCCCAATGAAGGTCACGAGGTTGCAGTTAAAAACATCCTTAAGTACTTAAGAATAACTATTGTGTTCATACAAGCAGCAATTTAAGTTGATTTTATACAAGCAGAGTATGCAACTCTCTAGATGAATCATTAAATGAACCACCACCGAACAAGAGTATGCAACTCTCTTGCCAGAGCCATAACCTCATACACAAACCGATAAACCCAGGTTCAACTCAATACACTTCACCCGGTAACCAACACGTCAAAATTGGTGTAGTCAAAAGCCAACATGTATATCTTAACATCCTGTACCAATCTACAACGGAATCAGTCATAGTGATACCTCTCATCTAGTACTAGTTCAAGAGCATACCAGCTCAACCGAACAAACTATACCTTAAACTCAACCATAGACATATTTCCCTAAACCAAGACCATAAATTCACGTTTATTTTCTTCCAAGTATCTAACTCCTGAATACTTCTTCCTAGAGATAGTTTGGGTTCCACGCTCGCAACCACAATTTTCCACCAACTATACACATCTCCTTGCATTAGAGACACGGCACATCCCAACTTTTAGGCATCATTACACATCATTTGGTCCAAAATTCGACTAATACTGGCCATCAACTCTTCGGATGCCTCGGGTGCTAACCTTTCGAAACTCAACTCCTCCCAAACTACGAAGGCGTTCTAACAACAACCTATTGTTGTCCAATAACTGGTGTAGTCGCATGCACTCCGGCAATGACAGCTTAAAAACTCCAAACATCGACTATATCAAAAGTGCCATGTCACCAAACACTGGCCCCACTGGTGCAGGTGATACTTACTTCGGGGTGGCAAACCCCTAGGAGATACAACATTCTCTTCAACCTTTCTGCCCAACGGTAACAACATTCATGCTAGTTCTCAATTCTCCCTTCAATCGTAACATAACATATTTTAGAAGGCATGATAACTACACCAAAAACAATCAGGCCAACTTCAATCAAGGATCCAAGTCTTCCATTTCAAATCAAAACATTTCAAACTATATTAAAAGGTAATGTGTCCCCAAAACATAACCCAACATAACATATGTCATCCAACAGATATATAAACAATCAACATGGTTACAAACAATCACTATGCATAGCAAACAACAGTAATGAACCTATAAAAACATTCTAACATTCATAACCTCATCCCAATTATCGCCAAACCTGGCTCTAATACCACCAAATGTAATCCCTTTGACCCGGCCTAGATGCTAGACCGAACCGAGTGAGCTATATTGGGTTTCCAAAACAAACCCGTAAAGAATAAACTCAAATTATGCCAATTTTTTCTCTTTTATCTTATCTAGATGCAACATTATAACCTAAGGTGAGCATACTACAGCGGGTGAAACCTCAACTCAATCAGGCATCAAATCAACATCCAAAGCGATAAATCATCATCCAAGCTCCTCCAATCAACTATTTAATTCCAATATTTGAATCTACAAATTCTTTGAATAAAACAAATACAACAACATAAGACATTTCACATTATCGGACTATTTTAACATAAAGTCTTTAAGGGATAAAAGCGTAAAAATTGCTTATCGGGTTCAAATTTGGTGAAACAGACTACACTAATAGACTCAAAACGTTGAGAAAACCTCTTGGTAGGGTCCCTAGAGAAAAATTCAATGACGGTGGTGGCTCAGTCAAAGCTGCTCAACTTGACTTGTTGGACCAGCTCAATCTGGCTTACCAGACTAGCTGGCCCAACGGCTTGGCCCAACTAGTTATAGCTACCTATAGTAGTTGAAACTCGCCCACGCACAGGGGCAGCGCGACGGCTGCAACAAGCTCTAATTCCACTGTCTCAATGCCTATGAACACGGTGTTGCCCTCCGTTTTGTGATTTTGCCACAAAAATGTCTCATTTTAGACAACCTAAAACTTGCTTCCTCTTACCCCGACGAACGGCGACGACGGCGATGACTTGGTAACCACCGACCGACTCGCCTCGACGAGATCTTTCTAACGGTGTTGGCGGTATTGGGAACGGGTGCTTGGACTACGGTAGATCGGACTTCAAAACTCTCCCCCTTCACTTTCTCTCACAATTTTCTATTTTCTCTCTCACTATTCGCTTTAACATATCATTTTTCCCATTTTCTAATCACCCACCGACCTTTCTAAAATTTAAAACTCTTCTCCCAACTTTTCAATAAATAAATTAATAAAAACATATTCCTTTTTGTCACAATGGGGCCAGATTTAAATATTCTTACCTTAGACTTCCTAGACAAGGCCCATACCCCGGGTCTGAGACCCAATTCACTAACCCGAAAATCGAGTTATTACATAGACAACTTTGATGATGAGTTCATGGATGACTTTGACTCTAAATCTGAGCTTGATGTTTATACAAGTGGAGAGATCATCTATGATATGTAATATGAAGAAAACTTCTCTGCAACGTGCAGTTGTTTTGAGTATGTCATAGTGTGAAGTCATAGCTGCAAAGAATGTTGAGATGGTAGTAGTGTCATTAAGTGCAGTCAAGTTGCTCAATGTTGGTCTCATTGTCCATTGTGTGCATAGATAAATCCATGGAAGAACTTAACAAGGAAGGATTACTGGAGAAAAAGATTCCATATTGGATGATCATCTCCCCAGCTTCCACACCTTGTTCCTGCCGAATTCTTGTTCACTTGCATTTTTGACATTAGTCATTTCTTGTTCATTTTTATTTTTGACATTAGTCATTTTAGGTTGAGTAAGATCGAACACCCTTAAATTAGTCTACGTTACACCCTTAAACTGGTCTACATTTAGGTCCAAAATAAAAATTGGGCTCGAAAGTCAATTATGCGTAAGGAAAGTCAAAGCGATTATGAGTGAAAAAGGTTAAAGCACCCTACGTTGCAATGAATAATAAAATCTTTGTTTCTTCGCTTTGCTCACTGATTTTTTTCTAAATCTTTTTTTTCCTTTTCATAGGTTAACATTGCAATTTTCTAGTGATCTTGATGCTATCTTTCGTTTGCAAATGAGGGCCTTTTATAGGGAAAAACTATCTATTTTCTGAGTTAGATAAAATTTGATTTGAATTAGGGATAATGATGAGGTTGTGATACAATGATAAAGAAATGAGTTTGGTTTTAATTGGGGATAGGTATAAGGTTGTGATAGGATGATAAATGGATGAGTTTGATTTAAATTGGGGGTAGATAAATTTAATCTTGATTTAGGTATTGTTTCCATACCTGATTTCAAATTAGGGTCTAGACAAAACTCAGATTCTACATATATAAAGCTTTAAGATATGGCCATCTTTGGTAAAGAGTCTTTTGAGCTAAAATCAGAGGTTTGAAGATTTTTAGAGATTTGATCAATCAAATCCGCTAATTTGAATGTTTGGTAAATAGAGGATTGTAATAGCGGATTGAGGTGAAATTTAACGACCTAAAATTGGGCTTTGCAAATTGGGCCTCAGACCCAATTTATTTTGAGCCCCATGGTTAAAAGCTCAAATTTAAAGATAATGGGTTTGTGCCTTATGGAAAAATAAATAAAATAAAGTAATAAAAGAAACAAAGAAAAGAGAATTGGGTGTTTTTATATTAGGTTGGCTGGTGATTTGATGGGGGGAGAGAAAAACATGAGAGGATAAGATATTTTAAAAGGAAGTGAGAGAAAAGAAAAGAAAAGAAAAGTGGGGGAAGTGGAATTTGAGTCCTGATATGGCTGCACCTGATCGGGCCATGCAGGTGGATGGATGTTATATTGCGCCGCATCGCACCAGATTGCCCAAGGTAGTTGACCAGCCTTTGACTATTGATCGTTGACCATTGACCAAGAGTTGACTTTTTTGGGACCATTCTTTGGGGTTTCACGAACATTCTGGATCCAATGCCACAGTTTGTTTTGCCAAATTCAAATCCGATAAGCTGTTTCTACGTATTTGACCCTTAAAATTCCTTAGAGAATATGCTTAAGTGATACTTATGATATTAATTGGTTTACAAGGATTATTCGAGAGTGAATTTTGGGTCAAGTGGAATGTTTAGGAAGCTTGGATGAGGATTTTAGTGGTATCAGCATAAGGTTTGTACACCTCGAACTCCTATCGCTTTGTGAGCATCATAAATGTGATTGTCTTGCTTGTTAGTAGTTGTGAATGGGTTGATGATAGATAAGCATAAGTAGGGACCAGTATATTGAGACTTGATATATTATGAGATGCATGGTGATGTTACGGATATGATGGGACTATTAGAGGCTTTAGAGACCATGTAGGGTTGATGATGCGGGTATGATTAGTTGATGATTGTTGGATTGATTGAGATGAATGTTATATTTTTGTATGCTTGTTTCGAATAGATTGATATGATTTGGTTAGAACTTTGTGTTACATGAATAATGATAATATTCGAATAAATGAGTATAACCAGCAATTAATATTAATGAGATGAATGCGCTAGCAAACCAACTTTAATGACTTTCATAAACTTAAGGGATCGTATAATCTTGGTAATATCGTTATTCGAGGAAATTGTATAAACCCGTGAATAGGATATTGATACGAGCTTTGGCCATATCGATACATGAATTAGGGGTCGTATCAGTACGGGTCGACCCATACCGGTACTTGTAAAAATTAATGATTTCCAATTAGTAGTTTCAGTATAAGTACGCGTGTGAGTACCGATACCCAAGGGTACTATATCAATACTCTTGTTCGAGTATCGATGCCCGATATGTTAAATAATCAATAAACGCAAGTTAAGGATGGAAATTGATATGAATAATAAAAATGGATCTAATGAATGGGATTAATTATATATGAGCCTAATGTGTAATAAATCGATAAATGTTGGGTGACTTGTTTGTAGTAGTAAACCAAAAGGATCCTTGATGGATCGTGGGTTGAGTCGTGCCAAGTTTGGGCACTCATGTGGTTTAGTTATTGTTGGTTTGTGGGATCCGGATACCTAGTGGTAGATTGTGGCAACACGTGAAGGCCACTCGATGTGAGATTCCGAGTGATGATGTGAGATTTTGAACCATTCCACTCGATGTGAGATTCTAAGTGATGATACTTGATGTGAGATTTTGAGTATTGATGCTCGATGTGAGATTTCGAGCATGAGTGTACGGTCCCTAGGTTGTGTGACACCGGGCCTCACTCCAGATTTGTGATTATGACTTTGTGTGTTTTGCTTAGGAGGATCTAGTGGGATCTCGAGTATGGTTGGGCCTTGTGGGACATGTATGATGATTTCTATGTTGAGATCATGTGTTTAGCTGACTAATGGTAGCGTCACCTGTTTATTTATCTCATTTTTGCTCGTACTAGCTTGCATGCTTATGTCTATGATTAACATGAAGTTTAGTAGAGTAGATGTGTATCACTAAGCTTTGTAAGCTCAACGCTCAAAATCGTTGTTTCTGTGCGTAGGTTGATCGTTGGATCGTGGGATCGAGGAGCATTATCGAATTAGGATTCCAGTATGTGGAGGCCTTTAGAGTATGGTACTTTTATTTAGTGGGATGTATATTTATAGGACCTTAAGTAGTTGAGTCTGTACTTCTTATTTTGAAATTGTATTAATCAAATCAAATGTTTAAATGTTTTAAATTAGAGTGGAGCTCCTTTGTAACTATTTAAATAATTTATCTACATTTTCAACTATTGACTTTAAATGTTTTTGAGAAATAACTTGTTGGGCTAAATGCCGTTTAAGATTTTTTAATGGTTTTGATTTGGGCTTGAGGCTGAAATTCTGACATCCGGGTCGAGGGTGTTACAAGATTGGTATTAAAGTCAATTTTAGCCGGTTCTAAGAAACCCCGAGTAGTATAAGTGTTTTTGTAAGGTGTCTAGTGAATACAAGCCCTAAAATTAAGTCAGTACTCCTTGAATACTAGAATCTTGATGGTGTATCTAATGTTGCTGCAATAAAATGGTTACAATCATGGCCAAGAAAGCTAAGTTAAGTGTTGAGCTGCTCATGGGAGCGATTCCAGTTACGAATCCGCCTCGGATTGTCAAGATACGAGTTAGTTAAACGATGTCAGAGTTGAGGATGTGTCCTCCTCCTGCCACCTAAATGGTGTCTTTGTTACGCGTTGTGGTCGTTTCGAATCCTTCGGATACGTTATGAGAGTTTGTGGCAAAGAAATCTTCATTGTTATGCATGATTAATAATTGTGTTACAGATTTGGACAAACCACTTTTAGAATTGATTAGTGGATGCATGATTGTTGGATGACCCTTTGTTCATTTTAAGGTGAGTCTTGTTGATACTTGGAGAATATCACCACCCATCTTGGAGGCGTTTCTCAGAGATAGTGGATTTGAGATCCACTATTTTGTTAGAGTGTATTAGAGGTTGGACGTTTTACATGTTTGATGGAGCTCCCTTATTTGAAGTTGTTATACCTTTGGAATTGTTTTGGTTAATCGAGCACGATTCTAGTTAGCAATGTCGGAGTTGTTCTCGAGGTTTGGGGACCCCGATGGAACTCAACCTTTGGTAATGAAGATGTTTGGATCATTGGCCGTTGGCCCTTTACTACGATTTTTGTGGTGGTCATTTTGAGAATGATACAATGAGGTTGTGAGACATGTTTAAATGGTGGGTATATGCTGACGAGTACAGTTTGATGCTTGGGAGTTTTCAGGCTGTCAAAGCGTTTGTTTATGCTTCTTAGAGAAGTCGTCAAGACTTCCTCCCTATCAAGAACATTAGTGGAGGTTGAGGTAAGATCGAGTTAGACGTCGATTCCTATCGTCATTGTCAGAGGACACCGACCTAGTTGAGAAAGTCAGAACTTCAGTTGCGAAGGTGCAACTCAAAAGAGGTTTCTTTTGTCTAAGTGTTTTGCCTAAGGATGGACCGAGCTTGTTCACTAGTAAGAAGTTGGTTCGTTGAGGTGGTGCTTAAACTGTTGATAGCTTGTTAAGTAACAATGAGTGACTATTGCGTGTCTCCTAAGGTGGATGACTCGTTTAATCATTTGTGAAGTATCGTGTGTTTCCTTGGATTGGTTTAAGATTAAGATGGCTATCGTTTAAGTGTTAAAGGCTTGTAATTTCGAAATGGATTTTGGAAAAATGATTTCTCTCTTTAAAGTGGATAGTGATAACGATTGATGTATGCAATGATGTGTGAGATGCTTCAGCGATGATAGAGTGGGGGCCACCATATTGTCTCTCAAACATGAGTTTTATGTCTTGTGTGACACGTGTTAATCTATAAGAAACAAGGGAAGATGATCGTTGGCAAGATAATTACCATAATAACCTTGTGTACGAGAAATGCTACTTACCTTGTAATCAGTTAAGGAAGCTAGGGTTGCGGCTTCATGGACGCTTTTGATTTGGATCATAGTTCCTTGGAAGGAGCCAAGGAACATTGGTGGAAACTCGAGTTGCGTGAGACCATTTTGTTATGTCAGTGGTGTTGTTTTGTTTAGAGCCAAATAAAGTTTCGAGATCTTTAAGGATGTTTTGTTGTTTGGTTAGAGTTGTACTTTTGTGCTAGAAGAGAAAATGAGGTGCCTACCCCAACAGTAAGAGATTCTGGGTACTTGTTTTTTAAGGAATTTGAGGTTTGGGACAGTGACGTGAGTCGAAGTAATCAAGAGTTGTTGACCATATGTGATCGATCACCACCTAAGTAAAGCGAGATTGTTAAGTGATGGATTGTACGGAGTTAGTTCGAGTTAGAGTATCATGTTGCCCGTGTGGGGCAGTCAAGGATTTCCAATGATGGTTGTGTAAAGGAGTGCCAAAACTAGCTTATGCGGTATCGGTGCTTGTTTTTTTTGGGTGTCGGGATTGATCAGTCAGTACCGGTGCCTATGTGTTTTATTGGTTAAGCTCCGAGTTGAGGACTAAGCAACTTTGGAAGCCTTGAGAAGTAGCACATGTTTGTAATTAAAATGATATAGTGTTGTGATCGAATTTGGGTTCGATGGTTTTTGGATGGACTCGAGACCTTTTCGTGAGTGTTTTTAGAGAAACATGTCAAGGCAAAAGATTCTTTTTAAATGGTAATATGGTAAGTTTATGGTGAATGTTGATGGCGATAGTTTGTACCAAACTTTGACAGTGTATTGGTAGACAGCGTGGAGCCAAGTATTGAAATAGTGATAAGTGGTTGACTCGCCATCAGTTGGGGGTCGAACATTAAGTTCTTTAGAGTTTGTGATGCTTCGATGTTTCTTAATGGAAATTGAATAAATGACCACGGATTTTGTAAAGGATCGTGAGCGCACAATTTCAATGGGATTTCTTGAGTGATGATATAGTTCTTGGTGGGTACTGTTGATATTTTCGGCAAATGTGAGATCTAGATTGAAAGACTGCTTGGTTTGTTTGCGGGTTTGGTTGTATGACACTACGGTGAGTACATGCTTCCTTTTGGTATGAGATTTGAGGTTTGTGATGGAACCTTATCCCTTGGTGGGATTTCCATAAAAATGGCATGGTTTTGAGACGCGTTATAGTTTGGGGCATAAGACTCATGCGTAAACCAAGTTGTGGGAATTTCTTTAGTTGTCAACATGAGTATCACGTCGAGTTTAAGACAAGTGTTTAAGGCGAGTAGAGATGCCATTCCTTTCTTAAATCTTGCATCGGGCAAGTAATGAGTTTAATAAAGTTTGACAATTGAGAAGAGTTTCCTTTAGGAGTCCCCACGATAAAGAATCATTTTGTTTTGTTGTAACGGTTGCTCAACCCCCCTGTTCCTTTAGATCATACGGTGTTGTGGAATAAATTTGTTGTGCAATAATCTTTTGGGTTCTACAACATAAGTTAAGTTTCCTTGATGACGTATATGTGTGATGATTGGTCAACGCACCGTCAGATTTGTTCAATGGATTTGGTTATGCATCAAATAGTGTTAGATGTCTCTTTTAAGGAAGTGGCCAGTTGTTTTGGGTTTGTAACGAGCGATGATAGATTTCTTCTAAGAGAAAGAATCAGTTGAGATTATGTTTGTATCATTTAAAGTCAATTATTATTTTGACAACTACTGTAAGAGATCGGAGTAGCGCAACGAGTTATGTTGAGAGCGTTGGGAAGTTATAAAAGTTTTGGCATCTTCTTTGGTTTACCAGTACAAATTTCAAGGACAAAATTTCTTTTAAAGGAGAGAGAGAGTTGTTACGACCCGAAATTGGGCTTTGCAAATTGGGCCTCAAACCCAATTTATTTAGGCCTCATGGTTAGATGCCCAAATTTAAAGATAATGGGTTTGAGCCTTATGGAAAAATAAATAAAATAAAGTAATAAAAGAAAAGAAGGAAAAGAGAATTGGGTGTTTTTATATTAGGTTGGCTGGCAATTTGATGGAGGAGAGAGAAAAAGAGATGAGGATAAGATATTTTGAAAGGGTGTGAGAGAAAAGTATGAAAAATGGAGTTTGAGTCCTGATCTGGCCGCACTAGATCGGGCCATACAGGTGCTTGGCTATTATGGTGCGCCACATCGCACCAGATCGCTCAGGGCAGTTGACCAGCCTTTGACCATTGATTGTTGACCAAGAGTTTACTTTTTTTAAAGTACCTTACTCGGGGGTTTCTCAATGTTTCAAATCCACTGGCGCAGTCCGTTTCACCAAATTTGAACCCAGTAAGTTGTTTCTATGCATTTAACCCTTGAAATTCCTTAGAGAATATGCTTGAGTGATACTTATGATATTAATTGGTTTACGAGGGTTATTCAAAAGTGGATTTTAGGTCAAGTGGAATCTTCAGGAAGCTTGGATGAGGATCTTAGCGGTGTCAGTATAAGGTTAGTACACCTCGAACTCCTATCGCTTTGTGAGCATTATAAATGTGATTGTCTTGCTTGTTAGTGTTTGCGAATAGGTTGATGATAGATAAGCATGAGTAGGGACCGGTATATTGAGACTTGATATATTATGAGATGCATGATGATGTTACGGATATGATGGGACTGTTAGAGGCTCTAGAGACTGTGTAGGATTGGTTATGATGCCAGTATAATTCGTTGATGATTGTTGGATTGATTGAGATGAATGTGATATTTTTGTATGCTTGTTTCGAATAGATTGATGTGATTTAGTGGGAACTATGTGTTAGATAAATAATGGTAATATTCGAATAAATGATTATAATTCAGTAATTAATATTAATGGGATGAATGCATTAGCAAACCAACTCTAATGACTTTCGGTACGAGCTTGGTAATATTAGAATAAATGAGTATAAGCTTGGTAATATCGTAATTCGAGGAAATTGTACGAACCCGTGAATAGGATATCGGTACAAGCTTTGGTCGTATCGGTACCCAAATTAGGGGTCATATCGATACGGGTCGACTTGCACCGATACTTATGAAAATTAATGATTTCTAGTGATTAATTTTAGTATCGGTACATGTGTGAGTACCGATACCTGAGGGTACCATATCAATACTCATGTTCGAGTACTGGTACGCTAAATAATCAATAAATGTAAGTTAAGGATGAAAATTGATATGAATAATAAAAATGGAGCTAATGAATGGGATTAATTATATATGAGCCTATAAGTAATAAATCGGTAATTGTTGGGTCACTTGTTTGTAATAGTAAACCATAGGGATCCATGGTGGATCGTAGGTTGAGTCGTGCCAAGTTTGGGCACTCGTGTGGTTGAGTCACCGTTGGTTAGTGGGATCCGGATACCCAGTGGTAGAGTGTGGCAACACATGAAGACCACTCGATGTGAGATTTCGAGTGATGATGCTCGATGCGAGATTCTGAGCCATTCCACTCGATGTGAGATTCTGAGTGATGATACTCGATGTGAGATTCTGAGTATTGATGCTCGATGTGAGATTCTGAGCGTGAGTGTACGCTTCCGAGGTTATGTGACATCGGGCCTCACTCGAGGTTTGTGATTATGACATTATGTGTTTTGCACAGAGGATCCGGTGGGATCTCGAGTATGGTTGGGCCTTGTGGGTCATGTATGATGATTGATATGTTGAGAGCATGTCTTTAGGTGACTACTGGTAGCGTCACCTATTTATTTATCTCTCCTTTTTGCTTGTACTAGCTTGCATGCTTATGTTTATGATTAGCATGAAGTTTAGTAGAGTAGATGTGTACCACTGAGATTTGTAAGCTCAGCGCTTGAAAATCGTTGTTTCTGTGCGTAGGTTGATCGTTGGATCGTGGGATCGATGAGCATTATCAGTTTGAGATTCCAACATGTAGGGGCCTTCAAAATACAGTACTTGTGTTTAGTGGGATGTGTATTCATAGGACCTTACGTGGTTGAGTCAGTACTTCTTATTTTGAAATTATATTAATCAAATCAAATGTTTAAATATTTTAAATTAAAATGAAGCTCCTTTATAACTATTTAAATAATTTATCTATATTTTTTAACTGTTGACTTTAAATGCTTTTGAGATACTTGTTGGGCTAAACGTCGTTTGAGATTTTTTTATTGGTTTTGATTTAGGCTTGAAGCCCAAATTGTGACATTCAGGTCGAGGGTGTTACATAAAACCTCTCATTTTGTAAAGACTATTTTATCCTTGATAATTATAAAAACAATTCTCTAAATAACATAAATATGTTTAACTAATAAAATTAAGAAATAATTTTATAAATAAAAAATTAATATATAAATTAATAAAAAACATATAAATTTAATAATTAATAAAATTATATTGAAAATATAATTTCATAGGTGAGAAATTAATAAATACATCTAAATTAAATAATTAATAAATTATGTTAAAAAGATAATTTCGTAAATAAATTTTCGTAATTAATATGTACATTCTTGTATATGCTCAGTAATGATATTAAAAAAATTAATTTTTATAATCTAATTAATATTAATAGATACAAAATGTTAATAACTAATAAATTATTTAAACAAGTATCAAATATAATTATGTCCTTATATGTCATTTTGCTTATTAAAAAAACAAACAACTATCAGCTATCATTCATTTTTGTCAATCACTTTTATACAATCAACTAATGTAATCCGCTGGTCAAATCAACTAATGATATCCGCTATCAACTAATATAATCCACTATCAACTATTAGCTATCCACTAATCGTCAAACAAGGTCATAATAAACGCTAAAGTTGGGTCTAAGTTATCCACAAAATATGCAAAAAAATTTATTGGCCAACACGCATGGTCAATGTTTATTGTTTAATGCTCAAATATCATGAAGCATAGAGTTTGGTATTATCCTTTCCCAGTAAGGAAATGTCTATCAAACGAAAAAAATAAGGTGTAAACTAAAAGCATTTCTATTCATATTAAAGAAAACGAATTTCAATTAGACAGGCTATTTAAAGCGTACAGTCTTACAAAAATGCTTGTCCCGTGAGCTTGATCAAATGGGCCTGACCTACAAGAGTCTGCTACTAGGCACAGGCACGCCTACGCACACACCTTGACAACACTGAATGGATCAATAAGGGGAGCAGCTGGAAACTTTAAGAACTTTGCCTTTCAAATCTTAGTATTTCTTGATACTATGATGTAACCATCACATGTTTAGAGTTTAAGAGCAGTATTAATTCTGCCATATTGAAATTCATTCAGTATTTCACTTTAAATTTGATCATTGTTCATATTCAAGCAAAGTTATAGAAGTTTTCTTGTATTTTATTTGGGTTACATAATATATATTACAAGAAATATGAAAAAGAATATCAGATTATGAAAATGTATGAAGCCATTTTAAGTTGACATCTTCTTTATCAACTCTTACAATTAAATTATTAAAAGAAGATTCGAAAGACTCCCATTGATAGGCTGTCTCCTCATCACATATAACATACCTCAAATGTTGCAGCTTTGTGATTGTTGGAGGCAGGGTACAAGCAGAGCACCCTCTCATATAGAGCTTCTTTAGATTCTGCAGTTCACCAATCTGGGTTGGCATGTCTAGAATGCTTAGACAGTCGGAAATATCAAGAATAGTAAGCTTGGATAAGCTCCCAATGGTCTCAGGCAATGTCTCGAGTTCAGTACAGGATGTCAGTCTTAGCACATCCAAGTTTACCAGCTTTCCAATGCCCTCAGGCAGTGTATGGAGCTTGTGGCAATTGGTGATGCTGAGCTTCACCAGTTGAACAAGATCACACAACCCTTCACCAAGTTCCACCAGATCATCACAATAGTCGATGTCAATTTCCAAAAGATTTGGAAAAATATAAGACATTGTGTTTGTACCCTTTTTAAAAGCCTGACTGATATTACACATGACCAAGGATATTTTCCGCAAATTCTTTAGGTGTAAAGAGCTCGTATCAAGACAAGGAACCGAAACCTTCTCTAATCTGATTCTGTTTAGATTGGATAAAGAATACAGAAGTGGAAAGTTACCTACTTCTGCTGGGTAAATACCATCATTCATGACAATCAAAACCTTCAATTTATCCATTTTCTCCATGAAGACGGGTAATCTGTACCTCTTTGTCCGAAAATTGAGAACTAAAACCTCAACTTCAGCTGCTTGAATGTAGCCCCAATTAAATGAGAATGTTTCATCTGAGAGAACAAATGGCACGAGAATTTAGTGGAAGGATATAAATATCTCAATTGTGTATTTCTGAATGTTGGAGAGGTATAAACAACCTGTGGAGATAGACATGAGGCGAGCACTAAGTGGTTGCAGCTTTTCTTCCGACCACCAATTAGGAAAATTGTTTCCGCTTAACTCTACAATTATTCGGCTTCTTTTTTCTATGGGATCCAACCCATTCTGATAGATAGCGAGCTCTCTTAGAAGATCATGCTGCATGACAAAGTGATCATTGTAGCGGCCATCGGCTTCACTTTCATCATCTTTCCTGTTGAATAAGCAACAGTAGTTAGAGATTCAAACACTTGCAATGCGAACAATAATTACGGCCTATCTGATAACAAAGCCGTGATGAATATTGTCCTGTATAATAGATATAAAGTATGAACCAACTAGCATACCTCATGACTACTAGATTAACCAGATTTCTGTCAGAGAGTTCATGGAGGTTGTCAATAGCATCATCATCTTCATCGAGTTCATATTGCTCCACCCACATATCAATAAGCGCAGTGGCTGGAATCTGGTGATCTTCAGGGAATGAACCTAAGTCTAGGTAGCAGTCCTTTATTGCTGTCTGACTATCCAGGGTATCCAAACTGCTTTGAAGATGAGCAAGCAGATCAGCATCGTAATGCAAGATGGATAGTCCTTTAGCATGATGTTTTACTCGTTTTTGCCACATAGCGACAGGCTGTCCACAAAGCGACCTACCAACCACTTCAAGGGCCAGTGGAAGTCCTTTACAGCTTTCTATCACCTAAAATTCAATACACAGTACGCCATTCTTTATGGTTCAAGAGGTGAAAGTTAAATCAAGTCTTTGGACTGATAAAATACCCGATTCTCGATTTCTTCCGGAATGCAAGGTGTTTTGTTTTGCAGGAATGCACAGTGTTGAAAAAGGGTCCTCGCATCATCATCATTTAATGGTTTCAAATAATATGTAAAATCAAATCTGCGAAAGGCAAATCTTGATGTTACCAAGATTTTGTAATCTGGCAATTTAAACTTAAGCTTGTCAACAAGGGATTCAGACCCAGACCAAACATCATCCAGGATCAGTAATATGGGGCCAAGTGCTAGGTGCCTTAATTTACGTTCCAAGTGGTTCAGACCATCCTCCTCACTTTGAAATTCAGGCACTCCACTATGATCCATAACATGGAGTAGTCTCTTCAATATGACCTCCAGGTTGGGTGTCTTTGAAACAGTGATATAGAAGATGTTGTCTTCAAATTTTCCTGTTCAAACATGGTATTAGAAATCTGCCAAAATTCAAAGATGCTTTGTAGCATTGGTTTTTACAAGTGGCAATCATAAAAACGAAGTAAAATTGAATCCAAGACTTCCCATTATAATCACTTTGACAAATGCTTTAGCGTTTAACTACACATCCTGTTAAGTTTTACATAGCAGGGTAATCACTTGATAGGAGTTGACAAATTAAGACTGACTCATTCCAAATGAATTTTCGTCACATATATTTTCTTCTACATCTCATAGCATTCAAATTAAGCAATTTCATAACTCAAGACTTCTTAGTCTAATTGGTTCATGCAACCAACCAACAAGCATGGGTTCGAATTCAGCAAACCTTATATCCTTATTTCCAAGAAGGAACCTCCTTCCTTAAAAGGGAATTATAATTGAGTGATTATAACTGTGATTTCCATATTTTACATAAACAATCAAACAAATCAAGAACTAGAAACTAAAGTCAAGAATAGACAAGCTATAAGCTCGGGAATGATACCTTTGACCTCTTCATCTTGGCATAGCTGTTTAACCAATGTTGTCTTTCCGGATCCTCCAGGAGCAGATACAACAATGACTGAAACCCCATCTTTAAGAAGCTTCATCTTTAGCTCTTTCAAGGGTTCATCGAATCCAACAACTTCCCCTCGAGGCTGGGGAACTTTGAATGAACCCACATCTGGAGGCTCAGGAACTCTGAATGAATCGACATCTGAAACCTGACTCAACGCCCCATTCCCGTTGCTAGATCCATCTTTCAAACTCAATCTTCTAATTCCCACATTCATCCCTTTAGTTTCAAATAGAATCTCTTTCACGTCTCTCATCAGCTGCGCTTGCATAATCTGGAACAATCTCTCGAGCGATTTCTTGAATCCATCAAGTTTTTTCACATAATAAGTCTTCTTGATGAAGTCCCACCTGTGGATTCTGCAGCACTTGGTGACAAGTCTATGTCCTCTATCGATGATCTCAACGAGCTGTTTTGTTTCGTGCTCTTTATCAGAAACTTTGTTGAATGATTCTATTTCATTTATTACTGGCTCGATAGATAAGAGCGTGGACTGATGTTCATTCAAGGTATCACGAAACATGGCAGCTTTTCTACCCGCCTCTACAACCGTTCTAAGGAGCTCTCCAAAAACTGCGCCTAAAGCAGCCCCTCCGATAAGATTTGCTGCCATACCAATCTTGGTGGAACCACAGGTAGAGCCAAAAATTCAATAAATACCAAATTTCGAATCTAAACAAAGAACTAACCCAGATATTTAAATGCACTTTCCTTTTTATACCTCCAGAGTCTGGACCTTTAGGAGTATGCTCCTCGAAGTTTCCTTCAGGGCTGGAGTGGAGAGGAAAGCAGGAATCGTGATTGTTGAGGTTTAATGACGGTCGGTAATTAAGATTTTTCTCCATTCTTAAAGCTCTTTGACTTCCCTTAACTTCTTTATTTAAGGTATCCAACGACTTTAATTAATCCGCGTCAGAAGATTTACCGTTGGATTATTGAAATGGAAGAAAAACGAAATAATAGAAATTGCGTTAAATAAAGAAACAAGATAAAAGAGAATCGACATAATAGGTAGGTTTGATGTGCTGCAGGTTAAAATAGGTCTACTATATGACGACACATATTTTCTCAGTTACAATTTACGAGCTAATTTAAACAGATTTTAGTTAAAATATTCAATTGGCTAATAAAATGTTTTTCCCTTAAATTAGTTTTTTCTAATATTTTAGGTGTCGAGTTAATTGTTTCTTTTTGAACTTAGAAAGTTGATTATGTTTGTTATATTTTAGGTTCCTTAACTACTGAAACTGCTTTTTTCTAACATTTTATGTGACAAATGAAATATTTTATTCAACTTAAAAAGTCAATATCTCGGTAATAATTTAGGTTCTCTAACGGCAAACTGAATGTAGGTAACATTTTAGGTGTCGATCCTGAAACTGAATTTCATTAACATTTTAGAGTTCAAACCCCAAATTGATTTTCCATTAACATTTTGAATTCTGAACACAAAATTGATTTTCGATAACATTATAGGTTCAAACCCCAAACTAGTTTCCTGTAACATTTTAAGTGCCGAACTCCAAACTAATTTTTAGGTGACATTTTAGGTGTCGGACCTGAAGCTCATTTTGGGTAACATTTTAAGTGCCGAACCCCAAACTAAATTTCATTAATATTTTATAGTACGAACCTTAAACTAATTATTAGTAACTTTTGAGGTGTCGAACCCTAAACTGATTATCAGTAACATTTTAGATGTCGAACCCCAAACTAAATATCAGTAATATTTTAGGTCTATACTTCTACACTTTACCATATTTTGCATAAATTCTTATTTAAATTTTTGTGGCAAAATTTTCTACAACCGTTTTCTTTTTAGGAACATACATGTACAATTCATTCAACAGCAACATCAAGAAGGATGATTTGTTTGAGTTAATTTCCACGGAGGTTAGCAAATCAACAAGGAAGAAATTTTCTTCATTGGAAGCCAAAATCCCCATTGATGAGCCCGACCCTAAAGCTTATTACATGCTAAAGATATGTAATGCAAGTGACCTCCGCAAGATGTTTATGAGATAAAACCGTGTAGGGGTACCAACATCGAGTTGTATGTTAATTTTGATGAAGATGTTAGTTCATCACGAATCCCAGGGGGTTCTCAACCTTCCATAGACGAAGACGTTGTTTGTGTACATAATTCTAGGAGACGATATGAGAATGAACAAATAATTGAGGAATTGAACATTACATCTGATATATCTACAGACTACGACAACAAACAAACTCTTCTTCTATTCATTTTAACTGAACTAAGCAAGCTTAGTAGCAATGAACCATGTATCAAATTTGATATTGTACTTTTTAATCTACTGACAGTATGTGTTTGTGTTGGTGATCATATTTCTCAGCAAGACTATTGAAGGTACATGAAATTTAATTAAAGCAAGGCTATTTAAAAAAACTAGGGTTTCCAAAAATCCCTTTGATGCATGCAAATTCAAATTAAACTGAATTGGATGATAATATGGTGTATTGAAGGAATCGGTTCGCACAACTGAGTGAGAGAAGAAAAGTGGCATTATTTTTTGGTTGTGACATTCCAGCTTTGATATATATATACT
The DNA here is from genome assembly GCA_019671005.1 of Hibiscus mutabilis. Taxonomy (NCBI): domain Eukaryota; kingdom Viridiplantae; phylum Streptophyta; class Magnoliopsida; order Malvales; family Malvaceae; genus Hibiscus; species Hibiscus mutabilis. The sequence goes on along the minus strand of CM033718.1, from coordinate 36,759,956 downwards.
CCACGTTAAGTAGTGGAATTGGGTCATTGGTTTCACTACTTTTAATAGAAAAAGAAGCGGGAACTCCAACCGAAAAAGTAATATCTTTGAAGTTTAAAATCGAAAATCTGAGAATTTAAAGTTCAAATATTTGTAAAATATCAAAACTTATATACCAGTTCCGAGATGTTATAGCAATCACTACAGCATAAGACATTTAATCATTATCGAAATGTACAGTTAAATTTCCAAAACTTTTGAAATAAAAGTTAAGATAAATGTTGCAACTACCATCCCAGGGTAGGTACTACCAACTTCAAAACACATCTATGTCCTCTTGATCCCCTTCCCATTGAAGAAGTTGTTAATCTTGAAGGTCATAAACCTTTTTTCCAGCAGTAGTGGTCTTAAGAAGGTAAGCAAGTTCATAATAAGTAATATTTTGAACTTTTATGCAACTTAATTCCATGCAATGTTTCACTTATTTCATATTCATTTACTTAGGTGGAGGAGTATACTCATCATGGAAGTTTTGAGTACAGTAGGTGATGCTAAAGTAGGAGGAGATAGTTTGGAGAGTTCGAATAAAATCGTTAGCATGATATTTGTGTCACTAGAAGAAGCATGAGAATTTTATGAGGAATACGAAAATCAAAATGGAATTAGCGTACGTCATGGAACAAGTTGGGTTAGAAATGGAAATAAATACCAGCAAGATTTTTGTTGTTCAAAACAAGGGCAAAGGAAATCAAAACTAGGCGAGGTGGAGCGTTCACACGCTCCACGTCCATAGACAAGGAGCGATTGCAAGGCTAGAGTAGTGGTCCATGCAAATGCAAAAGCTCTTAATAGATGGGTAATAACATTGTCTGATAACGAACATAACCATGAACTTTGTCCACCATCCATGGCACCCTTCCTTCATTCGCATCGATCTATGACGAAGGTCGTTATTCTAGAGGCTTCAACATTGCAAAATGTCAGTGTAGGAACATAAAAAATTATGAATTTATTCATGCAACAGTCTAGTAGTTATCAAACTGTTGGTTTTACTAAGAAAGACCTATACAATGCCTTCCACAAAATAAAATCTAATGAAGTTATTGATGGGGATGTGAATGTCGTACTAGGTTACTTTGACGCAAAGAAAGAGATATGTAACACCCATTTCCCGTATCCATCACTGAATACGAGTCATAGGTATCATAAGAAATTCGTAAAACCCTCTAATTTGTAATTCGATAAAATTTTGTTTCTTTAAAAATATTACAATGTATTTTGTTTTTACTTACAAATCTAGTTATTCACGTGAAATTTAAAAATAATATTTTTATCTTCAAATCGAGTTTATTTTAGGCAGCAACTTATTAATTTAATTTGTCTTGATATAGTTAATAAAACTGCCTAAAAACTGCCTGATTTAAAATTCATCCATATACCAAATAAAATACAAATTCTATCAGAGCAGACATATCCTTTTAATATACATGCCAACTAGTAAATATCAAACAATATCAAAAGATATCTTACTGATACTGATGTACCTGTTATTAATTGATGATGTCCGTATATGCTACTTACTCCAACCATTTTTTCTTTCCTACGTGTAAAATAGTTACACGCTAAGTATTTACTTAGTGAGGCAATAATTCAAATTCAAGTGCAATAGTCATAATATCAATATTAATGATTAACAATGCATATGATCACTTTACCATTACATGCTTGTTAACATAAATAAAATTTGTATATTAAAGTGATAAGATTAGATCTTACCAATACCGTTGTCATTTCCATCCATAAGCTTTCAATGCTTACCAATACCTTTTTCCATTTCTATCTGCAAGCTTTCAAGCTTATCTTCCTGTGTCTTTTTATTTTTTTCAATTTATTTAGCCCAAGGTATCGAATTTAAGAGATTCTATGTACACGAGTCATCCCCTTATACCCAACATTTCTTGAGTATGTATATTATTTGCACCGTAGAGCTTAGCACCCTAAGTGCTTCCGTATACCCAAACCTTGCATATACCCTCATTGAGTAATAATAAAATTACACCGTAGTGCTTAACACCCTAAGTGTTTTCGTATACCCAAACCTTGCATGAGTATACCCTCAATGAGTATTTATGAATATCGCACCGAAGTGCTTAGAATATTTATACAGTTGTTTATGACTCTATGGCTAGCAAACTATACCTTTGAACCTCTATATCATACATTGGGCTTTATTTCATCATTTAGTCATCAATGACAACATATATCAATATATATCAACATTTAACAGTTCATAACCAAAATAACATTCATATTATATCATCATCAATAACTAGTGATCAATGCATTTATTTTCAACCTTTGACATATTTAAAATATGTCAAATATATGATCAATGACATAATTATTATGACAATATATAAACCAGGTAGACTCGTCGCAAGTCCTACCGGTGATGTATGAAACATCCATGTATAATGTTATGTATGCATTGCACTCACCTTGGCCATGCATTAGTATGCCTCACTAAGTCCTCTTTGATCCTTTCCTTCATTGTACCTCAAACCTCCCTTGATTCGAACTTAACTTCATAATTCAAATAAGTAAAATATTTGTTAGATCCCAATCTAACAATATTTTAGACATATTGTCCAATATAATCATTTGAGCACAAGATCTCCAAACATTTTCTTTTCTTCCTTGTATTGTTCAAAAACTCATTATGGTCCTTAGTGACCAATTTGAACTTCCATTAACCCTTTTCAAGCCTACTAATCAACCTTAGATACAAAGTGTATCAATTCTCATTTTCTGGCAGTTTGTAGTACCTCCAAAGAAATATTTCTATAAAATAATCTACAACTCGGAATTCGATTCAGTTTGTTCTGATAAAAACTAGATTCATTAATCTTTTCAACCATATAAATTAATAGCCCAAATTCAACTTGTACGATTTATGGAGAATTTTCAAAGTCAATTTCCAGTATTGAATTTCGAAACAGCCTGCTATATTGTTTTCTGACCTTTCACCACTTAAAAATTCATATCTTTTTACTCGGAACTCGAAATCCGTTTCCGTTTGTTGGAAACGAAACTAGACGAACAAATCTTTAGATCGGTATAAAATGCACCTTCTAACCATTTTTGTAGAATTTATGATGAATTTTCAAAGTTGATGCCATAAACCAGTTTTCCTACATAGCTTCTATAAACAACTTCAACTTTTATAATAACTTCTCCTTATTTCTCTACTTTTCAATTTAATCCAATCACTAGCTTTAAACCACCAACTCATCACATTCTTCACCAAATAATTATTCACAATAATTCTCCCTAATTTTCCTTATTTATCGAAATAGTCACTAAATGCAAATATAAGGATTCAATCTTCTTAACTTTGCAATTTAGTCCTCAATTCAACATTACTACCTTAATTCCATCATTACAACTAAAAATCAGATTTAACCCCCATACAAAACTTCAATTTCGATTTGCTCACTTAACTTTGATAAATTGTCAAAATGGTCACTAATTCAATTCAACCTCAATTTGGCCTTCTAACTTCATTTTCTTATCTCTAACATCATTAATAACACGAATACACTCCAAATTCTAAAAATTCAGATTTGTTCCTTCAACTTTTCAAGTTTCCAAAATGGTCCCTACACAATTTAACTTAGGGTTTTGCTTCTAAACAACAATTCAAGCTCACTAGATCATTATTTCAACATCACAAACCCTAAATCAAACTTGAATCCATAAAACCTAATCATCTTCATAATAATCAAAACATGTAAAACTTAAATCCCAACTCAATATCATGATTTGAACATAACACTAGCTTGATTTCAACTTGAATTCAATCATGGAATCATAAAATCTCAAAAGTCCCAATTTGATCCATAAACCCTAATTTATTTCTCATGTAAATTCTCATCAATAAAGCATGGATTCCATGAATTATTGATATCAAAAGATAGGGATTGAAGAGTAGAACAATTTTGTAGTTGAAGAGATTACCTGAAAACTGAGTTTCGAGGCTTGAATTGAGCTTGGAAAAAATTTCTCTTTCTTTCCCTTGACCTCACGTTTGTTGCTAGAAAAGATGAACATATTGTTCATCTTTTTACCATTACTTTACACATATATCTATTAAATGAATATTAAATTCATTTAATAGTGAAATTACAATTTTGCCCTTTTTATCAAATGGTTGAGATTGATTTTATCATCAATCAAGGGCCAAGATTTAATCTTACATTTTCTCTTTCCAAAATTTCCCTTATAACTTTTTAAATATTTCAAAATTGTCGTTGGGGCCAAATGACCATTTTGCCCTCCAACTAGTTTTTTATTTACTAGTTTGTTTCCAAATTGCCATTCCATTACAATCTATCTAAATCTAGTTAGAATTCAACCAACCATAATAAAATATTCATAAAATAAAATTTTATGAATTTTCCATAGCTTTTGGATCAGTCTCCAAAATTTTCTATTCGATCCAATATACCGATAAATAATCCTTTACTCAAAAATAAACTATAGGATTCATCTTGAATCAAACTAAAAATATTTCCAACACTTGGAAATGACTTTTATAACCTTTCTCTATCATATGGAAAATTTTCAAAATTTTCCAGTTCGATCCGGGCATACGAATTCCACTTAAACTTTAACTAAGATTTTCCCAATAATCGAAGTATCAGATCGAACCAATAATTCCGTATCGATTCACACCCTTAGGTGATCTATTTCTTTATGAAACAAAAACCATTAACTTTTGGGAAATTATAACTTTAGTCCCCAAACGTTTCCAAAGTTTATACTTTAGCCATAAAATTTTAAAAATTTACATTTTGGTCACTATCTTTTTAAACTTCAATTCCCATTCCAATTTTCCTTGGAATTCAACTAAACTTTAAGAATACCTTATTCAATTCACTATCTATCACATGAGACCTTTAAACCTTAGAAATTTCCTTTACAAAACCCATAATTAAAGAAATCCCAACTTTCGCATTTTCGTCATTTTAGTCACTAAGTTTGCTTTTAAGCTATTATCTTAGTACTAAATGACCTTTAATCAACTTAGTAAATTTTGGGGTATTACAATTCTCTCCCCCTTAAGAAAATTCATCCTCGAATTTTCAACACGCACCTAATTCAAAAGGTGAGTAAACTATTTTCTTATATTTTCTTCTTATTTCTCTCAAATCATTTCTTTAATCTTATGATTTTTATGTCAAATAACTTTGACAAACGGGATTGTATTGTTTTCTTAGTTCTTTGATTCCATGTGCTAGGATCTTTACCAATTCTTTTTCATAGCTTAAATCCGGCCGAATCTCTATTTTCTCCGGAGTAACAACAAGTGAGAGGTCTAATCAATATTTCCAGAGCATCGATACATTATGTATCTTGTTCATTTCCAAAGATAAAGCTAACTATTAAGCTTAACTATCAGACTAACTCCTTTCACAAATTCTTATAGCCCAAAAAATTTTGAACTTAACTTTCTTTTTGTCTAAACCATAACACCTTCTTCCAAGGTGAAACTTTTAAGGAATACTTTATCCTTAACTTCATATTAAATATCTTTCCTTTAAGGGTCAACATATAGTTTCCATCACTGAGATAGAAATTCTTCCTTGATAATACAAATATCTATCAAACCTAACTTTCAAGTTTTCAGTTTCACTCTTTTCCACTTGTTTGAACCTTGACAACATTTCTCATCCTTTTTTAAAGATATCTTATTTAATCCAATATTGTAAATTTTATTCTTAACTTGACAATCAAAACACCATCTTCTTTTAATGCAAATCTTGCATTCATAACTCTTAAGACAACAATTATCTTTCGACTGAGAGCGTCAGCTACCACATTAGCTTTTTTTGGATGATAGTCAATGACCATATCATAATTCTTAAGAAACTCGATCCAACTTCTTTGCATCAAGTTCAACTCTTCTTTAGTAAGAATATACTTTAAAATTTTATAACCTATATAAATATAGCATCGTTCACTGTATAAATAATGATGCTATATCTTTTAAAGCAAATACAACCATTACTAGCTCCAAATCCCAAGTAAGGTAATTGCTATCATATATCTTAAGTTGTCTCAATCATAGACCATTACTTTTCCTTTTTACATAAGTATGCACCCCAAACCGTTATGAGAAGCATCTCTATATACTACATAATCTTTACCCGATTCTGGTTGTACTAGTATCGTGGCTTCTATTAAGATCTCCTTTAATGTCTCAAAGTTTTCTTGGCATTTATCTATTCAAATGAATGGCATTTCTTTCCTCAATAGCTTGGTCAATGAGGAGGCAATCATCAAGAAATTCTGAACCTTTAAAACATTCTTCAGAGGTTTCCATTCAACTATAATTTGTACTTTCTTGGGGTCTACTCTTATTCCCACTGCCAAATCCACAAATATAATAAAACAGCCTTTGACAACCAAATTCATACTTTAACAATTTAGCATATTACTTGTTTTCTCGAAAGGTCTAAAAAACAATGCAAAAATGGGCATCTTATTCTTCATTTTTCCTTCGAATAGACCAAAATATACTCAGTGAACTCTACAAAAAATTGGTCCAAGCAAAATTAAAATACTTGGTTCATTAGGCCTATAAATGTCGTAGGCATCATCACGAACTTATAGTATTCATACTAGGTTAGAGAAGCTGTCTTTAGAATTTCTTCTTCCTTTATATTTTTATTTATTTTTTAACTGATCAAAAGGTCACCAGTCTTCGGAAGAAGATATTTATTCTTTACTATTATCTTCTCGAGCTGATGGAAATTAGTTTTTCTCTTTCACAATTAACACTGGTGAGCCCCCAAGATGACACACTTGGCTTTATAAAACATCGACCTAACATTCCTTTCAATTATACCTTTAAATCTCGAAGTTCAATCGAAGCCATTTTATACGGGGCCATTAATTTAGGCGTAATACCTAGTATCATCTTTATTTTGAATTTCACTTCTCAATCTAGAGGTAATTCCGAGTAACCCATCTGGGCATACATCCAGATATTTTTGGACAGTCGAGTTATTTTCCAATTTAACTTCAACAGCCCGAGTATCCGCTATATTTGTTAAGAAAACTTAACAACCTTATAATAATAATTTCCTTAATAAAATAACTGAAAATACATTGGAGAAGGGATTTACCCTTTTATCAACTGCTACTATTTTTGTACCTTCCGTGTTTTTCAATACTAATCGCTTTATGCGACAATTCATCATGGTCAGATAGGATGGTAACCAATTCATGGCCACCATCATCTTAAACTCCTCTAAAGATAATTCCATTAAGTTTATCGGGGACTCTATTTCTTATGTTTTTATCGAACAATTCCACATGTTCAGCTCGCACTTACATTACAACCCAACAAATTCGTGACAACTATATTACTTGAAATGGTTTCTAAAATGATATCTTGTTCACCACTCAACTTCGTACTTATACACGTATGTGTAAAGCTATGACCCATCAACATCAATACAGGTTTATTTAAAAAGATGAGATGTACCTTCTATTATTTTCAGATTATCCCAACCTTTATCAGTCCTGATGTTATAAACTCAGACTGATATGTGCAATCCTAGCTACGAAGCAAATTTAGATGGTTTTATAATCTAGCTTAAATCTCGGAGTAACAAAACAAGCTCCATCCAATTTCTCGGTATCCAAACAGTGGAATCCGTCCAGTGTAATTCTTAGATTATTCAGCTACAAATCAACAATCACTTGACCTTAATCTATTTTTCCTTTCAATTCAGGTGTTTCTAAAATTTTAAGTTCCTTAATCCAACACAAGTACTTTTTGTTGTACCAACGCCCCTTTTTTTTCCAATTTATCCGAAGGGTTATTATTAACATTATTGTTACTACTCTTGATTCCATCCAAAGCTTCCAATTTACTAGTTCATCACGTTTTCTTGGCTCAAATGTAATACCCCAAAATTTACTAAGTTGATTAAGGGTCATTTAGTACTAAGATAATAGCTTAAAAGCTAACTTAGTGACTAAAATGGCAAAAATGCGAAAGTTGGGATTTCTTTAATTATGGGTTTTGGAAAGGAAATTTCTAAGGTTTAAAGGTCTCATGTGATAGATAGTGAATTGAATAAGGTATTCTTAAAGTTTGGTTGAATACCAAGGAAAATTGGAATGGAAATTGAAGTTTAAAAGTTTAGTGACCAAAATATAAATTTTGAAAATTTTATGGTTAAAGTATAAACTTTGGAAATGTTTGGGGACTAATGTTGTAATTTCCAAAAAGTTTAGGGTTTTTATTTCATAAATAATTATATCACCTAAGGGTGTGAATCGAATGCGGAATTTTTGGTTCGATCTGATACTTCGATTATTAGGAAAATCGCAGTTAAAGTTTAAGTAGAATTCGGATACTCGGATCGAACTGAATTTTTTTTAAGTTTTAACATATGATAGAGAAAGGTTATAAAAGTCATTTCCAGGTGTTGGAAATATTTTTAGTTCGATTAAAGATGAATCCTACAGTTTATTTCTGAGTAAAGGATTATTTATCAGTATATTGGATCGAATGGAAATTTTGGAGACTGATCCAAAAGATATGGAAAAATTAATAAAATATTACTTTATGAATATTTTATTATAGTTGGTTGGATTCCAACTAGATTTAGTTGAATTTTTACAAGAATGGCAAACTAGTAAATAAAAACTAGTTGGAGGGCAAATTGGTCATTTGGCCCCAATGGCAATTTTGAAATATTTAAAAAGTTATAAGGGCAATTTTGGAAAGAGAAAATGGAATATTAAATCTTGGCACTTGGTTGATGATAAAATCAATCTCAACCATTGGATAAAAGGACAAAATTGTAATTTCATTATTAAATGAATTTAATATTCATTTAATAGATATATGTGTAAAATAATGGTAGAAAGATGAACCAAATGTTCATCTTTTCCAGCCAAAAATGTGAGGGCTAGGGAAAGAAAGAGAAAAAATTTCCAAGCTTGATTCAAGCCTCGAAACACAGTTTTCAGGTAATCTCTTCAACTACAAAGTTGTTCTACTCTTCAAGCTCTAGCTTTTGATATCAATAATTCATGGAATCCATGCTTGATTGATGAGAATATACATGAGAAAGAAATTAGGGTTTATTGATCAAATTGGAGATTTTATGATTCCATGATTGAATTCAAGTTGAAATTAAGCTAGTATGATGTTAAAATCATGATATTGAGTTGGGATTTAAGTTTTACATGTTTTGATTATTATGAAGATGACTAGGGTTTATGGACTCAAGTTTAATTTAGGGTTTGTGATGTTGAAATAATGATCTAGTAAGTTTGAATTGTTGTTTGGAAGCAAAACCCTAAGTTAAATTGTGTAGGGACCATTTCGGCAAATTGAAAAGTTGAAGGACCAAATCTAAATTTTTAGAATTTGGAGTGTATTTATGTTATTAATGATGTTAGAGATAAGAAAATGAACTTAGAATGACAAATTGATGTTGAATTGAATTAGTGACCATTTTGACAATTTGTCAAAGTTAAGTGACCAAATCGAAATGGAAGTTTTGTATGGGAGAAAAATCTGATTTTTAGTTGTAATGATGGAATTAAGGTAGTAATGTTGAATTGAGGACTAAATTGCAAAGCTAAGAAGCATGAATCCTTATCTTTGCATTTTAGTACCTATTTCGGTAAATAAGGAAAATTAGGAAGAATTATTGTGAATAATTATTTGGTGAAGAATGTGATGAGTTGGTGGTTTAAAGCTAGTGATTGGACTAAATTGAAAAGTAGAGAAGTAAGGAGAAGTTAATATAAAAGTTGAAGTTGTTTATGGAAGTTGTGCAGAAAAACTGGTTTATGGCAGTAACTTTGAAAATTCATCATAAATTATACAAAAATGGTTAAAAGGTGAATTTTATACCAATGTAAATATTTTTTCGTCTAGTTTCGTGTCCAACAAACGAAAACTGATTTCGAGTTCTGAGTAAAAAGATATGAATTTTTAAGTGGTAAAAGGTCAGAAAACAATATAGCAGGCTGTTCCGAAATTCAATACTGGAAATTGACTTTGAAAATTCACCATAAATCGTGCAAGTTGAATTTGGGCCATTAATTTATATGGTTGAAAAGCTTATTGAATCTAGTTTCTTTCAGAATAAACGGAATCGAATTCTGAGTTGTAGATTATTTTATAGAAATATTTCTTGGGAGGTACTGCAAACTACCAGAAAATGAGAATTGATACACTTTGTATCTAAGGTTGATTAGTAAGCTTGAAAAGGGTTAATGGAAGTTCAAATTGGTCACTAAGGACCATAATGAGTTTTTGAACAATACAAGGAAAAAAGGAAAATGTTTGGAAATTTTTATATTCGAATGATTATATTGGACAATATGTCTAAGATATTATTAGATTGGGATCTAACAAATATTTTACTTATTTGAATTATGAAGTTAAGTTCGAATCAAGGGAGGTTCAAGGTACAATAAAGGAATTGATCGAAGAGGACTTCGTGAGGCATACTAATACATGGCCCAGGTGAGTGCAATGCATGCATAACATTATACATACATGTTTTAAATCACCGGTAAGACTTGCGATGAGTCTACCTGGTTTATATATTGTCATGATAATTATGTCATTGATCATACATTTGACATACTTTAAATATGTCAAAGGTTGAAAATAAATGCATTGATCACTAGTTATTGATGATGATTTACAATTAATTTTATTCGGTTATGAACTGCTTCATGTTAATATAAATTGATATACATTGCCATGGATGAAATATTTGATGATATAAAGCCCAAGTATAATATAGAGGTTCAAAGGTATAGTTGGCTAGCCATAGAGTCATAACAGCTGTATAAAGATTCTAAGCACTTCAGGTAAAGTACAAATTTTATAAATACTCATTGAGGAGTATACTTGTAACACCCTCTTCCCGTATTAATTCCCAAGCACAAGTTGATGAATGTCACAAAACACTTTAAACAAGTTTCCACTCTTATAAACAAAATTGACAGCATGCACTACCTCCAAATAAAAATACCTATAAAATTTTATCAACATCCAAAATTCATTTCATAAATTTTTAATTAGACTAGACATATTAAGATTTCTAACCATAACAACTATTGACTCATATTCATCATTCAAAAATTCAAACAATTTTCCAAATTCACGTCAGAATGCAAAAAATGTCTAAAATTCTGATGCCTTGTTTTCTAACCTATCATCGAATAAAAATTCATATCTTTTTATACAAACCTCGAAATCAATTACCGTTTGATGGAGAAGAAATTAGACTCAATTAATAGTTCATACAAATAAGATTCACTTTCTAATCCAAATCATAGAATTTATGCTAATTTTTCAAACACACTGCATTTACAGACTTTCTGAACATATTTATATTTCTATATTATAAGCATACCAAATTATTTGTAACTTAAGCCTTTATACCTTACTATCAAAAGAACTTCACCAAGTTTAACATACACATCATTTAAGTTACTAGTTCAACCATAGTTTTAGTCATAAGTTTACACAAACCATAACCATATATACATGCCAACTAGATCATCCAAACAAAAGGGATAGATGTCATTACTGTAAATATAGTGCTATACTTCCTGAAATATAGATGATTCTAAGCTACTCCTTCATAACTCCGTCAAAACCTACGCATGACAATCATCATATGCTAAGTATATACTTAGTGAGGCAATAAAACAAAACCAATTGCGATATGTCATAAATAAAAATATAAATGAATAACCATGCATGTGATCACCTTATAATTTCAATACATGTCTACATAAATCATATCAATTGTAGCAATGTGTATCAAGATAACAATTTAGATCTTACTAATATTGTTGCCAATTCTATCCACAAGCTTTCAAGCTTCAACCCTATTTCTATTTTATTTAGCCCCAAGTATTTATTTAAGAGAACTCAAGTACCCGAGTCATCCATGTATACCCAACCTTGTTTGAGTATACATATACCCGACCTTGCTCGGGTATATATGAATAATGCCCCGTAGTGCTCTAAGTACCCAACCTTACTTGAGTACATATGAAATAGAATATTTATACAACTTGTTTATGACTCTATGGCTAGCCAACTATACTTTATATCTCTAAATCATACTTGGGCTCATATCATCAAATAATTGCATTCATGGAAAATGTACATCAATATATGATATATATAGAAACATTGGGCAGTTCATGCCCAAATTAATACTCACACAACATTATCATGTATATCAAGTGATCCATGCAACTCTATATTCCATTTCTAGCGTATGCCAAATATGTCAAGTATATGTTTCATGACATAAGAGAATGATAATTTATCTCAATAATGTATGAACATCAATATATCATAATATGTATGCAATTGCACTCACCTTGACACTTTGTAACCTCGCTAAGCCTACTTGGCACCTTTGTTATTTTCTTTCTAGCTCGAATAATCATGAGTTTGCTTGTTATCTGTATGTATACTAAATACATAACACAAGCAACCTTAAGTACATATTCATATTATAATCAATAATGGAAAGTAAATAAAATAACTATCCATTATATACCAAAATTGATCCGATAAAACTTTCTATATTCGAATCATATTTTCTCACATTTTTCCAAAGATTTTCAACCTTCCAAAAATATTCACATTTTACTCCCTAAGGACACCTTCAAGCTTCTAATCACCATTTTCAAGCTAAATCCCTACATTTCCCATCATTTACACTTTAGGACCCAAACATTAGAAATTCACAACTTAGTCCCTATATTTTTTGAAAATTCCAAATTGGTCCCAAAGTTCAAATAAACTTCAAAATCAATATCCAATTCACTTAACTTGATTTTCTAACCCAAAATACTTCAAAAACAAGTTCAACAACCAAGTCCCTAAACTTTCCAAAATTTACAATTTGGTCCCTAATAGGATTTTCATTTCAAACACCTTATAATATCATACTAAACCATTATTCCTTCAATCACATACTAAAATTCCAAACTTATCATAAACCCTAAATTTCCATATTTCAAGAACATATGCATTTCTTCAATCTAACAACAAAATCACACTTATACAATATCATTCTCATCATTTCCATCATCAACTAAATGTTTGCAAGAACTTCCCCATTCTTAACAAGGTAGCCGAATGGTCACAAGCCTAGCTTCCATGGAATTTTCATCATTTGAGCACTAAGAACAACATCATAAACTTAATTCCAACTTGAATATCCATAAAACTCAATATTTCAACATGCTCTTCATCAACCCCAACTTCCAAACTTAGCTTAGAGACATGGAAACTTAACAAAATTTATACCAAAAGATAGAGAATTTCATGAAGAACAATTTTCTATTTCGTGTCTCAAACTCAAATCCAACTAAATAAGCTTAAAAAATTGAATCAAAGTTTCTTACCTTAGACATCCAAACCTCACGACATGCTTGGGAGAAAGATGAACAAATCTTTCTATTTTTCTTTCTTATTATTAATCCACATGTCCCTTTATTTAATCTAATAATGCCACATGTTTCATTAAAATGAATTAAAAATTCATTTTTAATCTACTTTACCAATTTGTCCTCCAACTATATTCATATTTACATGTCCTCTTCCAACATACCACTCCATTACTTAGGAACTAATTTAGTTCCTTTGTAACCGGCCATCACAAAAAAATCCTAAAATTTCATTTTATGATTTTTGTTCGATTCAATTATCCGAAAATCACCTAATACGATTTTCCAATCAATCATTTAATCAATTCCCAATCCAAATTCTCATATTTCAAAATTCCATAAATAAATAATATTATCATAATCAGTCTCCCATATTTATGGAGTCTAACTCTAAAATTTTGACTCGATTAAAAATATCGATAATTATCCGAAATCTCTATCGGATAAAATTCTCTTTAAAATTCTTTAACAAAATTTTTATACAAATCATTTCTACTTATTCAGAGTCCAAAATATCTATCAGAATCACTTTTATGGAAACTTCCCAGAGGTCACCCATCATAAAATTTTCCCTGGCTTGAACACGCTTAATAATTTTATTCGATCCAATATCAGTACCTTTTTCTCCATCTAAATTCTAAAAACCGACATCAAGGTACTTAATTTGTTCCATAAAATTACTTTTTGGGAAAATCACCATATTGGTCCTTGAACTTTTCCAAACTTTTTACTTTGGTCACCTAACTTTAAAATTTTATATTTTAATCACTAAACAAATATTGAGGTTTTACAATTCTCTCCCTCTTAAGAAAATTCATCCTCAAATTTTCAAAACATACATGTTTCAAACAAGTGCGGATACTGCTTTTTCATGGTTTCCTCCGTTTCCCAAGTAGCTTCTTCTACTTTGTGATTTCTCCATAATACTTTAACTAGATGAATCTTCTTGTTTCTTTACTACTTTTCTCCTCGAGCTAGGATTTTTACAGGTTCCTTTCATATGTCATATCTGGTTGAATCTCAATCTCTTCTGGTATAATGACATGCGAGGATCTAATCGATATCTTCGAAACATCGACATATAGACGACATCATGGATCTTGCTCATTTCTGGTGGTAAAGCCAATTGATATGCTACTGGTCCCACTCTTTTTAAGATTTCATACGGGCCAATGAACCTGGGACTGAGCTTTCCTTTCCTCCCGAATCTCATGATTTTCTTCCAAGGTGAAACCTTCAAAAATACTTTGTCTCTCACTTGAAATTCAATGTATTTTCTTTTCAGGTCGGAATAAGCTTTTTGTCTATTAGAAGTTGCTTTCAGATTATCTCAGATTATTCGTACTTTCTCTTCTACATCTTGAACCATATCAAGTCCAATAATCTTACGATCTTCCAGCTCAAACCAATTCAATGATGTCCGACATCTCCTTCCATACAAAGCTTCATAGGGTGCCATTTTAATAATTGATTGATAGCTATTATTATAAGAAAATTCAGCCAAAGGCAAATACTTTTCCCATGAACCCGCAAACTAGATCACACAAGCTCTGAGTATATCTTCCAAAATCTGAATCGTCCCCTCTGATTGTCCATCAGTTTGTGGGTGAAAAACAGTGCTAAAATGCAATCAAGTGTCCAATGCTTCATGTAAAGCCTCCCAAAACCTTGAAGTAAACTTGGGACCTCTGTCAGATACAATGGAAACAGGAACTCCATGTAGTCTCACGATCTCCCGAATATATAACTCAACATATTTATTCATAGAGTAATATGTTCTAACTGGTATGAAATGTGCCGATTTAGTCAAACGATCTACGATCACCCAGATTGAATCCTTTTTACTTGGGGTCAATGGTAAACCCATCACGAAGTCCATAGTTATTTTCTCCCATTTCCATTCTGGAATAGTAATTGGTTGAAGTAAGCTTGATGGCACTTGATGCTCCGCCTTAACTTGATGACAAGTTAGGCATTTGGTTACAAATTCTATTATAGTTCTTTTCATTCTCGGCCACCAGAATTGGTTCTTCAGTCTTGATAAAATTTGTTTCCTCCCGGGTGCATAGTTAAAGGACTATAATGTGCTTCTAAAAGAATTTCCCTTTTCAATTTTTCATCATCAAGAATATAAGCACGTTCTTTATAGTACAAACATCCATTAGTCTTCAATTCAAAGTCTGAAAATTCTCCTTTTTTAGCCTTCTTCTTTCTTTCCAAGCATTCTTTATCTTTTTCCTGCAATTCTTTTATTTTGTCTATCAAGGTAGACCTGATGTTTAATTCAGCAAGCAAAGCACCATCCTTCATCATTGATAATTGAGCATTTGATACTCGTAAGTGCATATGCAACCACATTAGCCTTTCCTGGATGATAATCAATAATCGCATCATAGTCTTTGATTAGCTTAATCCATCTCCTTTGCCTTAGATTCAGCTCCTTTTGCGTGAGTAGATATTTCAGGCTTTTATGGTCAGTGTATATGTAACATTTCTCACCATATAAGTAGTGGCGCCAAAATTTTAAAGCAAAAACAACTGCCTCCAGCTCTAAATCATGAGTAGGATAATTTCTCTCATGAGTTTTAAGTTGTCTAGAAGCACAAGCCACCACCTTTCCTTCCTGCATAAGTACACAACCCAAACCATTATGAGATGCATCACTATACACTACGAAATTCTTTCTAGATTCAGGTTGCACTAGTACAAGAGTTGCTGTCACAAAAATCTCCTTCAGTCTTTCAAAACTTTCTTGGCATTCATTAGTCCACACAAATGGTACATTCTTTTTGAGCAACTTAGTAATAGGAGCAGCAATTATCGAGAAATCCTTTACAAATCGACGATAATATCCTGCCAATCCAAGAAAACTTCTTACCTTAGCAACCGTTTTAGGAGTTTTCCACTCCATGATAGCTTGAATCTTTTGAGGATCAACTTGAATTCCCTCACCGATACTATATGTCTAAGAAATGTTACTTCAGAAAGCTAGAATTCACATTTAGATAGTTTGGCATATAATTTCTTTTCCCCCAAAGTCTGAAGAACTATTATGAGATAAACATCATGATCTTCCTTGGTTTTGGAATAAACCAAGATATCATCTATAAATACCACTACAAACTGATCCAAGTATGGCTGAAAAATTTGGTTCATCAAATCTATAAAAGCTACTACGGCATTGGTTAAACCAAACGACATTACCACGAACTCATAATGTCCATATCGAGTCCTAAAAGATGTCTTTGGAATATCCTGCTCCTTAATCTTCAATTGATGATAACCCGATCGAAGATCAATTTTAGAGAACATAGTTGCTCCCTTTAACTGATCAAAAAGATCATCAATTCTTGGCAGTGGATATTTATTCTTTATCGTCACTTTATTAAGTTGACGATAATGTATACATAACCTCATCGATCCATCCTTCTTCTTTACAAATAGAACTAGTGCTCCCCAAGGTGATATACTTGGCCGTATAAAACCTCGATCCAACAATTCTTGTAATTGTGACTTGAGTTCTCTGAGTTCGGCAGGTGCCATACGATACGGTACCATCGATATAGGTGTTGTACCAGGTAACACATCAATTCCAAATTCTACCTCTCTATCTGGAGGTAAACCCGATAATTCATCAGGAAATACATCTAGAAATTCTCGCACCGTAGGTATATCTTCTATCCTCATTTTTTGACTCAAAGTGTCAGTCTTGGAAATTGAATATGCTTCGCTACCATAGACTAACAGTTTCTTTGTAGAAACGGCAAAAACAACATCATTAGGATAATTTGACCTTTCTCACTCAAGTACAATTTCAGGTCCATCTAGAGCCTTTAAAATTAATCTCTTTAATCGGCAATCCACAACAACATTATATGTAGACAACCAATCCATCCCAAAAATTATTTCGAACTCACAAAATGGCAACTCCAAAAGATCAACAAGAAGATGCACATTCTAAATTTTAAGAGGACACTGCCGACAAATTCTTTTTACCCTAGCACTTTGACCTATTGGGTTGGTTGCTATCACTTCACTAGCAATTAATTCTACTAGAATATTTTTTTCTAGAACAATTCTAGAACTAATATATGAATGAGTAGAACCAGGATCAATTAATGTAAAGACAGGCCTGCCAAAAAGTTTGAGCATACCTACTATCACGTCACGATCATCTTTGTTCTCTGTAGTTTTGATATTATACACCCGAGCATGAGCTTTTCCTTTTGATTGGACGCAGATTCAAACATACCTTGTCTCAAACTCTCCTCTCTTTTTCCTTGATTCTTCAGAGAAATAGCTACTGAATAATTTCTTAGCGCTATGGACAGTTGCGCCTAAAATGGCATGGTTTTCCGCATTGATAACATACTGCCTCAGTTGCAAACCAGCATTGACGTGCATGTCTTTTCCCACAAGTCTTACATTTTGGATTAGTTTGAAATCTTCCACCATTAGATCCACTAATTTTAGCCTGACTTTGCTTGGATTTTCCAGTAGAAAAAGCCTTCTTTACTGAAGACATGGATCTGCCTAATTTCTGCTGCTGAAATCCTTTACCACATTTAGGAAATGGTAAAATATTAGAACCTCCTGGTTGCTTGATTGACTAGACCTTTTTATTTGAAGCTTCCTCCAGATCTACTCTTTCCACTCCTTTGGCTCTATTAAATGCTTCTTGAAATACATACAAATCAAGAGCAATTAGAACATTCTTGTATTCAGGATCCAAACCTCCCACGAATTTGGTGACATTGTGTTTCTCGGTCGGAAGAAACTCTGTAGCAAATTGATTGAGTTTATTGAATTCACACTCATACCTATACACTAATTTGCCAACTTGCTTTAGATTTAGAAACTGATTCCTCATATCTTCAATGAATATATCACCGATATATTTACCTCGGAATTCCTTTAAGAAAAATTCCCAAGTAATTTGTTCCTGAGGAATCTGAGCAGTGTTGGTAGTCCACCAAACTCGTGCAGATCCCATCAATAATGATACAACTCCTTCGAGCTTCCCTTGATCATCACACCGAATACTATCCAACATGATAGTAATATCGTTCAACCAAAAGTCTACAGTCATCGGGTCAACATCAGTGTCACCCTGAAATTCCGGTGCCTT
Organism: Hibiscus mutabilis; assembly: GCA_019671005.1. Taxonomy (NCBI): domain Eukaryota; kingdom Viridiplantae; phylum Streptophyta; class Magnoliopsida; order Malvales; family Malvaceae; genus Hibiscus; species Hibiscus mutabilis. Next base: position 36,741,322 of record CM033718.1, on the reverse strand, counting down.
CATTTTTCTCAATTCTTTAGGCACAGATAACGGTGCTCGTTTGTTTATTATAGTATCTAATGCCTTTAGGAACAACCCTCGATCCTGAACTGGCATATCATGTTGCCCCTGCATAGGTGCCTCACCCTGATACTGACTCTGAGGAGCATTCTGATTTACCTCATCACTCCCACTCTGTACAGGAGCATCTTGCTCTATAGCATGTCTAGAACCCAAATGTTCCGACATCTGTATAGAACACATAATCCACAATTTTTAGTTAAGAGTAGCATCACTAATTACAGAGCATCAAAGTATATACACATAATTATCAGTAATTATGACATCCTAATGGCATGTATACAATCCGGACTTATTTTCCAACTCGATTTCTATCCAGAATCGGCTAAACTCTAGCTCTAATACCAATAAATTTAACACCCTCTTCCCGTATTAGTTCCCAAACACGAGTTGATGAATGTCACAAAACACTTTAAACAAGTTTCCACTCTTATAAACAAAATTGACAGCATGCACTACCTCCAAATAAAAATACCTATAAAATTTTATCAACATCCAAAATTCATTTCATAAAATTTTAATTAGACTAGGCATATTAAGTTTTCCAACCATAACAACTATTGACTCATATTCATCATACAAAAATTCAAACAATTTTCCAAATTCACGTTACAATGCAGAAAATTTCTAAAATTCTGCTACCCTGTTTTCTGACCTATCACCGAATAAAAATTCATATCTTTTTGTACAGACCTTGAAATCAATTACCGTTTGTTGGAGAAGAAATTAGACTCAATTCATAGTTCATACAAATAAGATTCACTTTATAATCCAAATCATAGAATTTATGCTAATTTTTCAAACACACTGCATTTACAGACTTTCTGAACAAATTTATATTTCTATATTATAAGCATTCCAAATTATTAGTAACTTAAGCCTTTATACCTTACTATCAAAAGAACTTCACCAAGTTTAACATACACATCATTTAAGTTACTAGTTTAACCATAGTTTTAGTTATAAGTTTACACAAACCATAACCATATATACATGCCAACTAGATCATCCAAACAAAAGGGATATATGTCATTACTGTAAATATAGTGCTATACTTCCTGAAATATAGATGATGCTCAGCTACTCCTTCTTCGTAACTTCGTCAAAACCTACGCATGACAATCATCATACGATAAGTATATACTTAGTGAGGCAATAAAACAAAACCAATTGCGATATGTCATAAATAAAAATATAAATGAATAACCATGGATGTGATCACCTTACCATTTCTATACATGTCTACATAAATCATATCAATTGTAGCAACGTGTATCAAGATAACAATTTAGATCTTACCAATATTGTTGCCAATTCTATCCACAAGCTTTCAAGCTTCAACCCTGTTTCTATTTTATTTAGCCCCAAGTATTTATTTAAGAGAACTCAAGTACCCAAGTCATCCCTGTATACCCAACCTTGTTTGGATATACATATACTCAACCTTGCTCGAGTATATATGAATAATGCACCGTAGTGCTCTAAGTACCCAACCTTACTTGAGTACATATGAAATAGAATATTTATACAGCTGTTTATGACTCTATGGCTAGCCAAATATACTTTATATCTCTAAATCATACTTGGGATCATATCATCAAATAATTGCATTCACGGAAAATGTACATCAGTATATGATATATATAGCAACATTGGGAAGTTCATACCCAAATTAATACTCACCAAACATTATCATGTATATCAAGTGATCCATGCAACTCTACATTCCATTTCTAGCGTATGCCAAATATGTCAAGTATATGTTTCATGACATAACATAATGATAATTTATCTCAAAAATGTATGAACATCAATATATCATAATATGTATGCAATTGCACTCACCTTGACACTTTGTAGCCTCACTAAGCCTACTTGGCACCTTTGTTATTTTCTTTCTAGCTCGAATAATCCTGAGTTTGCTTGTTATCTATATGTATATTAAATACATAACACAAGAAACCTTAAGTACATATTCATATTATAATCAATAATGGAAAGTAAATAAAATAACTATCCATTATATACCAAAATTGATCCGATAAAACTTTTTATATTCGAATAATATTTTCTCACATTTTTCCAAAAATTTTCAACCTTCCAAAAATATTCACATTTTAGTCCCTAAGGACACCTTTAAGCTTCTAATCACCATTTTCAAGCTAAATCCCTACATTTCCCATCATTTACACTTTAGGACCCAAACTTTAGAAATTCACAACTTAGTCCCTATATTTTTTGAAAATTCCAAATTAGTCCCAAAGTTCAAATAAACTTCAAAATCAATATCCAATTCACTTAACTTGATTTTCTAACCAAAAATACTTCAAAAACAAGTTCAACAACCAAGTCCCTAAAATTTCTAAAATTTACAATTTGGTCCCTAATGCTAAATAATTAGGGATTTTCATTTCAAACACCATATAATATCATACTAAACTATTCTTCCTTCAATCACATACTAAAATTCTAAACTTATCATAAACCCTAAATTTCCATATTTCAAGAACATATGCATTTCTTCAATCTAACAACAAAATCACACTTATACAACATCATTCTCATCATTTCCATCATCAACTAAATTTTTGCAAGAACTTCCCCATTCTTAACAAGGTAGCCGAATGGTCACAAGCCTAGCTTCCATGGAATTTTCATCATTTGAGCACTAAGAACAACATCATAAACTTAATTCAAACTTGAATATCCATAAAAACTCAATATTTCAACATGCTCTTCATCAACCCCAACTTCCAAACTTAGCTTAGAGACATGGAAACTTAACAAAATTTATATAAAAAGATAGAGAATTTCATGAAGAACAATTTTCTATTTCGTGTCTCAAACTCAAATCTTTCTATTTTTCTTTCTTATTATTAATCCACATATCCCTTTTTTTAATCTAATAATGCCACATGTTTCATTAAAATGAATTAAAAATTCATTTTTAATCTACTTTTCCATTTTGTCCTCCAACTATATTCATATTTACATGTCCTCTTCCAACATACCACTCCATTACTTAGGAACTAATTTAGTTCCTTTCTAAAGATCAAAAAAAAAATCCTAAAGTTTCATTTTTTATTTTTGTTCGATCCAATATCCAAAAATCACCTAATACATTTTTCCATCAATCTAATCAATTCCCAATCCAAATTCTCATATTTCAAAATTCAATAAATAAATAATATTATCAAATCAGTCTTTTTTATGGAGTCTAACTCTAAAATTTTGTCCAAAAATCCAATTATCTCTCTATCGGATAAAATTCTCTTTAAAATTCTTTAAATTTTTTTATACAAATCGTTTCTACTTATTTAGAGTCCAAAATATCTATCAGAATCACTTTTATGGAAAATTTTCCCTGGCCTGAGCACATTTAATAATTTTATTCAATCCAATTTCAGTACCTTTTTCACCATCTAAGTTCTAAAAACTAACATCAAGGTACTTAATTCGATCCAATTTCACACTTATACTAGATAAAATTACTTTTTGGGAAAATCACCATATTGGTCCCTAAACTTTTCCCAACTTTTCACTTTGGTCACCTAACTTTAAAATTTTACATTTTAATCACTAAACAAATATTGGGGTATTACAATACTCTTGCATGGTTTGAGTATACAAACTTATTACGGGTTCTAAGCACATCGGAGTAATTTCATAAAAACTCAATGAGGATATTTGTAAAATTCCATAAATAAATAATATACATACTAAGAAAGGTTGGGTATGGAGGGATGACTCGTGTACATAGAATCTCTTAATTTATGGGGCTAAGTAAACTAATTGAAAAAAATAAAATAGAATGATAAGCTTGAAAGCTTGCTAAAAAAAAGGTATTAGTAAGCATTGAAAGCTTACGGATGGAAATGGCACCAATATTGGTAAGACCTAATCTTATCACTTTGATATACATATATGCTATTACATATTTAATTATGTTAATGAGCATGTAATGGTAGGTGATCATATGCATTATTAAAATTAATAATTAATATTTGATATTATGACAATTGCACAAAATTTGAATTATTGCCTCACTAAGTAAATACTTATTTAACTATTTTACACGTAGGAAAGAAGAAATTGTTGGAAAATCATCAATTAATAATAGGTAATCACTTATCTTTTGATGGAAAATTTACTAGTTGGCATGTATATTAAAAGGGTATATACTCACTATGATAATAATTTTATTTTATTTGGTATTTGGATGAATTTTAAATTAGGCAATTTTTTTACTCCATCTTAATTATATCAAGACAAATTAAATTGAAAACTGCTGCTGAAAATAAACTCAATTTGAAGATGAAAATATTATTTTTAAACTTTCGATAACTAGATTTGTAAATAAAAACTAAATACATTATATTATTTTTAAACTAACAAAATTTTACCGAATTACAAATGTATAGGGTTTTATGAATGTTTTTTGTGATACCTCGACTCACAGTGTTGGATACAGGAAAATGGGTGTTACATCAAATATTTCTTATAATTTTCCCCAATTTACATTAGTAAGGAGCGAAAATCAATAGGATCATACAAACATCGGACATTTGATATCCTATGCCATGTATACTAAACAAAACCATTTTCATTTAGGGAATCATTAAACAATACCAATAAATGTAACACCCATTTGGTTTCACTGAATACAAGTCGAGGTATCATAAGAAATTCGTAAAACCCCTACATTTGTAATTCGATAATTTTTTTCTTTAAAAATATTACAATGTATTTCGTTTTTACTTACAAATCTAGTTATTCGCTGAAATTTAAAAATAATATTTTTATCTTCAAATCGAGTTTATTTTCATTAATTTAATTTATCTTGATATAATTAATAAAACTACCTAAAAACACTATTTAAAATTCATTCTACCAAATAAAATACAAATTCTATCCATATCCTTTTAATATACATGCCAACTAGTAAATATCAAACAAGATCAAAAGATATCTTATCAAGATGCTTGATGTACTTGTTATTAATTGATGATGTCCGTATATACTTTTATTGTTTTTTTCCTTGATGGTTATTTACTTAGTGAGGCAATAATTCAAATTCAAGTGCAATAGTCATAATATCAATAAATGATTAAACCTTTTTCATTTCTATCTCTGTAAGCTTTCAAGCTTATCTTCCTGTTTCTTTTATTTTATTTTTTTCAATTTATTTAGCCCAAGGTATCGAATTTAAGAGATTCTATGTACACGAGTCATCCTACCATACCCAACCTTTCTTGAGTATGTATATTATTTGTTTAGGCAGCACCCTAAGAGTTTGCCCAAACCTTGCATTATACCCTTTGAGTATTAATAAAATTGCATTCACCTTGTGTTTTTATTCTTGTGACTATACCCTCAATGAGTTTTTTTTATGAATATTGCACTGAAGTGCTTAGAATATTTATACAGATTGTTTATGACTCTATGGCTAGCCAACTATACCTTTGAACCTTACATTGGGCTTTATTTCATCATTTAGTCATCAATGACAACATATATCAATATATATCAACATTTGATAGTTCATAACCAAAATAACATTCATTTATTCATCAATAACTAGTGATCAATGCATTTATTTTCAACCTTTGACATATTTAAAATATGTCAAATATATGATCAATGACATAATTATTATGACAATATATAAACCGAGTAGACTCATCGCAAGAGGGTGATGTATGAAACATCCATGTATAATGTTATGTATGCATTGCACTCACCTGGGCCATGTATTAGTATGCCTCACTAAGTCCTCTTTGATCCTTTCCTTCATTGTACATGCAACTTCATAATTCAAATAAGTAAATTATTTGTTAGATCCCAATCTAACAATATTTTAGAATATTGTCCAATATAACCATTTGAGCACAAAATCTCCAAACATTTTCTTTTCTTCCTTGTATTGTTGAAAAACTCATTATGGTCCTTAGTGACCAATATGAACTTCCATTAACCGTTTTCAAGCCTACTAATCAACCTTAGATACAAAGTGTATCAATTCTCATTTTCCAAGGCAACCCTCCAAATAAATATTTCTATAAAATAATATACAACTCGAAATTCGATTCCGTTTGTTCTGATAGAAACCAGATTCAATAAGCTTTTCAACCATATGAATTAATATTCCAAATTCTACTTGTACTATTTATGGAGAATTTTGAAATTCAATTTCCAGTATTGAATTTCGGAACAGCCTGCTTACTGTTTTTTGACCTTTCACCACTTAAAAATTCAAATCTTTTTACTCAAAACTCGAAATCTGTTTCCGTTTGTTGGAAACGAAACTAGACGAACAAATCTTTACATCGGTATAAAATTCACCTTCTAACCATTTTTATAGAATTTATGGTGAATTTTCAAAGTTCTTTATAAACTTTTCCTAGATTAGATAAACAACTTCAACTTTTATACTACCTTCTCCTTATTTCTCTACTTTTCAATTTAGTCCAATCACTAGCTTTAAACCACCAACTCATCACATTCTTCACCAAAAATTATTCACAATAATTGTCCCTAATTTTCCATATTTACCGAAATAGTCACTAAATGCAAAGATAATTATTCAAGCTTCTTAACTTTGCAATTTAGTCCTCAATTCAACATTACTACCATAATTCCATCGTTACAATTAAAAATCAGATTTAACCCCCATACAAAACTTCAATTTCGATTTGGTCACTTAACTTTGACAAATTGTCAAAATGGTCTCTAATTCAATTCAACCTCAATTTGGCATTCTAACTTCATTTTCTTATCTCGAACATCATTAATAACACAAATACACTCCAAATTCTAAAAATTCAGATTTTGTCCTTCAACTTTTCAAGTTGCCGAAATGGTCCCTACACAATTTAACTTAGGGTTTTGCTTCTAAACAACAATTCAAGCTTACTAGATCATTATTTCAACATCACAAACCCTAAATTAAACTTGAATCCATAAAACCTAATCATCTTCATGAAAATCAAAACATGTAAAATTTAAATCCCAACTCAATATCATGATTTTAACATCATACTAGCTTGATTTCAACTTGAATTCAATCATGGAATCATAAAATATCAAAAGTCGTAATTTGATCCATAAACCCTAATTTCTTTCTCATGTAAATTATCATCAATCAAGCATGGATTCCATTATTGATATCAAAAGATAGGGCTTGAAGGGTAGAACAACTTTGTAGTTGAAGAGATTACCTAAAAACCGAGTTTTGAGGCTTTAATCGAGCTTGGAAAATTTTTTCTCTTTCTTTCCCTAGAGCTCACGTTTGTTGCTGGAAAAGATGAACATCTTGTTCATCTTTTTACCATTACTTTACACATATATCTATTAAATGAATATTAAATTCATTTAATAGTGAAATTACAATTTTGCCCTTTTTATCCAATGGTTGAGATTGATTTTATCATCAATCAAGGGCTAAGATTTAATCTTAAATTTTCTCTTGCCAAAATTGCCCTTTTTATCCAATGGTTGAGATTGATTTTATCATCAATCAAGGGCCAAGATTTAATCTTCCATTTTCTCTTGCTAAAATTTCCCTTATAACTTTTTAAATATTTAAAATTGCCATTGGGGCCAAATGACCAATTTGCCCTCCAACTAGTCTTTATTTACTAGTTTGTTTCCAAATTGCCATTCCATTACAATCTAACAAAATCTAGTTAGAATTCAACCAACCATAATAAAATATTCATAAAATAACATTTAATGACTTTTCCATAGCTTTTGGATCAGTCTCCAAAATTTCCATTCGATCCAATATACCGATAAATAATCCTTTACTCAAAAATAAACTGTAGGATTCATCTTGAATCAAACTAAAAATATTTCCAACATTTGGAAATGACTTTTATAACCTTTCGCTATTATATGGCAAAATTTCAAAATTTTCTAGTTCGATGCGGTATACGAATTCCACTTAAACTTTAACTACAATTTTCCCAATAATCGAAGTATCACATCGAACCAATAATTCCGCATTTGATTCACACCCTTAGATGATCTATTTATTTATGAAATAAAAACCCTCAACTTTTGGGAAATTACAACTTTAGTCCCCAAACTTTTCAAAAGTTTATACTTTAGCCATAAAATTTTCAAAATTTACATTTTGGTCACTACCTTTTTAAACTTCAATTCCCATTCCAATTTTCCTTGGAATTCAACCAAACTTTAAGAATACCTTATTCAATTCACTACCTATCACATGAGACCTTTAAACCTTAGAAATTTCTTTTCCAAAACCCATAATTAATGAAATCCCAACTTTAGCATTTTCGTCATTTCAGTCACTAAGTTAGCTTTTAAGCTATTATCTTAGTACTAAATGACCCTTAATCAACTTAGTAAATTTTGGGGTATTACAAGATAGATCCCGGTTTTTTCATGCAAATCTCAGTTGACAATTCGGATCGTTTGCATAATCTATTTTGGGCTGATTCAACTTCTAGAGTTGACTATGCCATATTCTGTGATTTTATTGCATTTGACACCATGTACAAGGGAAATGCATATGGTCGACCTTTTATGCCCATTGTTTCTGTAAATCACCACCACTAAACAATTTTGTTTGATTTTGTTGTCCTTGCGGACGAGATCGCAAATACGTTTGAGTGGGTTTTAAATGCTTTTGCAGAAGCTATGCTGAAGAAGTCTCCGCTTTCAATTGTTACAGATGGAGATAGAGCAATGCAGAGGGTGGTAAAAAATGTTTTTCCCAATGCTAAATATCAAATATGTTGTTGACATCTAGCTCGCAATGCACAAGCAAATATTGGGGATAGAAATTTTACAAAAGGAATTTAGCAGATGCATTCATGCTTTGTGGACACATGAGGAATTTGATAAACAATGGGAGATAACTATTGAGAATTTTAATTTGGAAAACCATTAGTGGGTGTTGGAGAAGAACAACACCTGAAACTAATAGGTACAAGAGTGTATTACGAGTCATTTTTTGCAAACATGTGGTTAACCCAAAGGTGTGAATCAATGAATACGTCTCTGGCTATTTTTCCTTAAGTGTAAGAAGACATATTTAGATTTTATTCATGCAATTGAAGATGCCATAGGTCAAATGCGCTTGGACGAGTTGAAATCAAATTTTACTTGTACACAGGGTAAGCCGATGTAGTTGTCAAAATTGAAAGAGCTAGAAGGTCAAGTAGCTGAATTGTATACAAGAAAATCATATAGGACCTTCCAAGTGGAACTTATGCGTGAGACATTGTATAGTTTATCACGTCATGAAGACATTGACAATGTTGTTCACCATATTTATCTAACGAAATATAAACAAATAGGGTAAGGAATATGAAGTACAATTTGATGTTGTCATGGAAACACTAACATGTTGTTGTCGTAAATTTGAGATAGTTGTGTTTATGTGTAGACATCAACTACACGTGCTTAAAATCATGGATAAAACACGTATCCTAAATTCATTGATTCTAAATCATTGGACAAAGAATATGAAGGTTGTTGCCCCATCATTTGTGGACTTCAATGTTTTTGTTGAAGCGAAACACATTGCTCGGTTCTCTTTGCTTTGATTGATTGCAAATACACTTTTCTATATTGCAGCAAATACAAAAAGGAGCCAAAGATGAGATTCATAGACTGGCGACTGAACTCGAGGCATCTTCTTTGTTGAATGATTCTCATGATCAAACCACACCACTTAAAAGAGTTTGGGACCCATCAAGGAAGAAAGGCAAAAGTCTAGATACATGGTCGAAAAAAGTTGGAAGCAAGAGCAGCGCCATTGTTCAATTTGAAATTCATAAGGGCACAATAATGATGATTTTATGTTCTAGACTTGAAATTTCAGATAGTGTAATGGACAACATGCATCCGATCGATGAAAATATTAGCCCCTATTTTATTAAATTACATGTTTGTGTTTATTGACTAGTTAATTATAACGTGCGAAATGAAACTTTTGCCCTTATTAGAAGCAGGAGGAAGTATGGAGGAGTGACTGTGGAGCTTCAAACAATCTAACTCAAATGACAGAAGAATACTATCATCTTTTTTGAGCTTTTGAACGGTATGTAATTATATGTTGAAAGATAATTATGTACGTATTTTAGTGTACACATATAATGTTTATTCGAGATAGTGTTTGTATATACTAGGAAAATAATTAAATTAGAAGCAAAATCACAACTTAAATTATTTAATGAAACTGTGGGACATTCAGACATATAGATTCAAAACCTATCGTGGTTGGTTCGAAACTCAAAAAACAAACCAATAATGTTAATGCTTGTTCTCACATTTTAAGTTGGTCATTAATTTTCCTAGTACCAAACCCCGACTTTCAAGTGTGATACCCTAAATCATATCTTGACTCACAAGTGTTTTGATATGTGTTGTGTGATTTAAGTGCTACGTAAATGGTACAAATATACACGTCACAAGTAATAAAGTGATTTGTATCAAGTATCGTCTCCATAGGGATTGGTTTGGGCCAGTTTGCTTAAGTTACTGCATTATAAAAGAAATAGATTGATGGCAATGAATATCAAGTAAAATAAACTAAGTAAATAGAAAGAAGAAATCGATGTAAGAGATTAGGCTGGGTTTTCGTGAGTAGTAGTGCAATTGTCAAATGAATTGTTGTGGCTTGTAATTGCTGAGGCAAGTCAATTGCCGTAGCAACTGGGTTTGGATAAATGTCAGAGAAAATAGGTTCAAATACATGCCGTGGAAATTGGGTTTAGATAAATGTCGTAGCGATTGCATTTCCTCCTACAATGTTCTTCAATGCCTTTGTGTTATCCCTAACTGAAGAACTAGTGCTTACGCATGCCTTGGTGATACATCCCTGCGTTAACCATGGGTGAGCAACACCGATCTTGCACTCCTTTTAGCTGCTGAAATCCGATCCTTATTTCTCAAGTGGATTAGTTCCCACCAATGATCATTCGAATGGAAACCATGTTCACTATTTTCATGAATCTAGGTCTCTCGAGCCTAGATAAATGGATGCACTCGAGTTCCTTTCCCAATTCTCTTGAAGTGGAAATAAAGAAACAAGAATGAACAAATAATGAAATTTATTGAATTAAAAACCAAAAACCATTCATTCATCTTTACACACCAACAAAACCCGATAACCCAAGTCAAATTAAACTAGTTCATCACTGGGTAAAAAGAAAATACAAAGGCATAAAACCCATACATGGGTGGATCAATACAAGATAAAAAAATGGAGAAGATGAACTTCTCCAATCCGTGTTGATTGTTGTGCGCAAATCCCCCTCTTAGATTTGATCTATCTATCAAGATCGGCTCATTTGTTTGTGTGTTGCTATCTCTTTAAATAGGTGAGAAAAGAGAGTCTAAATACGTGTAGAATCTATGTAATCAGATCCCTAATTGATTGAAGATTTGATTTTTGAATATGGGATAATTGTCTTTGTATTTGAATTAAATCTGCAGATTATCACGACTTGCCGTAACATCCCTAGGTAATTAGCTCAGCAATTCCTTCATCTCTATCCTTACTTGCCACGACATCTCTCGACAATTGGTTTGCCAATTCATCCTGCACAAAATAAGGTAAACAAGCAATGATTTCTCCATAAAAACCAACAAAACATAACACCAAGCTTGATAGACAAGGAAACTCTGAAACTATGCATGAATGCCTAACAATGCAACTAAAATGAGCCTAAGTCTAACAATAATATGAGTAAAAATGGTAGAAAATATAGTAATTTTACACACTTAACACACCCTCAAACTCAAACTATTGTTTGTCCTCAAGCAATGGAAAACACTAACAATTACCTGCCAAGACATTTACCACCAAAAACATTATTTCTTACTTGACTTCAATCTTCAGAAATGTGGCACGAATAATTAATTACCTTTCGATCGTAGGAAAGAACAGAGGATTACTCAAAGGATGATTATTAGTGATGAAGGTAGACATTTTGACAATAAACTTATTGCCAAGATATTGCAGTGCTTTGGAGTAACTCATAAAATTGCCATGACATATCACCCGCAGACTAATGGGCAGGCTAAAATTTTTAACCGTGAGTTGAAGGTTATCCTTGAGAAGGTTATCAATCCTTCATGAAAGGATTGGTCTGTGAGAATTGATGATGCACTTTGGGCCTACCAAAACAACATTCAAGACGATGGCACAAGGATAACGCGAAAACATGTTCTCGCGCCTTCATGTATCACCTAAGCAGCATTTCTCGTGTCCTCCATCCGACCCAATCGTTGGATCAATGGGTAAAGGATATCAACCACTCTAGGGATAATTGTCGTGGCATGCACACTTGCCGGGGCATGTGCACTTGCCGGGTATGTTATGTTACCGGGGCAGTCTCTATAATATAAGATTTCTGCGCAACTGTTGGTGCTTTTGGTGGCCCATCCTGCATCATTCACATATATTTACTCTATGTCCACCCACTTCTCTTGGGCAACCTCTCGTCCTTAGCCTCGACCGACGCGTGCTCCTTCTCGCATAAAATGGAAATCAAATCGGGAAAATAAAGTGCCCCACATCCCTCTTGCTACAAGCGTAAATTTCATCAACAATAATCTATCTAACGACCCAGATTAATCAGAAGCAAAGCACACATATCAACACTTGCGGGTGGCAGCTACGCGCCCGACTCTCTAGCTTCCATAGGACAGTTTATCTTCTCTAGTGAAAATTTGAGCCATTCTCATCTCGATCTCTCTCGCCGGCGTGGTCGTTATCATTTTCGATCACTAGAAACATGCAAAAGGGGAAATAAAAGGGGTTGAATCCCAAATCTAAAGCAAAGTCAAAGGATTTAATCCCTAAATTAATGCTATGGCAAGAATCAAGATGCAATCGGATTAAGACAGAGAACAAAAGGTAACTAGCTTAAAATCAGAGTCGAGACAAGAGCAAATGGGGAAGATATTCGAGATTCAAGCTTGAAACTCAAACAAAATTGTAACTATATAAAGCACTGTAATTACATGTACCATAGACGATTCATACAGGATTCATACATGATTCACATACACAAAACACTAGAGATACAGTATTCACAAGTAGCTTTCAGGTTTCCAGTGTAAGGAGGCAAGCATCTGTAATCAGAGTTTCAAGGAATAAAGTAAGCTTTCTTGTAACCTTTATTTTTTTTCGAATTAAAATAGGATAATGGGATGATATTTATACCTCTTTTTCGGTAGCCACTGCTGTGCATGGCATTCGAGGCCGTATCCTCTATGAAGAATACGCTTTTAGTGCTCATCAGATTTTGTAAATTTGTTTTTAAAAGGGGATTTTTTGGGCTTTTCTGCCGTCGACAACGACAGCTAGCATCGGTGGATGGAGGCCGGCATGGGACGTTCGCCGTGTTCTTCAATCCATGAAGAACACGGATAAACATTTCAGAGGAAAAAGAAGGCCATGTTTTGATCCATTTTAAAAGGGGAACCAAAAATGATTTTTGTTTATGTTTATTGTCTTAAATACCAACCCGATGACCCAACCCGTACCCGTCTTGGACCCGCGCCTTTCCTTGGTGGATATTCCACCATGGCTCTCCAATTTTCAATCTTCTCAATTTGTCCTTTTTCTTCTAAATTGTTCACCAAATTTCCTTTTTCCTCCGAATTGACCTTCATACTTTGTTCTCTTTCCAATTTAGTCCCTAATTCAGGTTTTCTTTTAAAAATAAAAGTTAATTATCTCATTCCTTTATTTAAAATTTAGTATTTATTTAGTTATTTAATTTAATTTAAGCAATTTAGTTGCTTCCTTGTTCGTTCATATGTACATGTGTGTTTGTTAAAACCCTAGGAATGGGTTCCTTAATAAGCTTAGATTAGAGACATCTTTGATGTAAAATTTCCCTCATATTCTTAATAAAATACACTTAATTTTACTTAAACCCTAATAGTTAAAATGGATGTAGATTTTTTAGGAATTAATCACTAAGTATGTTTCATTTAAAAAACTATAACACATTCAATGATATTTGTTGCTTTGTTAAAAAGTGAAAACTAATTAATGTCGTGTCTTACCAAATGGAAATGACAAGTTAGCGCCGGAGTGTTGGTGATGATTGAAGTTCATTTTCCGAGCAGTAAGGCCGTTAAAATAGATTTACATTCATTAAACAGACAAATAAATTGACATTTTGTGAATTTGCAAATTCTAGTTTTATAAATGCTTTTTGAAATCAATAAGGTACCAATTTTTGGGCGTGGTGGGGGTGCTAACCCTTCCCCACTCGTAACCGACCCCCGAACCTTATTTTCTCATTTTTTAGACCAAAAGAGTTATTTTAATAAATAACCTTTTTTAAAATAACCCTTGTTTTAAAAGTGATCCAATCACACTTTCTTTTAAAAAGAATTGGTGGCGACTCCGTGTGTTTTAGTTTTCAAAATGTCGGGCTTCCTAAAAAAGGGATGCAACAGATGGAAGGAAAGCTTCATCTATGAATAGCTAAATTAGATAAGAAAAGAAAGAAAAGAAAACTCACCATAAGCCAAAGCAAGCACCTCCTTTTATCATCTTAAACCTTTTACTCGAACAAGCAAGCACCTCCATTGTTAAGGTTGTAAAACTCAAGCTTTCTTCGATTTAATGGTTCCATTGAATAGCTGTCAATTGGGCAAGATGAATTCCCCAAACAATTGATTGAATGCATGGATATATTGAGTTAATTTCAAGTTGACGTTATAGAGCCTTTAAGCTAAATTCAAGATTTTAGAACCTTAATATGTGGAAATCCTATAGTTGATAGCTATTTCAAATTTGAATATCGATTTTGATATCGTTATATCGATTCTAACAATTCTTATTATTTTACCTAGCTCAAGTATTAGGGAAAGAAAATACATCATCTCTATCTAAAGCTAGGAGCAAGGGGATTGTCGTCTGAGAGACGTAGGAGCTTCAGATCTCAAGGTGAATGTAGTCGGAGTCTCGGAAATAGTCTAGGCTCTTATTCTGATTCCCTTGATATTGATTAATATTGGTAAGCATCAATAAGTCATTGCACTGAATTATCGATCATAGAAGCATTGTTATTGATATCGGTCTCTTTGAATCATTGAAACATAGTAACATTGACTATTGAATTATAAGGTATCATTGCTATAGACATTGAACATCGAAATAAGTGTGGTTATAGCCTTTGATTATAAACATTGTTATTGTCACCGAAACATTGATATAGGAACATTGATCATTGATATCAAACATTAATTATTGATATTGACATTGAAACATCGACTATTAAATATAAATATTGTTATTGGATCATTGGTTATAGACATTGGTATTGACGATATTGACCATTGCTATTGCCATTGAAACATTGTATTGAAATTGGTATTGAACCTTGGATTCGAAAAGACATTGGATACAATTGGCATGCCATGGAATTCATGAGCTTATTGGTACGGGTGGACTACTATCCTTGGGTTACGACCGTTATTGTGGCGTGGCAGAGAGATGTTTGTGTATTGGTCAATTGGCGGGGCGGAGGGACTAGATCATCCATTGTTTTGGCAAGGTGTAGGAATTCACGTATCCACTATCTTGAATCAATCCAATGATTAATAATGAAACATGATATAATTGATATTGAACATGAATCATTGCATTGATATAGTTAAAGCATGAGTTGATATACATTCCATTGCTATTGATATTGTTTTGACTACCTCACTAGGCAAAGTATGCCTAATACATTTCATTTCATGCATTTTAGGTTAATAAAGTCATCGGTACGAGATTAGAGCTAGTTGGAAGTTTAGGCAAGTCACTACAAGGCTAAAGTAGTGTATATTGCCCTTATAAACTCCTAGAATGGGGGAAAAGTAGTTAGACTAGTTACTTTTAGTTCTCTAATGTGTATATATTGCTTGTGGCATGTATAAGCCTTAAGGGCTCTAAATGACCTTTTAAGTTTGGCTAAAAGTGGAGAAATTGGCATTTTAGCTTAAGAAAGTGAAAACCTAGTAAACATATTCATTTTGACATGAAATTTGGCATTCTAGTAGATTATCAAATTGTAAACATGCTGGTAAAATTTCATTAAATTTGGATAATGTTTGGTAGCTTAATTTGATTAAAATACCAGACAAAATCTATCATTATAGTACAGGGCGTATCAATACGGGTGATGGCGTATCGATACGGGTATGCATATTTGGGCATGGTCAACCCTGGTCAACATGGCGTATCGATACGTCAAAGGGTGTATTGATACGAAAAGTCAACACTATAATTTGTTGTAAAAATTACATCAATAGGCCTATAAGGCGTATTGAAATAGGTAAACACGTATCGATACGAGTTTTGGCCACTAGAATCTGATAATTCATAAAACATGCATTGCATATCGATATGAACAGACATAGTATCGGTACGGGCTCATTGACTCTTAACTATTTTAACGCTCATGACATGAGCATATTGGTATGGCCTCGTGAGTACTGATGCCGATACAGGTAAATCAGTTAAAGGTCATTGAAATGAGTTTGAAGTTTTGCACATTGGTCATTGATTGTCGATTGGTCTAATTGAATGAGTAAATAATTTCTGATTGTTATGAAAATTTGCATGATCACTAAATGTAGGTGTAATTTCATTGTGGAATTGTTTGTTTCATTAAAGGACCTTTAAAATAATAACTTTACAGATTAGTCCCTAATACTGATAAAAGATTAAAATTGGTCCCGAATTGATATGTATCACCTCGTACCATATTATTGAACTTATTGTATTGCTGTTGTATTGTTTGTAAAGCATGTCATCATTAATTTATCGATCATTGATTACAAATTGTTGCACCAATCATCATTTTATCTACCGGTAACAAACTTCGACCCGATTTTCGACTAGGCTGGAAAAGGGATGTTATATTGTTGGCAAGTCTGTCCAAAATCTCCAAAGCTTTCTCAGGTGACTTGCCTAGGAGTGTGCCATTTGCCGAGGTATCTAGCATCATCCTCGTCAGTGCATTTACTCCATTGTAGAACATCACTACTTGCGTCTAATCTTTGAATATGTGCATGGGACATTTGCGCAAAAGCTCTTTATACCGATACCAAGCCTCGTACATGGACTAATCATCTACTTGAAGAAAAGAAGTAATGTCATTATACAGTTTATTAGTCATATTTGTAAAATTAAATCTAATAAGGAAACTCCAACATAGATCTATCCAAGATTCTAAAGATTCAGATAGGATACTGTTTAACAATGATTTCGCCCTATCCCTCAATGAATAGGGGAATAACTTAAGCCTCAGGACATTCTCATGGACTCCCTGTTGTTTGAATGAATCGAAAACTTATAGGAACGATTTGAGATGCTGTCTTGCATCTTCAGTTGCTGAGCCGCTAAACTGGCCAATCGAATTAAGCATATTGAACATCATTGGCTTTAATTCAAAATATGCGGCTTGAATCTCAGGAGTAACAATTCTTGGATTAAGATCATCAAAATCTAGAAGTAAATGATCTTAGATGGGTCTGTTCCGTACACGAACAGGTGCTCGGCTAGAGTTGTGCCTCCTCATACTGTGCAATTCTGATTTCATTGGGCATTCTGATTGCCGACTGGATCAACAGGATCAACCATTTATACACTTAGCTCTCTCATTCTTCTACAAAAAACTCGCTCAATCTCTGATTCAAGTGGGCATTCTGGTGCTGTCGGTCTCGCCCCGGTCATACACAGACACAAAAACAAAGTTATTAGCCTCTTGAAACCAAATACAAAAATAAAATAAAAAGAAAAAAAGGTGTAAGAAATTAAAAACAAAGTCGCTATTTCCAATCCCCGACAATGACACCAAAAACTTGTTGCCTGATTTAAGTGCAACACAAATGGTGCAAGTATACATGCCACAAGTAATAAAGTGATAGGTATCAAGTATCGTCTCTACAGGGATTGGTTTGTGCCACTTTGCTTAAGTTATTACATTGTGAAAGAAATAATAATGAAGTTGATAAATGTTGATAAATATCAAGCAAAATAAACTAAGTAAATAAAGTAAATAGAAAGAGATAATCGATATGAGAGATTAGGCCGAGTTATCATGAGTAATGGTGCGATTTCCAAATGAATTGTCGTGGCTTGTAATTTATAAGGCAAGTCAATTGCCGTGGCAATTGGGTTTAGTAGAATATTGTGGCAACTGGGTTTCCTAGAATGCCGTGGCAACTGGATTTCTTAGAATGTCGTAGCAACTAGGTTTCCTCCTTTAATGTTCTCCAGAGTATTCTTCAATGTCTTCACGTTATCCTAACTGAAGAACTAATGTTTGCTCAAACCTTGGTGATACATCCATGCGTTAACCTTGGGTGAGCAACATCGATCTTGCACTCTTCTTAGCCACTAAAATCTGATCCTTATTCCTAAGGTGAATTAGTTCCCACTAACGGTTGTTTAGATGGAAACCGTGTCCACTCATTTCATGAATCTAGCTCTCCCGAGCCTAGATAAATGGATTCACTCAAGTTCCTATCCCAATTCCATTAAAGTGAAAATCAAGAACCAAGAATGGACAAACAATGAATTTATTAAATTAAAAACCAAAACAAATCATTTTATTTTTACACACCATAAACCCAATAACCCAAGCCAAATTAATCTAGGTCATGTTTGGGTAAAAAGAAAACAAAAAGAATAAATCCCAGACATGGGCGGATTGCACGATACAAGATAAAAGAAATGGAAAAGATGAACTTCTCCAATCTACGTTGATGGCTATGCGCAAATCCCCCTTTTAGATCTGATCTCTCTCTCACAATCAACTCATCTTGTTTGTGTGTTGCTATCTCCTTAAATAGGTGAGGAAAGGGAGTCCAAATGCATGTCGAATCTGTGTAATCAAATCCCTAACTGATTGGACATTTGAATTTGAATTTGGGATAATTATCCTTTGCATTTGAATTAAATCTGCAGATTATCGTGACTTGTCGCGGCATCCCTCGGTAATTCCTTCATCCTTATCCTCACTTCCCACGACATCTCTCGACAATTGGTTTGCCAATTCATCCTACACAAAATAAGGCAAACCAATAGCAATTTCTCCATGAAAACCAACAAAACGTAACACCAAGCTTGATAGACAAGGAAACTCAAAAACAATGCAACTAAAACGAACCTAAGTCTAACAATAATATGAGTAAAAAGGGTATAAAATGTAGTAATTTTACACACTTAACACACCCCCAAACTTGAACTATTTCTTGTCCTCAAGCAATGCAAAACACTAACAATTACCTGCCAAGACATTTACCACAAAAAACATGCTTTCTTACCTGACTTCAATCCTCGAAAGCGTGGCACAAAGAATTGATTACCTTTAGATCATTGGAAAGCACAAAGGGTTACTCAAAATTAAACTATAATGATAGTGAAAATGTGTGCTCGGAGTTGTGTATAAGTCAATCAATAGGATTACACGCAAACCTTAGGTTTTATTATTAACTTACTGGTACAATTAATTCCGCTAGAGCCAATTTTAGGCACCTCTAGCAATTTCTTTTTAATTAAATTAACTAGAGCCATATGGGCACCTCTAGCGATTCTCGATGCGTGAAAACTAGAGCCAGATGGGCACCACTAGTAAGAAATTATCTTAATTCAAATTTTATTCTTTTGGCTAGAGCTAGTTAGACACCTCTAGCACATTTTCCAATTTAATAACATACAGATTACTAGGTCTCCCCCAATCAACAAGTCACAACAATGTCAATATAAGCAACATCATAGCAAAATTTCAAGTAAACTCCATGCTCAACCTAAAATCTATTATTTTCTCATCTAAGCGCAGTGGCAAAACTCATCATAGGATATCACAGCAAGTTTTGACAGTTTTATCAGGTAATTGTCATGGAAAGTAACATATGCAAACTAACATGAGACAAAAAAATGAATGCAAATAACCATGAGACAAATGAAAACAAAATCTCCTCAAACTCGAGAGAAGCATTGTCCTCCATGCATGCAATACAAAACAAATATAAAAACAAAATGAAAATGAACTAATCAAAGAGGTCATCACCTCAAATTAGGATTTCCTCCGAGCCATTTGCTTGGTCTATTTTTTGGCTCATGGTGGCTGCTGACGCGAAGCTGATGCTGGGTCATGAACCGCAGTTTCCTTGACCTCTTCAACAGGCTCAACCTCTTACTCGGGCTCCTCTTGTGTAGAAGCTTTACGCTTCAACATTAACATTGGTGGTATAGTCAGAGGTGGAAATTTCAACGATGCAGAGGTGGTGTCTTCAGAATCTAAAAAATCATGACAAAAGTTAGTACATTGCGAATCCTAAGCTGAATTTATTTACCTTTGTGCATTGTGGGTGGTTGCTGCGGCAATGCATTCCCAACTGGCACATACTTGCCAACTTTAGTTGTCGGGGCAAGTAACTCGACAGAGACCCTAGGAAAAGGTATACTACAATTCAGATTATCCTCCAATATAACGCGCTTTTGAGTGATATCTCGATCCTTCACAAAGCGCCAGAACAATTGGCTTTGCTTTCAATTGATCCAATCATTGCAACAATGGGCAAACAAGGTTAGATGGCACCTAAGTAAATGTTGCGACATGTGCACTTACCGGGATAGGTCTAGGAACCTTAGCTCCTTTTACCGTGAACAATTTTGTCGGTCCTTCTTCCATCATCTTCATGTAATAGCTTTTGGACCAACCATCTTTCAACTATAACTTTTCATTTGTTGCATCTGATGGCACTAGCACATCTTTTCAAAGTGTCATGATCAAATTTGGGAAGTACAATGAGCCCATATCCATCTTGCTGCACGTACAAATGTCATTAACAAGTATACAACCAATATTAATAGTGCGTACATGAAAGATATAGTGAGTTAAAAGCAAATGAGAAGAGGAAACAATAGTATTATGCATAGTTGACATCAAATGAGTTTCGAAGATGTTGTTCCACAACTTTGCTTCAGATTTTAGCAAAATTTGGTTAACCGTCCCCTTCATGTTCCCTTCATTCCACGCGACTCCTTCAACCACGATCCGACTTCAGGCTTAGATTTCTTGGCCACGATGTGAATGTGGCGAACAAGAATAAAAAGAAAAATCTCAAGAGTTGCAAGAAGATAATGAAAAGGGTGATTAAAAAAGATGAAAAAGATGGGTAAATGGTGTCTTTAATGGTAGAGTGATGGTGAGTGATGGAGTAATGGTTGATCAATGGGGTAAAAAGGTTCAGTGATGGATGTAAGAAGAATGGGATGTGCAGCTAGGGTTAACTGAGGTTGAAGGAAAAAATGGGTGAAAATTTCAAAAGGTGTTTAAAACCTTTGGAACAATATATCCTTATCTCCTTTGAGGATAAAATTTAAATAAAACTTTACCCCTTAAACCAAATCTTCAAATCTCCTTGAACTCTTATCCTAAAGAAAATAAAAAAATATTAAATAGTAAATAAAGGGATAAAACAAAAAGATAAAAACAAATCTAAACAAAAAATAAAAATAAAAAGAATAAAACAAAAATAAATAAAACAGAAAAATAAAAATGACTATAAGTTGTATTTTCATGCATCTCCTAAATTCACTTATTATCGTGCTCAATGGGTGTTGATTTATTGCCACATAAGCTGATGCTTTGCTTCAATTTGCTCCAATTGATTCAGTAGTGGGATCAAGAGTTCTTCTGGGATCGGGGTAGTTGTCGTGGCATGTTCCTGTGCCGTGGCATGTTTCTTTTCTATGACAAGTCTGATTGTCTGGGCTTCTTCCAACACCCTGGCTTTATCAAAATGGAAAACAAAAAAAATAAAATCAAAATAATCATAAAATAAAAAATTGAAGGGAATAGGGTTGCCCTAAAGAAAGCCTGAGGAGGGTCATTTTCGATACTTCTTATAATCTATCTGCACCCTCCATCTGGTGACACTATTTCCCAAAAAGAGTTGGGCAATGTCCTTGCAGCTACTCCCCTTTGTGTTACCATGGTGGATGTGTCTTTCTTTCGTGTTCCCTTGTAGTCCATGCATACCCTCCACCTTGCTACTGTTCTTGAAGGTATGAATATATTAGTAGGAAAAATTACATCAACACCCAACCATTTAATTACCTCATTCATCATGGTTGGATATAGCCTTCGTTGTCCAGACAATTGATGTTGTAGCCAATTGTCGTGGCAATCTTCTGCCGAAATTCGGTGTAAGTCAAGGGAAGAACCAATTTTCTGAATATAAGTCCAACCACTATTTTCTTTAGGTCTCTCAAATATCTCCATGAGGTGAGATTTTGATGGCTTCAAATCTACCGGTGTTGGTTCCTCAAGAGATACCTGTAAATGGATGGGGTGATTTTTTAAGGAATTCAAAAGGTTCAGCCATCACCCGCTTATATTCGTCATCTTGTTGATCCTGCATGTGGTCATGCAATTATCGTGGCAAAAGTGGATGAGAGCAATCTACAGATTCCTTCTTCAGCATCAACATTGTAACACTTTACGATCATATTCCTCAGAATTTGCTGTAGCATTACTCTTCTTAGCCTCACTGAGTGTTGTCACGGTATCGCTTTGCTGAGGCTCCTCAATATTTTTCGTGGCAATTTTTTTTTTTAGGCTCATCATGTGTTGGGCAGTCTTTCTCATTGGCATCCTCTCGACTTAAAGGTTCTAGTTGTTCCCTACACATCGGGGAGCTCTCTTTGCATTTCTCCTTGTCCTATTGCCTTGGGACACTAGTATCCCTAGGACTTAAATTGTTGGTGCATGTTATCCATGGCATATGTAAATCTCCTCAATTGATCTTCCGAATCTCTCATGAGTGCATCCATCCTAGCCATCCTTGCATCCATAGAATTTGATAGATCTTGAAAGTTACCATATTGAGGCGACAATTGATTGAATTCGATGAGAGAATTAGGTCTAGCCATGAAAGCTTGAAACATTTCCTCTAAGGAATTTGAGTACTCTTGATGAGGACTCCATTGCAATGGCATATCTGTTACCAAGAAACTTGGTTGTTGATAAGGACTATATTGCTAAGGCATGTCTGTTTTTGCAACAAAACTATCATAGTAAAAAAAATGAGCTTTTTGACCATACCATGAAGGATTTTGCTGCCGGTTCCGTATATGGTCCTTCATGTAGCCATACGCACCAGAATTGTGAGGGCAATTTTCAAACACATGATGCTCTCCACAATAAGTGCAAGAGTTTTCCACGGTATAGGCACTTCGGGCTTTCCTCGGTTGGTATAGGTAATCATCGGTGAGTGTAAGAAATTCTTTATTGGATTGATTCCTATCTTCCCACATCAACTCTCGAATAGATCGACTTCTATTTCCCCACATGTTGATTTCCCTTAACTTTTTAGCGCACCTAATTTTTTTTTGATAAAACAAACAAAAAGAAAAGTTAGTAAAAATAAAAAACACAATAACAAAAAAACCTAATACCAATTGTCAATCCCCGACAATGTCACCAAAAACTTGTTGTGATTTAAGTGCTACGCAAATGGTGCAAGTATACACGTCGTAAGTAATAAAATAATATGTATCAAGTATCGTCTCCATAGGGATTCGTTTGGGCCAGTTTGCATAAGTTACTGCATTGTAAAAGAAATAGCTTAATGGTGATGAATATCAAGTAAAATAAACTAAGTAAATACAAAGAAGAAATCGATGTGAGAGATTAGGCCGAGTTATCATGAGCAGTGGTACAATTGTCGAATGAATTGTCGTGGCATGTAATTGCTGAGGCAAGTCAATTGCCGTGGCACCTGGATTTGGACAAATGTTGGGGAAAATAGGTTTAGATAAATGTTGTGGCAATTAGGTTTAAATAAATGTCGTAGCAATTTCATTTCCTCCTTCAATGTTTGACGGAATGTTCTTCAATGCCTTTGTGTTATCCCTAACTAAGAACAAGTGTTTGTGCATGCCTTGGTGATCATCCCTGCGTTAACCTTGGGTGAGCAACACCGATCTTACACTCCTTTTAGCTGCTGAAATTTGATCCTTATTCCTCAGGTGGATTAGTTCCCACCAACGTTTGTTTGAATGGAAACCGTATTCACTTGTTTCATGAATCTAGCTCTCCCGAGCCTAGATAAATGGATGTGCTCGAGTTCCTTTCCCAATTCTTTTGAAGTGAAAATCAAGAACCAAGAATGAACAAACAATGAAATTTGTTGAATCAAAAACCAAAAACCATTCATTCATCTTTACACACCAACAAAACTTGATAACCTAAGCCAAATTAAATTAGTTCATGGATGGGTAAAAACAAAATACAAAGGAATAAAACCCACCCAGACATGGGTGGATTGCACAATACAAGATAAAAGAAATAGAGAAGATGAACTTCTCCAATCTGCGTTGAATGCTATGCGCAAATCCCCCTTTTATATTTGATCTTTCTCTCACGATCGACTCCCTTGTTTGCTTGTTGCGATCCCCTTAAATATGTGAGGAAAGAGAGTCCAAATGCATGTAGAATCTGTGTAATCAGATCCCTAACTGATTGGAGATTTGAATTTTGAATCTGGGATAATTATCCTTTGCATTTGAATTAAATCTGCAGATTATCATGACTTTCCGTGGCATCCCTTGGCAATTAGCTTGACAATTTCATACTTATCCTTACTTGCCACGACATCTCTTGGCAATTGTTTGCAATTCATCATGCACAAAATAAGGCAAACCAACAACTATTTCTTTACAAAAACAAACAAAACGTAACACCAAGCTCGATAGACAAGAAAACTCTGAAACTATGCATGAATGCCTAACAATGCAACTAAAATGAGCCTAAGTCTAACGATTTCAATTTAATGTGCAAATGGATAGTATCAAAACCCATTTGTCATTGGTTGGAAACGATTTGAAGTTTTTTGTTCCCGCCCGAAACTGTCTTTTCATTTCTCATATGATTGGACATAAATGTAATTATCACCAACTGGTATTGAAAAATGAGTAGGAAGTTAATTTGGTGGGTTAAATGGAAAATTTTTAATTGGTAGTTAATTTAAATAATTTCAAATGACGCATTTCCAAATAAATAAGAGATTGGTTTATTATAAGTATGAGTCATTTGGGTTCTTAGCTTGAATTATAATTTATATTGTTTGAACTGAATTACAAAAATTGTAGGGTTTGGACTAAATTACAACAGTTAGAAATAAAAAATAATCTCATAAACACAAAATTCCAAAAATTATAGTGGTTGGAGTAATTTATATTATTTAATTAAATCAAGTCCCAATTTGAGTTATAATTATAGGATTTGAACTAAATTACAAAAATTATAGGGTTTGGAGTAAATTATTGGGTTTGTATAGATTGTATGGTTTAGACTATATAATGCTTGAAATTAATCTCATACACAAAGCTAAACACAAAACCCTAAACATACAAATTAATCTCGTAAACCACTAACCATAAAGTACACCATAAACCTTAAAGCGATAAATAGAAGCCCTAAATCATAAACCATAAACCCAAAAAGCAATAAAAATTCATCTTATAAACTATTAACCGTAAACTATATACCAAATAAATCCTCAACCAAAAACCCTTAAGCCATTAAAATTAATATGAGCAAACCAATAACAGTAAGTTACAACATATTAGTTACTTTTACCTTAGGAACTAAAATGAACACAAATATCCACATTAAAATTAGTAAGGTAAAAAGCAAAGCTTTTGATTTGTAAATAATATGTTAAGAATGAAAATGTTTGTGAGAATGAACAAGTAAAATGTGTGCTGAAGGGATAGTTAGGGTTTAACAAAAAATGGATGTTCAAATGATTTAAAAAAGACGCATCTTCCCAATGTAAAAGGGTCCTTTCTCTGTTAATTTCGAATCTCTGTAACAGTTTCAGATACATCAGCATAAGAAATGTCTTTTCAATTGTTGCATTGGGCAGAATAGTTTTTGAGATAAGTTTTAGTACGCCATTCTAAACATGCTTTTAAAATATCAAAATTCGTATGACAAACTAAAATTTGGAACTATACTTTATTGATTTTTAGTTCATTTATCATGAACATTGTTGCGAAACACTTTAAAGATAACCGAAACAAATTTTAATATAAGAATTTTAAAAAGTGGCACATATCCCCGACAAAATCTTATTTCTATTAGAAATAAATCCTAGCATGAATTTGTGGACTAAACGAAGAATCTCATTATTACGAATCGTTTCAAACGAGTGGACAACATTTCAAAACTTACGAATTCAAACATAAAAGTGCAACATGTGTTCCTCACGATTACAGTTGCAGTTTTCCTCAACATGTCGTGAAACCTGCATCGATAGTTTTGTACGTTTTTGGTTACCACTCAAAAGTTATATTTCATAAGGAAAAATTAAATGTGCCACAAATGTTATAAACGCGCCATAGTTTGCGCACGTAAAATATTTATTTGCATAGACTATATGGCATAGCTTGAAGATTCATATCGTCATGTAACACATTAGTTGTTTACATATGAGTGTAATAGACTATATGACATAGAGACATATACTATAGACTATAATAATAATAATAATAACATAACATATGGTATATTAAATCTAGATTGTAGACTATAAAGTATATAATGTTTCAATTTAATCTCATACACTACAGTTTACACTAAACCATAAATTACAATGCAAATTAATCTAATTAACTAGTAACCCTAAACTAAACCATAAACTGCAACCCTTTAATATTAATCTGTAAATCATAAACCATACATCCTACATCCATAAAAATTAATTTCATAAAGTAATAACTAGAAAGTACACCATAAACCCTAAACCACAAACATTAAGATATAAATCCTAAAGCAAAAAACATAAAAGCCCTACAAATTAATCTCGTAAAGGCGTAAATTACAACATAGTTGTTACTCTTACCTATTTTTGTTTTGCGGCCGTATGGTTTAGGGTAAAATTAAATCTTAGGAAATGATATGAACAAAAATAGCACCATATTGAAATGGTTAGTGTAAAAATTAAATCTCAAGAACTAAATAATAATTTAAGAATGCTAATATTTGTGAGAATTAACAAGTATATCATGTGCTGAAGGAAGGAATATTTGAGGTTTAAATAAAGTATAATAAAATCACGAGTATCGAACGTTTGTATTTACTAGCTACCAACGTTTGTGGACACACCTAAAATATTACATATTTTAGTAACGATTTCAGTAAAAAAATTTCTATATAGGTTGCTGTTCCTGTTCCAAACTATCCAGCACAAACCGTTAAAAATTTGTTCAATGGATTTCAAATTTCAAAAGACACATGTTCCTAATATAAAAGAGTCTTTTTAATGTTAGTTTCGAATCTCCAAAACCCATTCTCATACGTCATCAATAGATAAGTCTTTTCAATTGTTGCATTAGGTAGAACACTTTGCAGATAATTAAATTGAGTAAGAAGTCACAATATAAAAGAGTCTTTTTTATTATAATAAATCTTAAACATCGGGTTCGATATTTTATTTTCTATTATAAATAGGCCATAGTTTCATACCCTAATTAGCTATTATTTTTTATTGGTGGCGATGGCTACTATGCAGAGATTTCATTTTATAGATCCTAGAGGAGTGCTGATTGTTTCTAAGGCTTTTCTTGTCGACAAACAATGATATTTGGAAGGCTATGAGTAGCCATTTGTGGGGATGAACATCAATAGACAGAGTATTTGAAAAAACTTGGTCTCAAGATTTTTCACATACTATTGTCTATTGTTGTTTTGAACTACATTGGGAGGCGACCAATGCAAACCGGAGTCTCAAAGATTGCACAATCATTAAAATAAGATATATGATACCAGATGGTCTCCAAGAAATGGATTATGAACTCATAAGATGAAGTCGAATGCAAATCGCACTGTCCAAGCTGTTGACGTGTGGTGAAAATTGACCATTTTCCACATTTATATATCATCAAGAATGTTTTCCCTATTTACAATTATTTCGTACGAAGGATCCAAAAAAATACAACTCATTACTTTAAGGCTTATTTTGTCCAAACACTTTATATATGAACATGTTGATATGATGTTTATGAGTTTTGCATACCGCCTAAACCCTAAACCCTATATTCCCTAAAAACTAAACTTATCGATCGTAATTCAAACCAGCAATCATAAAATATTAACTTGAACCCTAAACAATAAACCCTCGACGATAATATGTATTTAATTGAATCATATAAAAATATTATGCAGCTTTAAAACTACAATGTAACATGTATTCGAAATGTGCATGTTCCACTTTATGTTCAGATCAAAATGATCTGGGTATGAATTAAGTAATTAACGAGTTAATTCAGGTTCGGTTAAACTTTAAGTCGGGTCATGGCATGAAAGGAACTTTTAGGTTTTTATTTAATTGAATAGAGTCCCAATTTAGGTTGTAATTGAAACTGGAGTTGTAGATTTTATGGACTAAAATGAACAAAAATTACAAAACTTAGAAATAAATATGGGTCAATTTTGGATAAAATTATAATTTTATGGACTAAAATGAACAAAAATGACACCATCTTTACTTTATTAGACGCAATTATATAAATGAACAATACACGTTCTTCAATTTCATTCCTAACCTAACTATGTGTGACATAAACCTATAGGTTATAATCGTATAACCCCTTAAAAATATCATAACGTAACATATGATTTATTCACGTATAAGTATAGTAGAGTAATGACCATTAAAGACATATGCTATTAGGGTATAAATGAAATCTTAGGAAGTAAATAATATGTTAAGAATGCTAATGTTTGTGAGAATGTACAAGTAAAACTTCCGTTGAAGGAATATGTTCCTTTTAAATAAAGTATAATAATACAATGGATATCGAACCTTTGCATTTACAATGTCAAACTTTTCAATCCTATCTAACATATGACATGTTTTACTAACAATTTCAGTTAATATTTCACTTTATACATATCAAAACTAATATCCATACGTTCAAAACTAGTTAAAATTTATGTTTCCCGCTCCAAACTGTCTTTTCTTTTGTAATATTAAATGTACTTAATTGGTTGTTTCACTAGATTTTCTAATTCCAAAAGACGCATGTTCCAAATATAAAAGTGTCATTTCATTGTTAGCTCCAAATCTCAGTTCCAAATCTCTGTAACCCGTTCAGATATGTCGGCAACATATAGTATGTCTTTTTCATTTGTTGCATTGAGCATAACTATTTCTAGAGAAATCTTAATAAGTACTTCCAAAACGGTAATAGAATTCCGCTACCATGACTACCAACTGACAAATGCAACTAGATTTTATAGATTTTCATTTTACTTATCTTGCATGTACAAAGTGCTAAAACATTTTACAGAGTACTGAAACCAATAAACATTTAGAACTATACAATTAATAAACCCTCCCATGAATTTTTGACCTATGCGGAAAATATTTTTTCTACTATAGAATATGGATTATATAATGCATGAAATTTATCTCATACACTAAGATAAACACTAAACCCTAAACCATATAAAATAATCTTGTACGCCACTAACTAATAACTTCACCATAAACATAAACCCTAACATAATAATTATAAACCCTACATCATAAATCTTAAACCCTAAAGCAATAAGAATTCATCTCATAAAGTAAGTAGACAACACCATAAACCCTACACCAGTAATAGTAAGACCTAAATCCTAAACAAAAAAACCTTAAAGCTATTAATTTAATATCATAAACCATCAACTCAACAGGCATGGTGAGTATTTGAGGCGGCCTATACTAGTCGTACTCTGGCAGATTTTTGAAAACCTATACCTGAAAAGCACCTACATCCTAAATCGTAAACCTTAACCCATAGACCTTTTTAGGAAAACCATGAGGGTTCAAATATAGCAATTCTTTGTTTTGTAATATTTGATTGGTTAGTTTAAAAAGTGAATAAAGTTGTGTTACTTAAATGAATTTATAAAGTATTCCACTTTAGATTTTCCTATGCTCTAAAGTTTGTAAAAATTGAAGTTCTCATTCCTAAATAATATTCCTTCATAAAAATAATGCATTTTTATTAATTATTTATTTCCTTACTTTAAAATATTTTACATTAATATTTCCAAATTTAAGAACACAACATATAAGAAAGTAAACAAAATCTTTATATATAGTAAAGATTGAACATAAGATGATATGACCAATACATAAACATTTCAACCCATAATCTTCCTCGCATACTTTACAAAGCACTGAGGATTCCTCTTGTAAATTAGAGTAACACCCTAGCAATTAGGGTGAGGGAGCTATGCTCTTGGAGTACACAACAAACCCAATATAGCCTCAACAATGTCCACAGCTCTGATAGAAGGGTTCTAACTTTCATGCATGATGGCCAGTCTAATGGATCCATACTCAGTAATGTTTGGGTGGAATAGATCGCTATCAAATGTAACATCAATCTACAAAAACATAAAACTGTTATCCATTAATTGTGCCAATGTAAAAAAAATGGACCAAGATAAAACAACAATCTTTGCAGGTTAATTACCCTAAGAGGAGAGTGAGGGTAGTCAAGAGGGAAGATAATGGAAACGTTAAGTTGATGGCCTTCATAAAGGGCTTCCAGCAGGTGTAGCCATTCAAATTCGATAATGAAATGGAGACCCATCAACTTCTTCCATTACTAAAAAAAAATAATGATAATTACAATGTTTAAGAAAAGCAAACCATACATTTAAAGAACTACGTAACCTATGATAGGGATGTTTACCAGAAAAAGATAAAGGGCTACTTGAGGAACCTACCAAGCATCAATATGCATCTGCCTTTGAATAACAGAAAGCTCCCGCAAGGACATGTCTATGGCAGATTTCATTTTACTATGGGGTAGATGATGCAAAATACATAGTGGCGGTATTTATAGGGAAATGTGTATGTTCATATTTCAACCCTATCGGTTGAAAAGATTACCAACCAATAAGTTGTTGTTTCATGTGGAAGCATACAACCTATACTATTACTGATATTCTTATATTTTTAGTTGGTGTTTACTAATACCAATATCAAAACCTAAATTAGTAGTCCTGCAACTGATATGAAGAACATTTTTGCTTACCTTTATGACTTTTTCAAGTTGGAAGGATTTCAAATTTGAAAAGACACGTCTTTTTAGTGTCATTATCGAAACTCCGTAAACTGATCAAAACCACTGTTACGTTATTAAAGATATCCTAACCTACAATGTTTCACATGTTCATATTTTTATTTGGAATCCAATTTTGGTTGTGGCGAACAGCTATTACAGAGCTCAGAAACTGATGTTTTGAACTACTTTACTCACATTTCAAAAGGTGCATTCTCTCAATATATATGTGTCTTTTTCTATTAGCCTATAATCTTTGTAACATGTTTTGATATGTTAGAAGTAGATAAGTCTTTTCAATTAGAGCATTTATCATTTTTCTTAAATAGTACAAGTATAGAAACCTAAATAAATAGTTCCAAAACAAATGTTATGAACTAATTTGCTTACGTCTATGACTTTTCCAGGTTAGAAGGATTTCAAAAAAAGACGCATCTTTTCAGTGTTAGTACCAGAACTCTATAAAACGTTCCAAACTAATGTTACATTATAAAAGAGCTCTCAACCTACAATGTTGCACATGTTTTCATATTTTTAGTTTGAATTTAATTCTACTAGTGTCAACAACTATTATAGAGCTCCGAAACCGATGTTCGAACTACATTACTCACATTTCAAAACGCACATGTTTCCAATACATATGCGTATTTTCTCTTTGTCCGCCTATAATCTTTGTAACCCATTCTAATACATTAGCAGTAGATACGTCTTTTTAATTGGTACATTTTTTGTTTGCCTTGAATAGTACAAGTATCAAAACCTAGATTATGAGTTTTGCAACCGATGTCATGAACTCCTTTGCTTACATCTATGAGTTTGCCGGGTTGTAAGGATTTTAAACTTCTAAAGACGCGTCTTTTTTAGTGTTAGTACTGAAACTCTATAAAACCTTCCAAACCGATTTTATGTTATGAAAGAGCTCCCAACCTACAATGTTGCACATGTTTTCATATTTTCATTTGGAATCTAATTATGGTAGTGGTGAACAACTACTATAGAGCTCTAAAATCGATGTTCTAAACTAGTTTACTCATATTTCAAAAGGCGCATGTTCCCAATATATATGTGTTTATTCTTTGTTAGTTTCCAATGCCTGTTATCCATTCCGATACATCAACAACAATTAAGTATTCTTCAATTGATGCACTTGTTACAAGAGTTTTCTAATAAGTATGAAAAGGAAGTTCCAAAACTAGATCAAAATTCCAAAACCCAATCAACCAACCCAAAAAGTAAAAGTGCCCAATCAAGTTTTTTGGTTTAAAACAATTTATACAAAATCATTTTTCTAATATACATACTATTATACACGCGAGACATCTTTTTCCTACTATAAAATAGGAGTACCAAGGGTCCCAAGTTTCATACCCTGATTAGATGAGGCGAGTGGTTTATATTATTTCCTTTTTAGTTTTCTTCCTTTCATTCTATATTTTAGGCGTACTAGTGGTGACGACTACTATGCATACACTTACATTCTATAGATCCGAGAGGAGTGTTTTTTTAAGGTTTTTCATGTCGACAAACAATGGTATTTGAAAAGGCTATGATTAGCCATATTTTTTTGTGGGGGAGGCACAACAACATACACGGTATTTTAAAGATTTTACTAGTTAAAATATTACTGTTTGTTGCGGCTAGAGAACTTTATGTGCCACATTTTGCACATAAATGTCGCAATTCCCGTTACATTTATTTGGTAGGACCATAAGATTGAATTGTTTTGTTGGAGGAATATAAGATGACTTAGAAGAAAAATTTATCAACTTGTATGTATTTGTTCTCAAGGAGATTTGATTTGCTTGATCATTATGAATATTATCTTCATTAATTAAGTTTAAGGTATTTTGTACTTCTTATGCCTAGCACGTTGATTTGTAAACCCTTATTTCCTTTTATTATTGTTTAACGGTAAAAAACTAAATGATTAATATGTTTGGGTTTTTATTTTTTATTACTTGTGTCCATTTAGCCACTAAACTAATGTAACTAACTAACAAAAATAAATCTAAAAGTAGTAAAAATGATAAAAATAAATGATCCTACTAATCTTTTAATACAAAAATATCTTATAAATCAAATAATAAAATAAATAATGTTACCTCTTAACGTATTCACTCTCAAGCAACATGCAATGTACATGTGCATAATCCCTGGAAACACCATAGATACAATAAAGTATCCAAACAACTTGTACTAGGTTCGAAACTCTTTTAACAAAAACATAAAATTTTAGCAATTGTTATGCCATTCTCAATTGGAATTTAATTGAACTTCTACCGAACCTATATGTATGACTTCCAATACCGATGTTCATAACTCCTTTACTTATACATTTACAACTATAAACATAGCCGAAGGAAATCTAAGAACACAACATATAACATAAGTAAACAAAACAAACAAGATCCCATTATATAGTCGGATCATAATCCTATAGTATAAAGGTTACAAATGTAAGGTGGTCAGCATAAACGGATCAAGAAATGCTTCCATGCTGCTCATTATACAACAATGCTCTATCAGCAACAAGCATCAAAATAGTATTGGTGTTGTGAAATGCCATTCGTCTGCCATAGCCGATTTCAGCAATACAACCTCCAAGATCAATACCATATTTTTTGTTCCATGCCTTTGGTGTGTAGTTTTCTATCGTCCAAATCTCCAACCTAGGCACATCATATCTCATTGACATTATTACCAGCTTCCCTCCATGCTTGTCGAGATTGTGCGACCTATAAATTATGGAATTGCAAGAGTCAAGCACTATTATTAATTCCCATCTCTCAGTTTAAGGGTCAAAGGAAAGTATTGTATACTTTTCATCCGTCTGAGTTAGCCAATGTATCCAACCACACAGAGAAATCGTGCACGAGTTCTGCTTCAAATACTCATCAGTTGGTAACTTCAAATCACCCGCATGATGCCAAGTCCAAGTATTAGAATCAAAGACTTTGCAACATATAGATTTAACACCTTCAATGTAATCATAATTGCACTGATCAAACACCCACAAGATTTTTTACTTCAAGGGCCTTGGTCTGAGCATAATCATTCCGATCTTCATTGGCAGATATTCAAGCTCTAGAGGTTTAGGATGTGGACTTGGAAGAAATTGAAATTGTCTTGTCGTGGGTTTACAAATATAATAGTTTTTTCCTACAAAAGCTCTGTAAAACACTAAACTTGTATCCACAACTCTAAGATGTTGATATCCCGATCAGACAAAAAATAAAACATGATTTTCCCATCATCACAATCTAATTGGCTTTCACTTACAAAACTATAAGAATGAGATTTTCATATTTGCATGCAATTAAGTAGACGCATATTAAGTTTTTTCTTCCAGTACAAGATTCCACAAAAGCTGGATTCGTACGTTATAGCATTACACCGTTATAACAACAATCGATATTTCCTCATTGTTTTTAAATCAATTCTTGAAAAATTTTAGAAAAATCATCAATGGTCAGAGCAGAATATGTCATGGATGCCATACTGTGTTTATAATCAAGGATTTTTATAAGGAAACCGCCTGCTCTCAACCTCTTAAAAATATTTCACATAACCCAGTCCTCATTGCTGAGACTGTCCTTCTTCTTTTAAAACAAAAAACCATTTGCGAACAAAGTTTGAAAGTTTTAATGTAAACCTAAAATATTACAATTATTCCTAACCATTTAGTTTCACGTATGCGCCAAATGTATCGACATCTTAAATTTTTTTGGAGCTTGCCCAAACTATCTTCTCAGTGCTTAAATTAAAACATGTCATTTAATGTAACCCAATAAGTCATCACCAACCACTACTGGAATGCGTAAATAAATTAAATTGGTGGGTTCAATAGATTTAGAATTTCAAAAGACGCATATTCCCAATTATATCGTCTTTTTACAATCAATATCGCATCTATTATAAATTGAGTCCTTTGTGTCCTTAGTTTCATAACGTAATAAAGCAAGTGTTGTTTTGTTTCCTTTTTAGTTTTTGTCTCTATAGAATTATATGTGTGGTTTATGTTGTTTTAAATGGTGATAGTGTGTATTGTGCATAGACTTACATTTATAGATCTTGGTGGCGTGGTGTTAGTTCTTAGGGAAGAACATGAAGAAAAACAATGGTATTTGAAAATGCTCCCAATATTTGTCTAACTTCTATTGTTTGTTGGTGTTCGAAACTACATTGTATGGTGGCGGCCAATGCAGAGCAGATTGTGGAAGCTTTTGATTTGTCTTGGCATTTTCCCCTTTTCCCTATATAAGGTATCAAAGTTTTTCTACAATGAAGGCAATCCATGATGAAGGCTACAACAATCATATCTTGTACGTGGTATTGCAAAAAAATTGAAAAAATACTAACGAAGAGTTAGGGATATATCTATTTTTAATTTAATTTGATTGCTAAGTAGTGAAAGTGAATAAAGTTATGTTATTAAAAGTTTTTCACTTTCTTTAGTGGAGGGAACCCAAATTCAGCTTACTTTATATATAATATAAACAATATATTTATATTTAATACTCATATTTGCAAATTTAAGAAAACAACACTTTAACAAAGTAAACAAAAACAAAACACACATTATGACATTACATAATCGTCAACTGTACGACTGGAGAAAATAATATTGTCTTCCGTGTGTGTTCTATGTATTCTTGCAAAAAATTAGAAAAAAAGGAATAATGAAGAGTTAGGGATTTGTATGATTTTTTAATTTAAAGTTGATTACTAAATGAGGAAGTTTCCTTTACATGGATCGAAACCCGTATACATTGTTTCCAACGCTCGCATAAAGTGACTTCTTTGTACTATGAAGAATAGCAAACTTTTACATATAGAGTTTTGAACTTTTACCGTGAAACCTAACATATGACATGTTTTCCTAACGATTCAAGTTAACATTTCTCTTTACAAGTCACACAACCCACATGCATAGGTTCGATACTATTTAAATTTGTCGTAGCCAACCACAACTGTCATTTCATATGTAATTTTAATAAATGTCATATCACAACTATACAAAGTTTCAATATGCTATGTTTTGGACTGAAAATATTAATGGAAATTGTGACATTCACTGCTACACATTTTTGAGTTGTTTGTTTCGAAACTTTACCACAAGATTCATTTCATTATATAAAATACTTATATAATAGAATATGATGTGAAAAATACATAAACAATCAATATTTTTTCCTGAAGATGTGGCCAATGCATTTCAACCCAAAAATATCTTCCTCGCATACCTTGCAAAGCGCTGGGGGTTGTTCCTATAAATTAGAGCAACACCCTCACAATCTGGGTGAGGGCCGTCTGGGTTTGGAACATGCAGCAAACCCATTATATGCACAAGAATCTTCATAACTTTGATAGCAGGGCTCCATATTTCATGGAGGATGTCTAGCCTAATACCGCCGATTTAGTGAAGTTGGGATGGAATACGTCCCCATCAAATTGAAAAGCAAACTTCATAAACAGATAACCATTATCTTTGAAGTTCTTCAGCGTAAAACAAATTAACAAGATAAAACAACAATATTGGGAGGTTTATTATATTACCGTAGGAGGTTTCATAGGGTAATTAGGTGGGAAGAAAATTCTAACTTCAAAATTATACCCCTCGTAAAGGCTCCCCTCAGGTGCAGCCATTTGAAGTCAATAACGAAACAGACAGTCATCACATCTGCCATAACCAATGAAATATAATGATAATTATAAACTATCTGAAAACATTAAAATGTTTCCTAAAAGATAATGTAATAGAGGGATATTTACTAAAAAGCAAATAAGTGGCTACTAGCGAATTCTCCAAGGCAACAAGACGAAACTCCTAATGAATAAATGCAAGTGTATGCATGATGATCTAACAAAATAGATGATGAAATAAGATAGAGATGACAATGAAAATTTACAAAATTTTGTTAGGGTATTTATAGGGAACAACATGCCGCTTCATCTAGATTATGGGTTCCCAATGTCGTGGTTGTTCATATGTCAACTCATTATTGATCAGGGAAAAATATTATACATGATCTAGTAAAGAAAAAGATGAAGAGATGGCTATGCTATCCAAGAGACTTACAAGATTCATAAAGTCCAACCGAGGGAAAGAGTTCCAACGAAATGAGGGCTTCAAGAATGAATTGAAAAAGAAGGAGAATAACTAAATCATTTGCTATGAGTGCAAGAATTTGGGACACATCAAGTTTGATTGTCCATAACTAAAGAAAAAGAGCTTTAGAAAGAAAAAGAAGAATAAGAAGCTCAAGGCTCATGTGGCTACTTGGAGCGATGAAGACTCATCCGATAAGGAGGAGCATGATGTAGTCAATCTATTTCTCATGGCACTTGGAGATGATCCTAAGGCAACCACTAATTCATCCACATTTGAATTTACTTTCGATGAGCTTCAAGAAGCATATGACAAATTGCAAGAGGTTTATGATGAATTAGTTTTGGAGTTCAAAGAATCTATATTGAAAAATAAGAAAATTATTTCAGATTTGAAAACAAAAATGATTCTTTGTTCAAAACTAAGATGGATCTTGAAAGGAATGTACATGATATGCAAGCAAAACAAAAATATTTTGAAAAGAAAAATCAAGACTTAAATAACTTGCTTTCAAGATTCCATGATGATCACCAAAAGGAAGTAGGTGATCTTAAAGCTTCATTGAACAAAGTTGGGACAAACTGTTTTGAAAAAAGAAATAATTCAAAACCCAACTATATGAAAAGAAATATTATTCTAAGTTTGGCATATTGCAACACTTTTAGCGACATTTTTTTGAGTAAACGCTGTTAGTTTTGAACATATAGTGGCGTTTATAGAAGGAACGCCACAATCTGATAAAATTCACAGCGTTAACTTGAAAAATGCCACAAATGCTTTAGTGGCATTTGTACGAAAAATGTCACAAATGTTTTGTACTATAGTGGCATTTGTAAATAAATTTGTCACAATAGGTTTATGTATAGTGGCATTTGTATAAAAAGTGCCACAATAGGTTTATGTATAGTGGCATTTGTATAAAAAGTGCCACAATAGATTTATGTATAGTAGTGTTTGTATAAAAAAATGCCGCTATTGGTTTTAATAAAACAAGTTTCACTCCTCACTATCAATCACTCTCCCTCACCCAATCCCAAATTAAATGTAATCCCTAATTTTCTATAGAATCCAATTGCCTCTCACTCCCTCATCTCCACCAGTCAGACGACATCGTTAATGATATTCCGATGCCCCTATCTCCGTCATCACTCTCTACCCAAAGGTGTCTAAGCTTGAGCTTGAAAGGTTTCAAATATTTTGTTAGGATATTTGTTTTGATATAATAATTGAAAAATAGTTTTGGATTAAATTGAAAAGATTTCAAAAATGATTTTAAGTCCAAACAACTTGAAAATAATTTTGAGATGTTTTCATAAGGTTTTGGAAGGTTTCAAAACATTTTAAATAGTTAAACCTAAGTTTTATCAAGCCCCGTATTGATACACCTAATACTGTATCGATACCTTTTAAGGGTTTTAGCTACAACAATTTTCTAGAAATAAAAACCAGTACCAATATAGGCTTAGGCGTACCGATACGAAGAGGGTCATATCGATACACGTAAAAGCATATTGATCCCTACTTTTCAAATCCCCAAAGGTTATTTTTGTAAACCATAACAACTAGTTCCCTAAACATATCGATCCTCTGTATCGATCCCAAGTATCGAAACAGACCGTGGCGTACTAATCCTAGGTACCGATACGAGAAGGCTGCATCAAGCTCAACGGCTAGTTTTTGAAGAACTATTACCAATACGGCTACCTGCGTACCGATACCGACAACATTTATTGCGAGAAATAAAGCCACCAATAGCTCTAATCAAATACCAATGGTCAACGGCTAGGAATCAATTAGGAGTATAAAAGGACCCTTGAAGCACCAGCAACAACTAATGATGAAAATGCCAACATGTCTATGATTGTAATTAAGTCTTTTGTACTTTAAATTCTTATGTTTTAATTAGACTACACTTTTTGAGCTAAATTGTCAATGTATGCTCAAGTGTATTAAGTTTGGGTGAGAGATTTAGAGTGCAAACATCTACCTAAATGAGGGATTTTAGTTTGCTTTATTTTTCTCTTCTTAAAGAGGGTTCCCAAAGCTTAGGTTGTAAGCTTTGGATGCTAGGCTTGTTGTATAAGTATAGGTTGTAAAGGTTACCTCCTAATCCTGTTAAAAGGGAAGAATTCTTAGTAAATTTATTGAAATCCTTACTGGAGAAGCTAATGTAGTGGATGTAGGCTTTGGTTAGAAAGCTGAACCACCCTAAATTCTTGTGTCTATTTTTCTTATCTTTGCTTCCACCGCCAATCACCCAAAATACATCCTCTCCACTACTTGGCAAGCAAAATTTGTTGAGAAATTCGAGCCCAACAATTGGTATCAGAGTGAGGCTTAATCATGATGGATTAACATCCTATTAAGGTAATCCCGACAAGCTTGATTAACTATCAATCAATTGGTTTCTCTGGCTCAATCCATTGACAAGCCACTATTCTTCAACGGTCAACATTATGCCTATTGGAAAAATAGGTTGATGTTCTTCTTAAGAGCAAAGGACTATCATCTTTGGGATATAGTTCTCGATGGACCGTTCATGCCACAACGAAGCAAGGCGAAATGGAGTGCATATGATTGCAAGAAGATGAAGCTAAATTGCAAGGACATGCATATTCTATTTTATGCTTTGAGGCCAAAAGAATATGCAAAGGTGTCTTCTTGTGAGAGTGCCAAGGAGTTATGGGACAAGCTTGAAGTCACATACGAAGGAACGAAAGACGTAAAAGAGACAAATATTGGTATACTCAACCTCGAATATGAAAACTTCAAGATGGACCCGAATGAAGACATCAAGAGTATGTTTGACCATATCTCCATAATCGTCAACCAACTCAAAGATCTTGGAGAAGAGATTTCGGAAGAAAAACTCGTTCAGAAGTTAATCTATTCACTTTCTAATCATGGGAGAGTAAGAAGACGACTACCATTGAAGCCAAAAACTTAAAGGAGCTCAAGCTTGATGAGCTAATTGGGTCTCTTCTTACCCATGAGTTGATGTCTCAACCCTTGAAAAGATAAGGAGAAGAAGATCAAAGAGCAAGGTATAGAAGATCTAAACATTGTTTCTCTTAAATCCTCCACAAATCATTAAGAAGATTCAAATGAGGAGGAAAGTGAAAGTGAAGAGATAGTGTATCTCTTCAAGAAGTTCACTAGATTCACAAAGAACAAAATAAAAGAATCCAAGCATGAATAAAAGAAGAAGATGAAGAAGATCAAAGAGCATGGTATAGAAGATCTAAACATTGTTTCTCTTTAATCCTCCACAAATCATTAAGAAGATTGCTCTGAGGAGGAAAGTTAAAGTAAAAATAGATCATCTTCAAAGAAAACAGATTCATAAGAACAAAAAATGAAAGAATCATTGAATAAAAGAAGAAGATCCAAGAAGATCAAAGATGAAGAAGATCTAAACATTGTTTCTCTTAAATCCTCCACAAATCATTAAGAAGATTCAAATGTCCCTCCAAGAAGAGATAGTGTATCTCTTCAAGAAGCTCACTAGATTCACGAAGAACAAAATGAAAGAATCCAAGCATGAATCAAATAAGAAGATGAAGGATCCCCAAAAGAGCCATGAATACAAGAAGACAAGGCACATAAAATACGATTGATAAAAAGATTTTTTTTGGAACATTGAGTGACGAAGACTCTCCAAGAAGATGAAATAGCCCACCTATTTTTGGCCCTCTAAGCCCAAAACGCTAACTCATCCATTCAAATTATAAACCCAATGAGTTAACACCCCATTCTGAATTTGTTTTTGAATTCAAGGTGTAATACCTATTTTTGTCCGAGCCCAAACCCGAACCCATTTTATAAACCCAATGTAACACCCCATTCCTGGCCTGGTCAGAACTAGGTAGAACATCAATGCGATGAAATTTCATTAATGAATAACACTTGATCAATATTATATCTTTCAAACATTACACAATATCGATATTATCTAAATTTATCCCATCTTAAACAATGACTAATCATTTAAAACCAACTTCTAGCCTTTACATGTTATAGGGATTAAATGGTAAATCTGATAATTTAGGGGTCCTTTAATGTGATTTACTATATAAAAATGAAATTCAATGCAAAACGGTATACTCATAAATTTTCATTTCATTCCATTAACATTTACTCGTCCAATTTTACCATATAATATTCAGTGACCAATTTGTAAACTATTTAAAATTGTGTTCAATACCTTTTAACAGAATTAACTACCACCGTATCGATACACTCAAGTGTTGTATCGATACGAGAATGCACATATTCTTATTTAGGCTCAAAGGTTGTATCGGTACGGGTTGACCGATGTTTACCCGTTTCGATACACTCTATTGCCATATCGATACAATTTATTTCCCAGACCTTACAACCCAAGTCCGTATCGATACAACCCTTTGTTGTATCATTACACTCCATTTTACCAAGACCAAATATGCAATGTCGTATCAATATAGCATGACCTGTATCGATACACTTGTACTGCACTAACATATTTTAGCTGGTTTTTATTAGAATTAACCTACCGAACAATGTCCAAACTTTACCAAATTTTACCATCAAGTTTATAACCATTTAATCTACTAACATGCCAAATCTCACATCAATATGAATCTGTTTACTATGGTTTCCCCTTTTTAGGCCAAATATGCATTTTAGGCCATTTCTAACCAAAACCAACATACCATTTAGGGCCTTTAAGACTATTCATAACGTATGCAATATATACATAACCAAAAGACCATGTCCAATTAGTTTAACTACTTTTCCACCATTCTAGGAGTTCGTAAGGACAAAACACATTACTCTAGGCTTGTGGTGACTTACCAACCTCCAACTAGCTTTGATCTCGATCTGATATATTTTCTTAACCTGAAATATGGATGGTGAATGCATTAGACTTACATAGTCTAACTGAGGTAGCCATAAAAAATGAATAAGAAAAATATAGAATGTAGCATGCTTCAATATCATCAATGGCATTTATGGTATGAACATGTACTTTAGTGGAAAACTATGCAATATCACTACACAAAGGCAATGATCAATAGAAACATCAATAGCAATATGCAATAGCTAATAGAAACAATCAATGTTATATCCATGCTCAATAACATATTTACCAATAACATTAGTCTTCTTAATGTATTATTTAATCTTTTATCATCATTCGCCTTGGATCACCTTTGGACATCAATATCAATGATTCGACGTAAATCAAACTCAAAGAACAAAGAAATGGCTTGCATCAATAATCCAATGCTTTAGTGCCTATAATCTCTCCAACTGAACCTCTGCCTCACCTAGGGTCGTCACTCTTGAGCCATAACTCATGGACCGTAGTCCCAATACATATATCAAGTATCATGCCAAGGTGTCCAAGGGCTTTCATATTAAGCATGTCTTATATTAAGTGTGAGCCTTATCTCCAATAATCTTGTCAATAATTTGATGAGACAATGATTCAATGATTCCGTAATGATATTCAATAGCAATAACAATATCAATGACAATGTTCAATGGCCTCAACAACAATAACAATGATCAATACTTCATTTACCATGCTTTGATGACAATGGCTATATTGATAACAATTACTCAATGACAAACATTTACAACAACAATATGAATATGTTCAATGATCAATGTTCAATGCATCACTAATTCGATGACAATAACAATGATGAAACTATGGCGACGATCAATAACAATGACTATGACAAAAATGATATCCAATACTTAACACTATACTTACCAATGCTTACCAATGTCACCAACTAAGGGGTTCGATATAAAATCCCTTATTAACAATATTAGCAATGATTCAATAACGATGATTCAATGATTTTGATGACAATAACAACAATGCTTCGAACATGGATTCAATGCAGTACTTAACCATACTTACCAATATGGCTTTTCGATAAGGTTTTATGCAAAATCCTTTAATACAATGGTTAGCGATGCAATAATCGATAATCAATGATTCAAGATGGCACCTAGCCAACTCTCGAGACTCTGACTACACTCACTTTAAATACGGAGCTCTTATGGTTCTCGATTCAACTCATTTGTTCCTAGCTTGTGTTGGAGATGATGGAGTAGCTCTCTCTAATTTTTGAGCTAGGTAACATCAATATAAAATGAGTAGATTCGATAATACGATATTGAAATCAATATGATAATGCCAAAACTGACATCTAAGCTAGGTTTAGCAATTAGCTATTAAATCGATAGATTTCCATGGATTAAAGTAAGTATCCAATAATTTCGACTTGAAATTAGGCTCAATTTACCCATGGATTCAAGTGATAGTTTGAGGGTTCTAGCTTACCCGGTCAATAGCTATGATTAGAGATTAATGATCTCAAGAAAAAACTAAGCTTGATAAGCTCTCCAATGGAGGTGTGTGTTTGAGGAGAAAGAAGATGGCTATGGGTTTGCCTACTTTTAATCGGGTAAGACTTTTCCTCCATTTCCTTTTGTTCCATTACACTCGAGAGCTTTCCTTCCTTTAAGAGAAAGTTCTCTGATCATTCCACTTATAGTGGATTAAATTAAAGAGGTGTTAATCGCAAGGTTAGACCCTTAACTTTGAATGCTTCATACTTCTACCCCCAAATTTTCAATCTCTACAATTTAACCATTAACAAGTTTTCAATACATTTAATAGGGTCCTTAAATAATAATTTGACTCAATTGGATTCCATTATTGATGCAATTGACCTTGCAGTCAAAGTCAATACAATATTTGAACAATTTCAATGTAGGGTTTCTAATCGTCGGAACCCAATTCTGACTAGGTCAGATTTTGGGGTGTTACACCCAAAACCCAATCCAACAATTTAAAGACAAATCCATTTTTATTAAATCCAATAACCTATTTATTACAACATAATCCCAACCCACCAGACCCAATTACATTAAATAACCATTAACCCAATTAAAACAAATAACCCAAATCCACTACCCATTAACCCAATTAATACCCAAGCCCAATCTAACCTAAAACCTAATACACCAAAAAACCCTAACCTAAAAGTTTACCCTATTAACCCAACTACCGAACACCCTTGACTATTCAACTTCCTTCGTGCGTGGTTTCCATGCACAGAGATTCAATGCCCCTCAGCCGTCACGCGCAACACCATGGCCATCCCACCGCCAAATCTGACCGACCGCTTGTTCCACCGCTCAAATATGCAAATAAAAAAGTGAATAAAATATGATATTTATCCCAAATATCATCATATATGGGCAAAAAAAAACACATCAAAATTAATGGGAGAGTTTTTGTATATTTTATATGTAAACCGAATGGGTATAAAAACCCAGATCGGTAATCTGTAAGGGGGGGATTTTCTTGAAAAATAAACAAGAAAGCTTTTATCGAATACAAGAAAATTATTAGATCTTAAGTTTTTTTTGAACACAAAAAGAAAAAAATCAAATCTAAGTTTTTTTGATGAGTTACAAGAAACCTATGATGAATTGGTTTTTGAATTCAAGGTGTGATACTTATTTTTGTTTGGGCCCAAACTCAAACCCATTTTATAAACCCAATCCAACAATTTAAAGACAAATTTATTTTTATTAATTCCAATAACCCATTTATTACAACCTAATCCCAACCCACAAGACCCAATTACATTAAATAACTATTAACCCAATTAA
Source organism: Hibiscus mutabilis (assembly GCA_019671005.1). Taxonomy (NCBI): domain Eukaryota; kingdom Viridiplantae; phylum Streptophyta; class Magnoliopsida; order Malvales; family Malvaceae; genus Hibiscus; species Hibiscus mutabilis. The sequence continues at coordinate 36,696,341 of CM033718.1, read as the reverse complement.
AGCAAATAACCCAAATCCACTACCCATTAACCCAATTAATACTCTAGACCAATCTAAACAAAAACCTAATATACCAAAAGACCCTAACCTTGTAACCCCTTGACCCGGTCAAATCGTAAGACCGAATCGAGCGAGTCATACGGGGAATATTGGATTAAAACCTGAAAGTTTCACTTCAATAAACAATCATTTTTTATCTTTTCTAAATGCAATTTAGCTAACCTAAGCATGAGAGAAAGCAGCAAACAAAATCTCAACTCGATCGGGCATCAAATCGACATCTAATGCCCCAAATAGCGTTTAGGGACCATTTTGTAAAACTATCACTAAACATGTACTTAACTCGAAATTGAAGTTACCATCTTTCAATTAGTCAAGTTTTGATCCACCACATAAAATTTCAACTCATTTCAGCCATCCAAACTCATTGAATTGCACCTACCAATAATCAAGGACTAAAATGCAAAGATTCATAACTTTAGAAGATGCCAATTAACCACTTTAACTAACAGGGTAGTGATACGCCCAAGCACAGTATCGATTCGGTCCTTTATAATTGCAAAACCCAAATTCCAGTAGCTCAAATTTGTATTGATATGATCCCGAGTATCGATATGCTTAGCCAATTTCTTATTTCACCGTATCGATACGGTGCATACTATATTGATACTCCAAACCTTTTTCAACTTAACCGTATCGATACGATAGGTCGTGTATCGATATGCCTGGGCACAAAATATCACTTTTTGCTCGATAAACAATCCGTAAACCAAATATAAACCCTTAAGCATGCTTCTAACACACAAGCAACATATTTAGGAATCAAACCTTAGCCATTAACAACAAAAACATCATCATACCATGACCACATGCTCAAAAGGGAAATCTATAGGCATGCTTCCTAAAACCACTTCAAACCAAAGACCATAAACCATAGAAAAGCATAAACCAAACATAATAGGCCATTTACAATATTAATAAGGTAAAACAAACTTGCCAAACCAGGGAGTTCCATCAAACATACACTTCCAAAACATCAAGGTACCCACCCATTGCCAATCCCATTATTATTGAAATGCTAAAACCATGCTTGAGCTTAGAGCGTCGAATAAACCACTTTTCTTGCTTCCTTGCAGCCCGAACAAACTACTTTTCTGTATTGTTAAGAAAAGAGAGCGTAAGCTATATGCTTAGTGAGGGATGCTCAAAACAAAATCATAACAATGCACTATTGAAAACCATTTTCTTATCAAACCATTTTCCATCATGCTTTAAACCCCATTAAAGCAAAACCATTAAACTCTTTACACATGTATCATGATATTTCATGCTTTAAACCAAAGCAAATCTCAATGCAAGCTTCACATGCTTAGGTATTCAAAACATATCTCAAGATATAGTCTCATGTATAAATATCATATACAAATTCTTTTAAAAACCATGATACATGTAATCTCATATATTGGCATTCAAGTGACCCGGATGGTTGCTTCGCCATCCCTATACACATGGAGCTTGATGCACTCTCCATAATAAACACATCAGATATGCGGATACTCATTGATGGAGCTTGCTGCTCTCTCCACCAATACTTATGGAGCTTGCTGCTCTCTCCATAAGACGGATCTCATGGTGCTTGCTGCACTCACCTGACTTAGATCCTGTGGTGCTTGTTGCTCTCACCACTATACACTTCGGTTACCCTCAACACAATAGTTGCTACGCTAATATGGAGCCGAAGAACACACACACATGCAAATTTTGCTACATTTTTATAGTGCACTCTCATCCTATTGGTTGACCATTTATATCCGATTATAATAAGCATCATCACTTGTCAATATATACTTTAAAACCGTGTTAACCTACTATTTTCCAATGCATCAACATAAACGTAGCATATCCCATTTTAAATCATAAATCAATGCATAACATTTTTTCATCAAGATACAACCTCTTGAAAACCATAAATCAATCTCATGGGATAATATGAATCATTTCTCAATTCATAAAAAATGCATAATAGTAAGTAACAATTCCAACTTCAAATCATGAGCATGAACAATTAAAACCATGGGAAAAAGCTGAGAACCGAGAGCAAAAAATTCCATACTTACTTTCGAGCTTAGATCAACATTTCAAGCTAAATCTAAACTCCCATAATCACTTCCAAACCTTTAGAAAGCTGAAAACCATGTTTCCACTCACCAACTACACCTCGCTTGGCTTGCCGAGGCGAAATCAAGCTTTCGGATCCTCCACAACACCTTCCAAAGCTATCGAATCATCATCCTCTACTTCTAACCAAAACAAAACAGAGGATTAATGCGTTCCTTTGCATCAAAATCCCCAGCAACACACAACAACATTGTCCTCCCTCAACAACCAAGCTTTCGCCTAACAAAAACAACCGAAAACATCGGTGAAACCTTTTTAATACATCTCCAACTATTACCCAACAAAATTTACACTTCAACAACACCAATTTACATCCAAAAGCGTCTCCTTAATGTTAAAGAACCATCAACAATCAATTAACCCCATAAACAAACCACCAACCCAAAGATATCAACAACCAAACCTACAAATTTACCTAGTTCTGGATTTTATTATCAAAATCACTTAAATCAACATCTCAAATCATCATATTATCTCATTATAAACCCAAGAAGATCAATCAAAAGAAAAGATCCATTGATTTAGGCAGGTAAACCTCGATTAAACCAATTTTCCATAAACATATTACCAAAACCCATTAGAAAACCATCATAAGAGACCAAGAACTTGGAAATTTCAATAAAGAACATGTCATTAGAGGGAAAGAATGAAACCTTACCTCTAATGCTGACTTTTCCTTCAATTGCAAAGATTTACATGAGAAAACAAGGTTTAAACAACACGGTTTTGTTGAGAAAACATTAAAGAATCATTTAAGATCAAAAAGACAAATCAAATCAGATATTTGCCCTAAATCTTTGAAGAGAAAATGGTTGTTTGGCTGAGAGAATTTGAGAGAAAGTAAATGAGAAAAGAAACTAGTTACGTGAAATGTATTTTGAGAAAACAAATTGGTTAATTAATTCCCTCCAATTATTTATTTATTAAAACCATTTAAAACCAGCCAATAAAAAGGAAAAGTCTTAATTAGACTCTTGGTTAAAGCTCCCTAAAGATTCTAAGCCTTGATCTCTTATAATTTTGTCACTAAAAACAGTTTTACATATTTTGGTCACTAGTCCCAAAATGACAACCTTCCAAAATATATTTTTCCAAAATTGATTCTACTAAAATCACTTATATAATAAATACGGATTTTAAATTTTTTCCCATATTTAATTTTGTTTAAAAACTATTTATACTAAATTAATCCTGAAACTTATACTAAAATAATCCCGAAACAAGCCTAAATTGTCAAAACCAACTCAACGAGCCATCTATCCTAACCCGGCTAACTTCTAGGCCCAAAATCGAGGCGTTACAAACCTAATCCTTTACCCTATTAACCCAGCTGCCGCGAAACCCTTGACTATTCAACTTCCCTCGCCCATGGCCGCCACGCGCGGCGGTTCAATGCCCCTCGACCACCATGCGCGACACCATGGTCATCCCACCGCTCAATCTGACCGGGTGCCTGCTCCACCGCCCAAATCTGCAAAACAAAAAGCGAATAAAATATGATATTTATCCCAAATATCATCATATCTAGAAAAAACACATCAACATTAATGAGAGAGTTTTTATATATTTTATATGTAAAGCGAATGGTATAAAAACCCAGATCAGTAATTTGTAAGGGGATGATTTTTTTTTGAAAAAAATAAAAAAGAAGCTTTTATCGAATACAAGAAAATTATTAGATCTTAAGTTTTTTTTCAACACAAAAAATAGAAAAAAAAATCAGATCTAAGTTCTTTCGAACATAAAAAAAAAGAGAAAGAAATATCACTTTTTGCTCGATAAACAATCCGTAAACCAAATATAAACCCTTAAGCATGCTTCTAGCACACAAGCAACATATTTAGGAATCAAACCTTAGCCATTAACAACAAAAACATCATCATACCATGACCACATGCTCAAAAGGGAAATCTATAGGCATGCTTCCTAAAACCACTTCAACCAAAGACCATAAACCATAGCAAAGCATAAACCAAACATAATAGGCCATTTACAATATCAATAAGGTAAAACAAACTTGCCAAACCAGGGAGTTCCATCAAACATACACTTCCAAAACATCAAGGTACCCGCCCATTGCCAATCCCATTATTATTGAAATGCTAAAACCATGCTTGAGCTTAGAGCGTCGAATAAACCACTTTTCTTGCTTCCTTGCAGCCCGAACAAACTACTTTTCTGTATTGTTAAGAAAAGAGAGCGTAAGCTATATGCTTAGTGAGGGATGCTCAAAACAAAATCATAACAATGCACTATTGAAAACCATTTTCTTATCAAACCATTTTCCATCATGCTTTAAACCCCATTAAAGCAAAACCATTAAACTCTTTACACATGTATCATGATATTTCATGCTTTAAACCAAAGCAAATCTCAATGCAAGCTTCACATGCTTAGGTATTCAAAACATATCTCAAGATATAGTCTCATGTATAAATATCATATACAAATTCTTTTAAAAACCATGATACATGTAATCTCATATATTGGCATTCAAGTGACCCGGATGGTTGCTTCGCCATCCCTATACACATGGAGCTTGATGCACTCTCCATAATAAACACATTAGATACGCGGATACTCATTGATGGAGCTTGCTGCTCTCTCCACCAATACTTATGGAGCCTGCTGCTCTCTCCATAAGGCGGATCTCATGGTGCTTGCTGTACTCAACATGACTTAGATCCCGTGGTGCTTGTTGCTCTCACCACAATACACTTTGGTTACCCTCAACACAATAGTTGCTACGCTAATGTGGAGCCGAAGGACGCACACATGCAAATTTTGCAACATTTTTATAGTGCACTCTCATCCTATTGGTTGACCAATTATATCCGATTATAATAAGCATCATCACTTGCTAATATATACTTTAAAACCATGTTAACCTACTATTTTCCAATGCATCAACATAAACCATAGCATGTCCCATTTTAAATCATAAATCAATGCATAACATTTTTTCATCAAGATGCAACCTCTTGAAAACCATAAATCAGTCTCATGGGATAACATGAATCATTTCTCAATTCATAAAAAATGCATAATAGTAAGTAACAATTCCAACTTCAAATCATGAGCATGAACAATTAAAACCATGGGAAAAAGCCGAGAACCTAGAGCAAAAAATTCCATACATACTTTCGAGCTTAGATCAACATTTCAAGCTAAATCTAAACTCCCATAATCACTTCCAAACCTTTAGAAATCTGAAAACCATGTTTCCACTCACCAACTACACCTCGCTTGGCTTGCCGAGGCGAAATCAAGCTTTCTGATCCTCCACAACACCTTCCAAAGCTATCGAATCATCACCCTCTACTTCTAACCAAAACAAAATAGAGGATTAATGCGTTCCTTTGCATCAAAATCCCCAGCAACACACAACAACACTGTCCTCCCTCAACAACCAAGCTTTCGCCTAACAAAAACAACCGAAAACATCGGTGAAACCTTTCTAATACATCTCCAACTATTACTCAGCAAGATTTACACTTAAACAATGTCAATTTACATCCAAAAGCTTCTCCTTAATGTTAAAGAACCATCAGCAATCAATTAACCCCATAAACAAACCACCAACCCAAAGATATCAACAACCAAACCTAACAATTTACCTAGTTCCGGGATTTTATTATCAAAATCACTTAAATCAACACCTCAAATCATCATAATCATCATATTATCTCATTATAAACCCAGAAAAATCAATCAAAAGAAAAGATCCATTAATTTAGGCAAGTAAACCTCAATTAAACCAATTTTCCATAAACATATTACCAAAACCCATTAGAAAACCATCATAAGAGACCAAGAACTTGGAAATTTCAATAAAGAACATGTCATTAGAGGGAAAGAATGAAACCTTACCTCTAATGCTGACTTTTCCTTCAATTGCAAAGATTTACATGAGAAAACAAGGTTTAAACAACACGGTTTTGTTAAGAAAACATTAAAGAATCATTTAAGATTAAAAAGACAAATCAAATCAGATATTTTCCCTAAATCTTTGAAGAGAAAATGGTTGTTTGGCTGGAGAGAATTTGAGAGAAAGTAAATGAGAAAAGAAAGTAGTTACGTGGAATGTATTTTGAGAAAACAAATTGGTTAATTAATTCCCTCCAATTATTTATTTATTAAAATCATTTAAAACCAGCCAATAAAAAGGAAAAGTCTTAATTAGACTCTTGGTCAAAGCTCCCTAAAGATTCTAAGCCTTGATCTCTTATAATTTTGTCACTAAAAACAGTTTTACGTATTTTGCATTTTGGTCACTAGTCCCAAAATGACAACCTTCCAAAATATATTTTTCCAAAATTGATTCTACTAAAATCCCTTATATAATAAATACGGATTTAAATTTTTTTCCCATATTTAATTTTTCTCAAAAACTATTTATACTAAATTAATCCTGAAACTTATACTAAATTAATCCCGAAACAAGCCTAAATTGTCAAAACCAACTCAACGAGCCATCTAGCCTAACCCGGCTAACTTCTAGGCCCAAAATCGAGGCGTTACAAACCTAATCCTTTACCCTATTAACCCAGCTGCCGCGGAACCCTTGACTATTCAACTTCCCTCGCCAGTGGCCGCCACACGCGGCGGTTCAATGCCCCTCGACCACCATGCACGACACCATGGTCATCCCACCGCCCAAATCTGCAAAACAAAAAGCGAATAAAATATGATATTTATCCCAAATATCATCATATCTAGAAAAAACACATCAACATTAATGGGAGAGTTTTTATATATTTTATATGTAAAGCGAATGGTATAAAAACCCAGATCAGTAATTTGTAAAGGGATGATTTTTTTTGAAAAAAATAAAAAAGAAGCTTTTATCGAATACAAGAAAATTATTAGATCTTAAGTTTTTTTTTTAACACAAAAAATAGAAAAAAAATCAGATCTAAGTTCTTTCGAACATAAAAAAAAAGAGAAGAAGGAAACAAAGACAAAATTTTCTAGGTCCAACATTTTAGTTTCAAAGGTATTTTTTTTTTCCTATTCGAATAAATACAAAAAATATAAAAGGGATGATTCATCTTACCTTCTAACATATCGCCGTCGTCGTCCGTAACTCGGGATAAACCGTTGAGTTTTGACCGGATCTAGGTTCCTCGAGTTTAAAATATACAAAAGGGGTAGGTTTCGTTTGTTTTATCTAGGGTTAAAGGAACAAGCTTAAAAATGCAAAGAAGATGGGGAAGGGAATGAACGGTTTAAGCAAAAAAATGTGAAAATTGAAATCTGGTGGCCACTGTTGGGTTATGGCTAAAACAAAATAGGTAAATTACCACCTTAATCCTTCCGTCTTAAATTGTCTTCCACTAATAGCCTATCGTATGGGTTATTTACCACCCTAGTCCCTCATTTTTTTAAAAAATATTCAATATCGTCCCGAATATCATCATCATCATATTATTATTATTATTATTATTATTATTATTATTATTATTATTATTTTTCATTTGTAAAAGTTACAAGTATACGTGCATATATATATATATATGTGTATGTATTATAACTACACTATTATAGCCTTTATTATTAATATTATCATTTAATATTTATATTCTAATTAATATATATATATATCCATATATATTTTGTATTAACGTGTTTCAATTTGATTTATAAATTAAAATGATCCTCTTTTTAGGGATTATTGTAAAAATTGTACATCAAATGTAACAAATGCCGCTTTCCGTTAATCCCTTATACAAGAATATGATTTTTTTAACCTTCAAACTATAATTTTCAAAATAGTTTCCCATCATTTGGGAATCTAACAGAAATTACTCCCCAAATGTAGGGGTGTAAATTCCTTTCAAACAAAAATATTCTTTTAAAATATTTTAAGAGATCACAAATTTTAAATTAAATTTGAATTCTTAATTTCCATCATTTAGACAATATGTAATCGACCAGGTACCAATTTTGGGCGTTGTGGGGTGCTCATCCTTCCCCACACGTAACTGACTCCCGAACTCATTTTTCTGGTTCTGCTGACTAAAACTTGTCGTTTTAATAAAATGACACAAAACATGTTTTATTAAAATAGTCGAGTTCTCAGGTGATCCAATCTCTCCTAAATTAAAAAGATTGGTGGCGACTCTATCCCAAATATTTTTCTCGTAAAAGCGCGTCAAGCACCACCGCAGGCGGGATTGTTGTTACACAAGACTTCATTTTCTAAAAACAAGAAATTAATTTCAAAATTGAAAATAGAAAATGAAGTGCTTTCTAAAACCAATTTGGAGTTTGAAGCAAAATTTAAGAATTTTGAGCAAAAGTTTTAAATTTACAAATTTTGCTTCAAAAGATGTTAAAAGATCATCAAATGAGTTGGATGATCTTAAGAAAGAAAAAGCTTTGATTTCTAAAGAACTTGAAAAAAAACAATTTTTTTTTTGGAAAATCAGACTTTATCAAAGACAATCTGGTGCCCCTAAATTTTTTAAAGAAAATTGTTTTAGAAGTATTTGAGTCCCAAAAGGACTAATTACTTCACATAAAAAGGATGAAATTGTAAAATGGATTCTTAAGGGGACTAAAGTGTGTGCTACTAATGCCTATAGATCTAAAACAATTTGGATACCAAAAATTACTTGATTGTCTTGTTTTAGATGTGATGGAGCATTGATCAACAATGTGATGAACCTTAGGGGTGTTCAAACGATTAATTCGGTCGGTGGCCGAACTGAATTACCCAAAACCAAATTAACCAAAGTTTTTAAATCTTTAACCATTAATTGAATTGAACTTTTTTAAAAAAAAAAATTAACCGAACCGAACAAATTTCGGTTAATTCGGTCGGTTTTCGAATTAACAAAATTTATCAATTTTTTTCCTAATCAAAATTATTACACAATAAAAATCCTTGGAAATACTTTTTAGTTCACAAAGATCATTTGTATTTAATTTAAACAATATATAAACATAGATAAAAACTTTAAAATTTTATATTAAATGTTAGAAGTGAGTTTTAGAATTTTAATGGGTATGGGCTTAATATGAATAATATATTTAATTTTTGTTATATTTCGAGTAATTCGGTTAATTAACCGATTTCAAACCGAATCAACCGATAACCAAACTTTGAAAAATTCTTTAACCGTTCACCGATCGAAAAAAGTTTGATGGTCGACTGTTTAACCGAACTAATTCAGTTTGGTCGGTTAATTTAGTTTAGCCGACTATTTGAACACCCCTAATGAACCATGAAAGCTCTATGCACACAAAGAAGATCACTTGAAAAAAGGAAGGCTTCACATCCTACCTTTGATTCAAGTGATGAAATTAGTTGAATCTATTTGTTTTAATTTGATTTTTTAATTCAACTAGTTTATCATATATGTGTTGGACTAACATTCATGTGATGCTTGAGTAAGGGGGAAGCTATTTTTAAACATAACCCTTATTTTTTTCAAAATTCGTTTTAAACCACCATTGTTATTGGACTTCAAGATACAAAATTTCTTTTTGATATAATAAAAAGGGGAAAAATGGTTTGAAAAATTGAATTTTCAAATGAATAAGGGGAGATTTGAACTCTTTTGAATATATTTTCTCTTATTCAAAATTTAATTTACTAAGGGGGAGAATCACAAAAATAAATTTTCAAGTTGGTTTTATTATATAAAAAAGGAGAAGATTGTTAGGATATTTGTTTCGATATAATAATAAAAAAATAGTTTTGGATTAAATTGAAAATTAAAAATGATTTTAAGTCCAAACAACATGAAAATAAGTTTGAGATGTTTTCATAAGGTTTTGGAAAGGTTCAAAATGTTTTAAATATGTAAAACTCAGTTTTATCAAGCCCTCTATCAATACACATAATATTGTATCGATACCTTTTAAGGGTTTTAGCCACATGAATTTTCTAGAACCGAAAACCTTGTACCGATACAGGCTTAGGCCTACTGATATGGAGAGAGTCGTATCGATACTCATAAAGGCGTACCGATCCCTGCTTTTCAAATCCCCAACGGCTAGTTCCCTACAGTGTACTGATCCTCCGTACCGAGACGGAATGTTCGTACCTATCCTAGTTACCGATACGTGCCAAGGCTTATCAATACGAGAAGGCTGCATCAAGCTTAACGGCTAGTTTCTAAAGAACCAGCACCGATACGGCTACGCGCGTACCGATACCAACTACTCCAGAACTGCATTTATTGCGGGAAATAAAGCCACCAACGGCTCTAATCCAATCCCAATGGTCTCCAATGGCTAAAAACACAATTGGTAGTATAAAAGGACTATTGAAGCACTAGCAACAACTAATGATCAAAATGCCAACATGTCTATGATTGTAATTAAGTCTTTTGTGCTTTAAATTCATATGTTTAAATAAACTACACTTGTTGAGCTAAATTGTCAATGTATACTCAAGTGTATTAAGTTTGGGTGAGAGCTTTTAAGTGCAAACATCTATCTAAAAGAGGGATTTTAGTTTGCTTATTTTCTCTTGTTAGAGAGGGTTCCCAAAGCTTGGGTTGTAAGCTTTGGATGCTAGGCTTGGTGTATAAGTCTAGGTTGTAAAGGTTACCTTCTAAGTTTGTTTAAAGGGGAAGAATTCTTAGTGAATTTGTTGAAATCCTTAGTGAAAAGCTAAGGTAGTGGATGTAGGCTTAACCACTCTAAATTCTTGTATCTATTTTTCTTATCTTTGCTTTGACCACCAATCACCCAAAATACATCTTCTCCACTACTTGGCAAGCAAAATCAGTTGAGGAATTCGAACCCAAAAAGTTTCATTTTCTTTCATTTCTTTGCGTTCTAGAAATGGTGATTTTAAGGATTTTAATTTGATTTTTGATTCATTTTTTGTAGTTGTGGAAGAGAATTTGATTTTATTTGAGCTTCAAGCTTCAAAACTTGAATCGGAGTTTTAGCTCTTGAGCTTCGCTCAACCCGATAATACCTATAGAATCAGAGAAAATGGTAAAACGTTATATAATGTTGAGTTGTAAATTATGGTTGTCATTTTTATCTTGAGAATGGTCAAAATCTAGAAAATTTGAAGTGTGAATTTGATGTTTGCACTGGATTAGTAAATTCTATAATCCTTTGAATTTATTCTTTTTGATTATATTTTTTGATATCCTTTGAATTATATTGACTCATCTCTTTCCTAAATATGTGTAATTTTAGTTTTGGCAAACAAGAAAACTGTCACCATTCAACCCGGGGGAAAAGACCAATCCGTATTGTTAGCAACAACCAATACTAAGAAGCAAAACAAGCCTTTGAGTTGGCTTCGCAATCCTGTCATGAAAAGAAGTTCCCCAAGATATTCAAGGCAGCCAAAAACTAGGTAAAGAGACTTGCTTCACATGTATTTGAGTTTTTTACTTAGCTAATGGCATTTCTAAAACAAACTAATGAGGCTTGATAATTTGATTACTTGAATGATGATTTGTTCATCTAATTGTGTTATTGTCATTTGAATTTATAGTTTATTATCTTGTTTTATCTTGTTATCTTGCAGTGATGAAGCGATAACATATAAGAAGGGTCTATTTGTTGGATTCTTCGAAGAAATGTATGTACTTGTTATGCTTGGCTTTTGAGCTTCCAAATTGTGCAACTTTAATGCTTGTGTAGTTACTTTAGGCATAATTGTTTATATATGTATTCAGAGTTTAGCCTTTTCGGATAATAAATTTTCAATATTATTCTAATCTCCATTCTTCTGGATTTCATTTTAAATTGTACACTAAAATTTAGTTCATGTATGGTTTGTGTTTTTATGAATTTTCCTAATGTTCAATGATTCAAAACTGCAGGTTATAGATAGCTACTATAGGCTTGATTTGACAAACGCTGCCCTTGCAAGGTTGTGTGTCATGAACCGTAGTCTCAAGGTTGCCAAGTCTGATGTCAAGAAGAGGAACCGACAATCATTAAAGATCTATTGGAGGAAGTGAGTTTTACATTATTTTAGTTTACATTTCATTGTGTTGCAAATTTCTTTGTTTCTGAAACATTCTTCCTTCCATGGTTGTTGGTGGATTCTATAATTAGATTATTCGAAACAAAAGTGATAATGTTGAAACAGTCTAGCTGCTAGGAGTTCATTATTTACACTGGCCAGGGTCGTCACTTCAGGATCTTAGATTCTTTATTCTTCTAGTAAGATCACCTTTGGTTTGATTTTCCTCTTTGTTTATATAGGTTTCATTACAATTTGGTGAAATGTCTTATATCTAATTTTTGTTTAAATCTAGGAGCTCGAACAAGATAAAGGCTATATCAGTGAGACATTAGTTTTGAGCATTTTTAGTTGTAAGTATGCTCCGACATATGGCCTTGTTGTAGCACTAACTTTTCGTAGGTTATTCCTTCCGCTAGCATTTGTGATGTTTATGTCTCCAACTTTCATCTTTCATGTTTAAATCTATTTGGTTTTGCTTTGGTAGATTGTTGTTCCATTAAGATTGCAAGTTTGAGAGAGGATTGTTTTTTTTGCAAAATGGGTTCATAGTATAGGAACTTAGATATATTTACTCTTCTAAGTTTTGTGTATATTTTGATCACTTAACACATGGACCATTTTATTAGTGGTAAGATTATCATGCGGTTGATGATTGTAGAAGTCCATTTTGTGGTTTTGTCTTCAACATTCAACTTTCAAGTCTAAATTCATTTGATTTGCTTTGAGATATTGTTGATCCCTTAAGATTATAGCCATATTCTTGAAACTATCTTTAAATGCAAGTATAAGTTTTGTTGATTCGTAAAGCTTAAGAAATCTCGAAAGTCTATGTCCTTTTTTATGTAAAAATGTTTTTTAAATATACACATACACATCCATGATTTATTGTTTTAGCTTTCTTTCAGTTCAATTTACCTCCCATGCCCATGTTGCTAACATGCTTTCATTGGAGGTGTTGTTTGTTGGGATTTCACTTATTTTTTAACTAGTGTGTAAGAAATTTATAATTCCCGTTGATAATAGTCATTCTTTCTATCTTTAGAAACATGCAAATGCTGCTAAAAGTACTATGGTCAGTATTATAGGACTTGATTCATAAAAGGCTAAACAATTATGTGATGCAACCAACCAAGAATTTGATGTAGATGAATAGGTTTGAACATTGAGCATGCCACAATCATAATTGTTATAAAATTTTTTTTGCCATTGTATCGTTTCTTGCTGCCATACTCCAATTTTGTTTGTTTGGTATTCCTGAAACTCAAATCTTAGAATAAAAGAATCTGCTGACTGATATTCTTTTACTATTTGGCAATCGCTTAAAATATATTTCAAGTTTTTACACTTTTTGTACATTTGAATTTTAGTCCTTTTACATTTCAGATTTAAGAATTAGATTTTAATTGTCAATGGTGTTAAAATTGTTTTGCTATCATTTTGAAATTAAAATATTAATTTGTAATAAAAATAGTAATTGTCAAAAGGCAAATTCACAACCTTTGTGGCAAAACACCTCTAAATATTGCAATATCCCATCACATTTAGCGACATTTTGGTGAATAAAGCCGCTATAACTCAACATTTAACGGTGTTTTGAAATAAAAACGCCACTAAAACATTTTATTTAGCGGTGTTTTGAAATTCAAATACCACTAACAACAGGGTATTTAGCGGCGTTTTAAATTTCAAACGCCGCTATAGAACTTGATATTTTGCGGTGTTTTTTTATCACAAACGGCGCTAACTATTGCAGTGCTAGATTTAATGGTACTTCTTGCGACGCTTTTCCTAACGTCTAGAGGGTTTTTAGCGGCACTTAAAAATGCCGCTATTGTATCACCCCCTACCTCGGGTTAATAGCAAACCAGATCGGGACATTACCAAGCAAGGACAAGGTAAGGAAACATTTAACTCATCCCTATTAGATGAGTTACTTAACTAGCAAGCAACCAAGCATTCATAACTTAACATGCAAGCAATCTCATATTTTGCTTACAAGACATTATAGGTTACTACTTCAACATTTCAATTAACATCATCATACACTAACATTCGAATAGCCTATGTGAGTAAACATGCTTCCATTTCATTTCATTATTCCTTAGATTGATACATGTAACATTTCATACCTAAATTTACTAAACATGATCATTTGAACATACAATTGCACGTATCTTGTCTCCAAACAAGCCATATACCAAGCCTTACCATTCGACATTTACCATACAAACATATAAAAACACCTACAACATGGTATATTCACACAAGTTACTATATAATTTCACAAGGCATTCGAATGGCACAATAGGCTAGATCAATTACTTTGAATCATTCAATATATACACATATGCGTAGCAAACTACCTTTCCATTACATATAATTTGGGTTCATTACATACTTTAGTCTTAACAACTATGTTCTCAACATGGAAGGCCCAAACATTAGCATATATATACAAGTACTCAAAACATCAAGTAGCCATGTTCATGCATATATACAATCCTCCCAAAACAAACAAGAAGCATGGCCTAGTCCTAGCTACATGTATATGTCTAGGTGCCACCAACTAGGAGAAATATAAAACAAGTATGAACCATACTTTAGCTATGCTTGTGTCTTGCTTCGAGCTCAAGAAATCAGGCTTCAAAATCAAGAAATGATCAAATCCTTTATCCTATGGTTGGGAAGGATGAAAACAAAAGTGATAAGTACAAGGATGTACTAAGTGAGGTAGTAACTAATTCTAACCAATTGTTATATCAAGTTAAGTGTCAATTAGTCAAGAATGATCCTAGCTAAAGATTTCAAGGCATTCGAATAGCATAAGAAATAAGAGATAATGAATCATAATTCATGCTTTATCCATTTCAAGTAATCAAGCTATTCATGGTCACATATCAAGTAGACAAGCAATTCATTCTTACATAACAAGAATCAAGCAAATCATGCTTACATGACAAGTAATCAAGCAAATCATGCTTACATGACAAGAAATCAAGCAAATCATGCTTACATGACAAATAATCAAGAAAATCATGCTTACATGACAAAAAATCAATCTATTCATGCGTATTAACACAATCCCTGGTTCATAGTATGTCTAGGTAATCAAGTCTCCAACCAACTGTATCCACAAGATGTACCGTAGTACTGGTCAACCCTCCTACTGGTGCCAAAGACCAAATACGTGCCCTCCGTCTGTCGCCAATTAGGGGCCTTAGCCCTGGACCGTATCCACCCTGACACAATGATCTCTAGACTTTAAGGTATGCCCTTCTACCTATTCAACTCGCAACCAAGGTTGTTTGATTATAATTCATTTATTTAAGGATTTAAAGCTTTTCAAGTTCAAGATTATGTATCATTCAAGTATACAAGTTCATGTCCAGCATTATCTTTTTCAAGAGTCATTTCGAGTATTGCATGGTAAATGTATACATGCATTAAGCCCTTAGGCCAATAGAGACATAACTCATCATTTCAAGTGTTAATTGAATATCTAAGCTAGCACATCAAACATTCGGTTTAAGCAATTGGTCACAATACCATGTCATACATACAAGCATCAATGTTACCACATATATATGCTAGCATTCTATTTATACAACACTTCAAGGATGTAGTCAAGTTTCAGGTATTATCTTATTTCATACTTCCCTTATTAGGTCAAGATCATATTAAGTCCAATTTAACAATACAAGAATTTAGACATGCTTGATTTGGTTAGGACCTAGTCCTAACTCTAGAATAAACTACACTCACAAAACTCCCCCAGCTAGCTAGTCTCGAAAGACTATTCCCTTTTGCTTGTCCCTTGAATGCTCGAATTTAGATCTTTCTCCAAAGTCCTATCCTTGCTCTACTAAATCACATAGATAGAACAAGGTCAAAACATGTAATCACAAAATCATTCAACTTGGCATCAAGGTTAATACATTATATATACAAAACAGATAGCATATTCATATACACACCTTAATGCACATTACCAAACTACCGACATTCCATATTAAGGGAAAATAGGGCAGCAATTAAACTATCCCAAAACTGTTTGCATAACTTTCATTTTGCATGTCAGAATTTCAATTAGTTTACAAAACAGTTTACAAAACTGCCACAAACCTAAACTGCTGCTACCAGTAGCATGTACTCTGCTCACTTAAACATGCATAACTTTCATTCCACACGTCGGAATTTCAATTAGTTTAAACTGTTGGAAAGCTAACTTAATTGTCTTTCTAACCATATTGGCATTCCAATTAATACAATTTTTAGCTTAAAGACAAGGCAATTTACAACACTGGATAGTTTGTGTTGTCCCTAGTGTTTCTTTTCTACAATTCATTCTACAATCCATAATTCAGTTATGTTTTCTCCTAATGAATTTAGACATTTTAAGGCACTATCCATAAAATTTTCAGCCTTAAATTCCATTTATACAATTTATGGTGATTTTTCAAAGTTATTGCCAAGAAAAGAGTGATCTAGGCAGATTACACTAGGTTAAGCTTATAGCTTCATAATTCATCTAAACAAGATTCTAACATTATAATTCAACTTATTTTCATGTTCTTACATGTCTAGGTCAGTCCAATTCACCTATCAATGTGATCAAAATAGGGCAACATATACAATTAAGCATGTTTACACATTTTCATCTAGCAAAACAGTCCCTAATCAAAACTAGTTTCAACCATGATCCCTATTCTCAATTTCCAGCAACCCATACACATCTCTTTATCAATTTGACTACTAACACTCACAATTTCAAGGACCATTAGAAGCTAACATCATCTTAACATGCATAACAATCATCCTATTCGAATTAGGCAACAAGAATATCACTAATTCAAGATTCAAGCATGTAATTGAAGTGAGGAATCAAGCATTTATCTTCCTCAATGTTAATTCTAATTCAATTTAGTCCTACCGTGGCCTAATATCTCAAGAATTCCATGGATATCATCAAGCTTTCTCTCTTCTTTCTCTTTCTCCCTTTCACTCGGTTATGGTGGATTTTGGAAGGAAGAAGATGATGAGAATTTTCTAATCCATGGTCTAAGTGGCCTTAGCCGAGTCACCCCATTCCAAACTTGGCATTGCTCATAGATAGCCAAGTGTCAAAGTCATTTGATTCATAAGAATTTGACATGCAAACCAAACTTATAATATATAAACCTTTTAGTCCTTTTTATTTTGGCACTCTAACTTGATGGCTATAGCTTTTTGGTCCTTTTAGTTATTTGTTATCTAATGTTCTTTCCTCTTTAATTTGATTACCACATAATTCAATTAGTCCATAGCTTAGATAGTGGTAACCTTCCTAGGCCAGGTTTAGGGTGTTACAATTCTCCCCCTTAAAATAAATTCACCCTCGAATTTACCTGAATCGAATAGGTGAAGATATTGCTTCCTCATGATTTCTTCAGATTCCCAAGTTGCCCCTTCTATCTTTTGATTTCTCCACAAGACATTAACAAGAGGAACAATTTTGTTTATGAGCTTTCTAACTTCACGATCAAGAATCTGGACTGGTTCTTATTTGTAAGACAAGTTAGGATTCAGTTCCACTTCTTCAGGCTCTAATACGTGTGGTGGATCAAATCTATACCTTCTGAGCATAGATACGTGAAAGACATTGTGAATCTTGTCAAATTCATGGGAAGAGCCAATCGATAGGCCATTGGTCCTATCCTTTCAATAACTTCAAACAGACCAATGAATCGGGGACTGAGTTTCCCTTTTCTTCCAAACCGAAAAACTTTATTCCAAGGGGAGACTTTGAAGTCTCCAACATTGTATTGGATGTTTCTCTTTTTCATGTCTGCATATGCTTTCTGCCTATCAAAGGCTGCTTTTAATTGATTGTGAATGATCTTCACTTGTTCTTTGGTTTCTTTGAGCAAATGAGGTCCCAATACTTTGTTTTCTCCCAGTTCAGACCATCACAAGGGAGTTCTACATTTCCTTCCGTATAGAGCTTCGAAAGGAGCCATCTGGATAGATGTCTGGTAGCTATTGTTGTAAGCAAACTCTACTAGGGGTAGAGATTTCTCCCTGTTCTTTCCGAAGTCTATAACACAAGCACGTAGCATGTCTTCAAGTACTTGGATGATTCTTTCAGATTGTCCATCTGATTGAGGATGAAAGGCTGTATTAAGGTGTACTCTATCTCCTAGAGCCTTCTGTAAGGAATTCCAGAATCGAGAAGCAAATCTATGGTCTTGATGAGAGATTATAGCTATAAGTACACCGTGTAATCGAATCACTTCATGGATGTTCAACTCGACTAAGGTATCAAAGCTCATGTTCATTCGAACAGGGATAAAGTTAATAGACTTTGTAAATCTATCAACAATCACCCATACAACATCATTCTTTCTTGGAGTGGAAGAAAGACCAATAACGAAGTCTATTGTAATCCGATCCCATTTCCACTGAGGGAATTCAATGGGTTGGAGCAATCCAGTGGGGACTTGATGCTCGGCTTTGACTCTCACACAAGTTAAGCACTTTTAAACAAAGTCTGTGATAGCCGATTTCATGCTGGTCACTAGTATAGTGGCTTTAGGTCATTGTACATCTTAATCGATCCAAGGTGAATCGAGAAAGAGCTTTGGTGAGCTTCTTGCAACATCTCGTGTCTTAGTTCCTCGTTGTTAGGAACACATACTCTATCTTTGAAATAGATGAGTCCATTTGAATTGAGAGAGAAGTCAGAATTAGACTCATAGTCTAGCTTGGACATGATTTTTTGAAGATCTGGATCAATTTATTGGAGTTCTTTGATTCTCAAGATTAGACTAGATTGAACATGAAGTTCAGACAAGAATTTTCATCCCTTGAATAAATAGAAATGAGCATTGAGAGCCAAGGAAGCTGAGTATGGTATATGACTAAAGGCATCAACAACCACATTTGCTTTCCCCGGATGGTAGTCGATAACCAAATCGTTGTCTTTAAGTAAATCTAGCCATCTCCTTTGTCTCAAATTCAATTCTTTCTAAGCTAGGAGGTATTTGAGACTCTTGTGATCTATGAACAGGTTGCATATATCCCTGTACAAGTAATGTCTACAAACGTTGAGTGCAAACACTATAGCTGCCAATTTAGATCATGTGTAGGGTAGTTTGACTCGTGTTGTTTTAGTTGCCTTGAAGCATAAGCTACCACTTTTCCATCTTGCATTAGGACACATCCTAGTCCCAAATGAGATACATCACTGTAAACAGTGTACTCCTTTCCCGATACTGGTTGGATGAGAATAGGAGCATGAGCCAGGGCTTATTTAAGTTGATCGAAGCTTCGTTGTTGGTTATCCGACCATACAAAGGGTGTATCTTTGTGAGTTAGCTTAGTCAAGCTTGCGGCAATGGATGAGTATCCCTTGACAAAATGTTGATAATACCCGCTAAACCAAGAAAGCTCCTGACCTCACAAACATTCCTCGAAGGTCTCCAATCCATGATGGATTAAATTTTTCTCGGGTTAACTTTAATCCCTTATGCCGAGATGACATGGCCAAGGAACTAGACTTTCGATAACCAAAATTTACATTTAGAGAACTTTTCAAACAATTGACGTTCTCGAAGAGTTTGCAATACAATTCGAAGGTGTTTGGAATGTTCTTCCTTTCGAGAATACACCAGAATGTTATCAATGAAGACGACCACGAACTTGTCAATAAAGTGGCTTGAATACATGGTTCATAAGGTCCATGAAAGCAGCTCGAGCATTCGTTAACCCGAATGGCATTACAAGGAATTCAAAGTGACCATATCGAGTACAAAAGGCTATCTTGGGTATATATTCTTCTTTTACCCTCATTTGGTAGTATCCCTATCGAAGATCGATCTTTGAAAATACCGCAGCGTCTTTGAGTTGATAAAAAAAGATCTTCAATTCTTGGCAAGGGGTATCTATTCTTGATAGTAAGCTTGTTCAATTGTCTGTAGTCAATATAGAGTCTCATAATTCCGTCTTTCTTTTTCACGAACAAGATTGGAGCACCCTAGGTCTAATGAAACCTTTGTCTTGTAGCTCTTGGAGTTGCTTCTTGAGATCTTTCAACTCAACATGTGCCATTCAATAAGGTGTGATGGACACCAAATTTGTTCCAAGTTGAACTTCGATCCCAAACTTTATTTTTTTGGTTAGAGGTAGACCAGGGAGTTTCTCGGGAAAAACATCGAGATATTTAGATACAATAGGCACACTAGGTAAGCCAAATTCAAGTTTATCTTGTAAACCATAGTAGCAAAGATTGAGGTCGGTTTCTTAATAATTAGGAGAATGGATTCCTTTCCTAAACCTCGGAGATAAAGTCTCCCTTTTTGCAATCTACCCAAGCTTCATGCTTGCTTAACCAATCTAGTCCAATACTAGATCGAACTCACAAGTTGGGAATACATATAGATCAATAAGAAAAATGGTATGTTTCAAATGATTATGGGGCATTCCTTGCAAATGAAGTTAATAGACGTGATTCCCCCTATATGGTTCGAAACTACAAGGCCTTGTTTTACAATTTCATGCTTTAACTTCAATTTTTCAATCAAAGATGTGCATACAAATGAATGTGTGGATCCCGAGTCTATTAAAGCATAAACATAATTTGAATTTAGCTCAATGGTACATGCTATGACATCAAGTGATTATTCATCTTCTTTTCCCCAGATATGATAGATTTGAGCATAACCCCAAGATTCCTGGTGAGTAGGGGTGTTCGATTGTAGTCCTTTGCCCTTCCCTTGATTTCCAGACTGAGCTTGTCCGGGGCCTTTGTTTCAAATGGAAGGAGCCGAGCTAGAATTTGCAAGAGTTCAATTTGGAACCTTGTTAGGATTCTGAGGACAATCCCTAATATAGTGATCGGAGGCTCCACATAAGAAACATAGATTCTGTTGAGTTCTACATTGGCCAGTGTGGTGCTTCTGGCAGAACTTGCAAGTAGGACATTGAGCAGTTTTACCGAAATTCCCCTCACTATCAATAGAGATGATCGGGGCTAAAGGCTTGGATACCGATTGGGGTCTCGGTATGTAGTTGCCCTTCTAAACATGAGTGTAATTCAAATAGTGTTGTTTGGAGTGTTTAGACTTCTTTGACTACCAATAAGGCTTGTCCTCATTCATGGATCGTTTGTCTTTCCAGGAGTTACCACATTTGCGTTTCTCAAAGGCCTTTATCTTTGCCTCGATTGCAATAGCCCGGTTCACCAAATTCTGGAAGTTAGTGATACCCAGAGTAGTGAATATTGGACATAGTTCATCATTCAGTCCATCGATAAACATCTGACACTTGATATCATCAGTCTTAATGTATTCTCGACCGTACTTGTAATATTTGCAGAAAACGCTCACGTACTGTTCGATGGGTCGACCATCTTGTTTGAGGTACAAGAAATGCTTTCTTGCGCTTGGCCAAGTATTGTTCATTGATGTATTTCTTCCTGAATTCCTCGAGGAAGAATTTCCAGGTTACAACTTCAGCAGGATCCTTCAGGGTAGTGGTTTCTCACCAGCTCAGAGCTTCGTCTACCAATATGGCTATAGTATATTCAAGTTTGTGTTCATCAGAACATGGTAGATGTTTGGTTAGGATTTGAATAGTGGCCTCTAAATAATACTCAGCTACTTCAAGATTAGCTTTATCAGTACCGGTGAAGGTATAAGCCCGGTGTTGAGCTAGCTTGTCAATCGGGGCTCTATTTGGAGCAACAGTAGGAGGAGGAATAGGATGGTCTCATTTCAAAGTAGATACAAGATGATTGAACATCTCCTTCATTCTCAGGAGATATTCCTGCTGCACAGGATTTATAGTAGGAGCTTTTGTTGAGTAGCAGCTTGGGCTCTAGGTTTAGCTTGTTACTCGTGGAGGATTCTGCTTTATCCTCACACTTTCTTCCAAGGGGAGACTTTGAGGAAGACTTTGTCTCCAACATTTTATTGGATGTCTCTCATTTTTAAGTCTTCATATGCTTTATGCCTATAAAAGGCTACTTTTAATCGATTGTGAATGATATTCACTTGTTCTTCAGTTTCTCTAAGCAATTGAGGTCCCAATACTTTGTTTTCTCCCATTTAGACCAGCATAAGGGAGTTCTACATTTAATTCCGTATAGAGCTTCGAAGGGAGCCATCTGGATAGATGTTTGGTAGTTATTGTTGTAAGCAAACTCTACTAGGGGTAGAGATATCTCCCAGTTCTTTTTGAAGTCTATAACACAAACACGTAGCATGTCTTCAAGTACTTGGATGATTCTTTCAGATTGTCCATTTGATTGAGGATGAAAGGTTGTACTAAGGTGCACTCTAGCTCCTAGAGCCTTCTGTAAGGAATTCTAGAATCGAGAAGTAAATATGGGGTCTCGATTAGATATTATAGCTATAGGTACACCGTGTAATCATATCACTTCATGGATGTACAGCTCGGCTAAGGTATCCAAGCTCATGTTCATTCGAATAGGGATGAAGTGAGTAGACTTTGTGAATCTATCAACAATCACCCATACAACATCATTCTTTCTTGGAGTGGAAGGAAGACCAATAACGAAGTCCATTGTAAACCGATCCCATTTTCCATTGAGGGAATTCGATGGGTTGGACTAGTCCAGTGGGGACTTGATGCTCGACTTTGACTCTCTGACAAGTTAAGCACTTTGAAACAAAGTTTGTGATAGTCGATTTCATGCCTGTCCACTAGTATAGTGGCCTTAGGTCCTTGTACATCTTAATCGATCCAGGGTGAATCAAGAAAGAGCTTTGGTGATCTTCTTGCAACATCTCATGTCTTAGTTCTTCGTTGTTAGGAATACATACTATATCTTTGAAATAGAGAAGTCCATTCTACTTGAGGAAGAAGTCAGAATTAGACTCAGAGTCTATCTTAAACATGATCTTCTGAAGATCTGGATCAATTTGTTGGAGTTCTTTGATTTTCAAGATTAGACTAGATTGAACTTGAAGTTCATACAAGAATTTATGTCCCTTGAATAAATGGATATAAAAATTTATAGCCAAGGAAGCCGTGTATGGTCTGTGACTAAGGGCATCAGCAAGAACATTTGCTTTCCCAAATGGAGTCGATAACCAAATCGTAGTCTCTAAGTAACTCTATCCATATCCTTTGCCTCAAATTCAAGACTTTCTGAGTTAGGAGGTATTTGAGACTCTTGTGGTCTGTGAATAGGTTGCATTTCTCCCCGTACAAGTAATGTCTCCAGACTTTGAGTGCAAACACGATAGCTGCCAATTCTAGATTCTGTGTAGGGTAGTTTGACTCATGTGGTTTTAGTTGCCTTGAAGCATAAGCTACCACTTTTCCATCTTGCATTAGGACACATCCTAGTCTCAAATGAGATGCATCACTGTAAACAATGTGTTCCTTGTCCTATACTGGTTGGATGAGAACAAGAGCTTAAATTAGGGCTTGTTTAAGTTGATCGAAGCTTCGTTCTTGGTTCTCCGACCATACAAAGTGTGTATCTTTGCGAGATAGCTTAGTCAAGCTTGAGGCAATGGATGAGAATCCTTTGACAAAACAATGATAATACCCGGCTAAACCGAGAAAGCTTCTGACCTCACCAACATTCATCGAGATCTCCAATCTAAGATGGATTAAATTTTGCTCGGGTCTACTTTAATCCCTTCTACCGAGATGACATGGCCAAGGAAATAGACTTCCGATAACCAAAATTCACATTTAGAGAACTTTGCAAACAATTGACGTTCTTGGAGAGTTTGCAATACAATTCAAAGGTGTTCAAAATGTTCTTCCTTATTCCAAGAATACACCAGAATGTCATCAATGAAGATGACCACGAACTTGTCAAGATAGGGCTTGAATACAAGGTTCATGAGGTCCACGAAAGCACCCAGAGCATTCATTAACCCGAATGCAATTATAAGGAATTCAAAGTGACCATATCGAGTACAAACAACTGTCTTGGGTACATTTTCTTATTTTACCTTCATTTAGTAGTATCCCGATCGAAGATTGATCTTTGAGAATACCACAACGTCTTTGAGTTGATCGAAAATATCTTCAATTCTTGGAAATAGATATCTATTCTTGATAGTAAGCTTGTTCAATTGTCTGTAGTCAATAAAGAGTCTCATAGTTCCGTCTTTCTTTTTCACGAACAAGACTGGAGCACCCCAGGGAGACGAGATAGGTGTAATGAAACCTTTGTCTTGTAGCTCTTGGAGTTGCTTCTTCATTTCTTTCAACTCAACAGGTGCCATTCAATAAGGTTTGATGGACACCGGGGTTGTTCCAGTTGAACTTTAATCCCGAACTCTACTTCTCTGGTTGGAGGGAGACTAGGGAGTTCCTCAGGAAAAACATCAAGATATTCAGATAAAATAGGCACACTAGGTAAGCCAAATTCAAGTTCATCTTGTAAAACCATAGTAGCAAAGATTGAGGTTGGTTTCTTATCAATTAGGAGAATGATTCCTTTCCTAAACCCCGAGATAAAGTCTCCCATTTTGGCAATCTACCTAGGCTTCATGCTTGTTTAACCAATCTAGTCCCAGTACTAGATCGAACTCACAAATTGGCAATACATATAGATCAATAGTAAATGGTAAATTTCGAATGAGTATGGGCCATTCCTTGCAAAGGAAGTTAATGGATATGATTCCCCCTATAGGGTTCGAAACTACAAGGCCTTGTTTTACAATTTTAGGCTTTAACTTGAAATTTTCAATCAAAGATGAGCATACAAATGAATGTGTGGATCCCGAGTCTATTAAAGCATAAACATAAGTTGAATTTAGCTCAACGGTACCTGCTATGACATCAGGTGATTCTTCATCTTCTTTTCCCTGGATATGATATATTCGAGCAGGACCCCGAGATTTCTGGTGAGTAGGGGTGTCTGAATGTTTTCCTTTGCCCTTCCCTTAATTTCTAGATTGAGCTTGTCTAGGGCCTTTGTTTCGAATGGAAGGAGCTGAGCTAGCATTTGCAGGAGTTCGATTCAGTACCTTGTTAAGATTCTGAGGACAATCCCTGATATAGTGATCGGAGGCTCCACATAAGAAACATAGATTCTATTGAGTTCTACATTGGCCAGTGTGGCGCTTCTGGCAGAACTTGCAAGTAGGATATTGAGCAGTTTTACCGGAATTCCCGGTACTATCAACATAGATGATCGGGGCTAAAGGCTTGGATACTGATTGGGGTCTTAGTATGTAGTTGCTCTTCTGAACATGAGTGTAATTTGAAGAGTGTTATTTGGAGTGTTTAGACTTCTTTGACTGCTAGTGAGGTTTGTCATCATTCCTAGATCGTTTGTCTTTCCATAAGTTACCACTTTTGCGTTTCTTAGAGGCCTTCATCTTCGCCTCGGTTGCAATAGCTTGGTTCACCAAATTCTAGAAGTCAGTGATACCCAGGGCAGTGAATATTGGACTCAGTTCATCATTCCGTCTATCAATAAACATATGACACTTTTCAGCATTAGTCTTAATGTATTCTGACATGTACTTGCAATATTTGCAAAAATCGCTCATGTACTGTTCGATGGGTCAGCCACCTTGCTTGAGGTATAAGAAACGCTTTTAGTGCTCGGCCAAGTATTGTTCACTAGTGTATTTCTTCCTGAATTCCTCGAGGAAGAATTTCCTAGTTACAGATTCAGTAGGGGCAGTCAGGGTAGTGGTTTCCCACCAGCTCAGAGCTTCGTCTACCAACAGGGCTATAGCATATTCGAGTTTGTGTTCATCAAAATAGGGCAGTTGTTTGGTCAGGATTCGAGTAGTGGCCTCTAACCAATACTCAACTACTTAAGGATTGGTTTCATCAGTACCAGAGCTCTATTTGGAGGAGCAGTAGGAAGAGGAATAGGATGGTCTCGTTTTAAAGTAGTTACAAGATGATTGAACATCTCCTTCATGCTCAGGAGACATTCCTACTGCACAAGATTTATAGTAGGAGCTTCTTGTTGAGCAGCAGCTTGGGCTCTAGGTTCAGCTTGTTGATGTGGAGGATTCTGCTCTATCCTCACACTATCTCCTTCATTCGAGGAGCCTTCAAGACTTTCTCATCCCAGCCAAGTCTAATTTCAGACATTCTACGTTCAAATAGAAAAATTAAGAATTCAGTTTAGTCAAGCAAAGACACAAGCTATATACAATGCATGTCTCCTAGGTGGAACAAGTATCCTATATGATGCAAGATAGTGCAAGATAGTTTAGTCCTAAAACTGACTAAAAAGCTCTGATTACCAATAAATGTAACACCCCTACCCCGGGCTAGTAGCAAACCGATTCTGGAGCATTACCAAGCAAGGACGAGGCAATGAAAGGTTAACTCATCCCTATTAGATGAGTTACTTAACTAGCAATCAACCAAGCATTCATAACATAACATGCAAGCAATCTCATATTTTGTTTACAAGACATTATAGGTTACTACTTCAACATTTCAATTAACATCATCATACACTAACATTCGAATAGCCTAAGTGAGTAAACATGCTTCCATTTCATTTACACTGTTCCTTAGATTGATACATGTAACATTTCATACCTAAATTTACTAAACATGATCATTTGAACATACAATTGCACGTATCTTGTCTCCAAACAAGCCATATGCCAAGCCTTACCATTCGACATTTACCATACAAACATATAAAAACACCTACAACATGGTATATTCACACAAGTGACTATATAATTTCACAGGGCATTCAAATGGCACAATAGGCTAGATCAATTACTTTGAATCATTCAATATATACACATATGCGCAGCAAACTACCTTTCCATTACATATAATTTAGGTTCATTACATACTTTAGTCTTAACAACTATATTCTCAACATGGAAGGCCCATACAAGAGCATATATATACAAGTACTCAAAACATCAAGTAGCCATGTTCATGCATATATACAATCATCCCAAAACAAACAAGATGCATGGTCTAGTCCTAGCTACATGTATATATCTAGGTGCCACCAACTAAGAGAAATATAAAACAAGTATTAACCAAACTTTAGCTATGCTTGTGTCTTGCTTCGAACTCAAGAAATCAAGCTTTAGGATCAAGCAACGATCAAATCCTTTATCCCATGGTTGGGAAGGATGAAAACAAGAGTCATAAGTACAAGAATGTAATTAGTGAGGTAGTAACTAATTCTAACCAATTGTTATATCAAGTTAAGTGTCAATTAGTCAAGAATGATCCTAGCTAAGGATTTCAAGGCATTCGAATAGCATAAGAAGCAAGAGACAATGAATCATAATTCATGCTTTATCCATTTCAAGTAATCAAGCTATTAATGGTCACATATCAAGTAGACAAGCAATTCATGCTTACATAACAAGAAATCAAGCAAATCATGCTTACATGACAAGTAATCAAGCAAATCATGCTTACATGACAAGAAATCAAGTAAATCATGCTTACATGACAAGTAATCAAGCAAATCATTCTTACATGACAAAAAATCAAGCTATTCATGCTTATTAGCTCATTTATTATATTTTTAACACAATCCTTGGTTCATAGTTTGTCTAGGTAATCGAGTCTCCAACCAATTGTCGCCACAAGATGTACCGTTGTACTAGTCAACCCTACTACTGTCGCCAAAGGCCAAATATGCACCCTCCATCTATTGCCAATTAGGGGTCTTAGCCCTGGACCGTAGTCCACCCTAACACAATGAGCTCTAGACTCTAAGGCATGCCCTTCTACCTATTCAACTAGCAACCAAGGTTGTTTGATTATAATTCATTTATTCAAGGATTTCAAGCTTTTCAAGTTCAAGATCATGTATCATTTAAGTGTACAAGTTCATGTCTAGCATTATATTTTTCAAGAGTCATTTCGAGTATTGCATGGTAAGTGTATATATGCATTAAGCCCTTAGGCCAATATTGCCATAACTCATCATTTCAAGTGTTCATTGCATCATCTAAGCTAGCACATCAAGCATTCGGTTTAAGCAATTGGTCACAATACCATGTCATACATACAAGCATCAATGTTACCATATATACATGCTAGCATTCTATTTATACAACACTTCAAGGATGTAGTCATGTTTCATGTATTATCTTATTTCATACTTCCATTATTAGGTCAAGATCATATTAAGTCCAATTTAACAATACAAGAATTTAGACATGCTTGCTTTGGTTAGGACCTAGTCCTAACTCTAGAATAAACTACACTCACAAAACTCCCCAAGCTAGCTAGTCTTGAAAGACTATTCCATTTTGCTTGTCCCTTGAATGCTCAACTTTAGATCTTTCTCCAAAGTCCTCTCCTTGCTCTAGTAAATCACATAGATAAAACAAGGTCAAAACATGTAATCACAAAATCATTCAACATGGCAGCAAGGTTAATACATTATATATACAAAACATATAGCATATTCATATACACACCTTAATTCACAATACCAAACTGCCTACATTCCATATTAAGGAAAAACAGGACATCAATTAAACTGTCCCAAAACTGTTTGCAAAACAGTTTACAAAACTACCACAATACCTAAACTGCTGCTACCAGGCAACATGTAGTCTGCTCACTTAAACATGCATAACTTTCATTTCGTACGTCAGAATTTCAATTAGTCTACACTGTTGGAAAGCTATCTTAATTGTATTTCTAACCATATAGACCTTGCATTTTAATCCTTTTGCAATTAATACAGTTTTTAGCTTAAAGATAGGGAGTTTTACAACACTGGACAGTTTGCACTGTCCCTAGTGTTTCTTTTATACAATTCATTCTACAATCCAGAATTCAGTTTTGTTTTCTACTAATGAATTTAGACATGTTAAGGCATTGTCCAAAAATTTTCAGCCTTAAATTCCATTTATACAATTTATACTGATTTTTCAAAGTTACTGCCCAGAACAGAGTATTATGGGCAGATTACACTAGGTTAAGCTTCTAGCTTCATAATTCATCTAAACATGATTCTAACATTATAATTCAACTTATTTTCATGTTCTTAGATGTCTAGGTTAGTCCAATTCACCTATCAATGTGATCAAAACAGGGCAGCATATACAATTAAGCATGTTTACACATTTTCATCTAGCAAAACAGTCCCTAATCAAAACTAGTTTCAACCATGATCCCTATTCTCAATTTCCAGCAACCCATACACATCTCTTTACCAATTTGACTACTAACACTCACAATTTCAAGGACCATTAGAATCTAACATCATCTTAACATGCATAACAATCATCCTATTCGAATTAGTAAACAAGAATATCACTAATTCAAGATTCAAGCATGTAATTGAAGTGAGGAATCAAACATTTACTTTCCTCAATGTTAATTCTAATTCAATTTAGTCCTCCCATGGCCTAATCTCTCAAGAATTACATGGATAACATCAAGGTTTCTCTCTTCTCTCTCTTTCTCCCTTTCACAAGGTTATGGTGGATTTTGGAAGGAAGAAGATGATGAGAATTTTCTCATCCATGGTCTAAGTGGCCTTAGCTGAGTCACCCGCTTCCAAACTTGGCATTGGTCATAGATAGCCAAGTGTACAAGTCCTTTGATTCTTAATAATTTGACATGCAAACCAAACTTATAATATATAAACCTTTTAGTCCCTTTAGTGTACAAGTACTTTTAATTTGGCACTCTAACTTGTTTTTCTATAACATTTGGTCCCTTTAGTTATTTGTTATCTAATGTTCTTTCCTTTTTAATTTGATTACCACATAATTCAATTAGTCAATAGCTTAGATAGTGGTAACCTTCCTAGGCCAGGTTTAGGGTGTTACAACTATAGAGCAAAAAAACACACCTAAAAACCTATTTTGTTGTAGTAAAACTTTAATGGTTACAAACATAGAGCCTTCGATAGACCCTCTAATGGTAAGTATGTTAGGAGTGTTTGGGATCCTAAGAAACTCTTAGCTTTTTAATAATGTTGGTCTTATTTCTACTTGGATTCCCAAGGGAAACAAGATTTTGGGAGCTAATTTACATACACCTAAAAGAATTTGGGTATCAAAAATCAAAACATGATAGTGGATGTTCGAGACACATAACCAGTGACAAGAGTTGGTTCATGGAGCTAAAGCCAGAAAGTGGAGGAGTGGTGACATTTGGTTACAACTCCAAAGGCCACATTAAAGGAATTGGTTCCATGGGTAATTACTCTTTTATACTTATTGAGAATGATTTGTATATCAACAGTCTAAAACATAATTTGTTAAGCATAAGCTAATTTTGTGATACAAGATTTGTTAGAAAATGACGATAATAATCTAAGAAAATAATAAATAGTAAAACAAAATGCTAAAATTATTATTGATAAATCGAACAAATTAAAATTTTAATACAAGAATATTCGTAACATAAATTGAATATTAAAAACAATAAATTGAAATTGTTTACTTGTATTCGGATAGCAACCCATATGAGTAATATCGTTGAGGCATGTGAAAACACAATTTCCTTAAGATGGATTCGTCTGCTTCTATGGTGCTTAAGAAACATTAGACATCTATCTCCCAGGATACAACAACAAAATGAACACAGCAGTAGCACATCTGCAGTGATCAACAAATCCGTAACCTCGCCTTTTTTATCACCAAAAACTAGTTTTGAAAATCATAGAGAAAATCAATAGAAAATTCATTGTGTTTTGAAGATATGTAAAATCTAGTAGGTTTCCATGGTATTTATAAGGGGTTCAATAGTGAACTATTTGAATTTTTGACCTCATGGAGGATTTATGATTTAAGAATTAATGATCCTTTAAAGAGTAATTTCTAAAATTACTTTCTGAATTAAAGGAAACTTTTAATATTTATCCTTTTAATTCCAAAACATAATTTGGAAAAAGATATGGTTAATTTGAGGAAACTATTTGGGTTAAGATATCCTTAGGCCCGTGGAGGACTCGACCGGTCCGGACATTTAATTACCCACGTTGTGCATGTTTGCATATTTACGAAATAACAAATGGTTCCTCAATTTTCCTCAACAACATTTGGATCAATTTCTCATTCAAAGCTCCAAAATATCAATTTTCCAACAACCCCCACATGAATAAAAACTGATCATTTAATCAAAAACATTTTGACTCGATGTGGTGATAGATTCTACGATCGATAGCTACATAAGATAGGTTGGTGTCCACCCTTGAATCTTCCCTTGTGAAAGTATAATTACATTATTGTTTGACCAATATACGTGATATCCTTGAACTATATGTTGTTTGTTTAAACAATGATATACCTCACACAACTACCACCCTGGCGAGGTTTTTAGTTATCATGGTTATGTTTATATGGCTGTGAACATCTCCTTGGTTCTCAAGAGTTTGAGAGAACTATGCCCCAATATTCTCCTTGAAGCGACCCCACTTCATTCTCACATAGGTGACTTATGTTGTTCGACTCACAGAAACACACAATGGTAATTAAAAGCATTGCTTAGCCTATTACACTTTTGATGATTTTTTACATTATAGGAACAAACTTGGAAGGAAACCCCCCCACAGTGACTACACAGGTCTATGCAATTAGGTTGTCCCTTTGAACCTAGATCTTGGGATCTCCATTCAACTAGCTGCAATTAGGTTGCACCTTAAATTTTCATGGGCTTTAGTCACATTCCTTTGGATGTTTTCACAACCTGATCTCAATTTAAGATTTTAGCTGGCGGATCCCCGGTGTTATCTTATGATCTTATAATATCAATAGAGATAACTCAATTTGAGATCATTTGTCTAATGGTATTATGTCGATGACACATATGTCTCGACTTACCTTTATACATAAAGCTTTGTGCTCTACCAATTTTGCTTGGTCATCACAATATATGCATATTGATGGCACATGCTTTGGCCATTCTGAAATATCCTCTAAGAAATTCTGAAGCCATTCGGCTTCTTCTCTTGAACTACAAACTTAGCTTCCATTATAGATCTTGTTATAACCGTTTGTCTTGAGGATTTCCATCCACTTGTGCCTTTGAAATCTTGGAATATTAGATATCAAACTGGCATCGAGTATCCTTTTAAATAATAGGATTTCTAGAATAATGCAATCGATAATCTCGAGTATATATAAGATATCTCAATACCCTCACAATCTCTTTCTAGTGATTTTTACCTAGATTACTTGTGAGTCTACTTCAACTGCTCATAGTAAAAGTAATATCTAGTCTAGTGCAGCTCATGAGGTACATTAGATTGCCTATGACCCTTGCATATTCCACTTGGTCAACACTTTGACTTTTATTCTTGAACAAATCTTGGCTCGTGTCTATTGGAGTTCTGCCTATACCATAATCATCCTTGACAAATTTCTCAAGAATATTTCCACATAGTGTGACTAAGTTAATATGAGACCTTCAGTCGACCGTTTGATTTGACATGCCTTTGGCACGTTTAGCATTTAATTTTAACTTATAACAATGAGTATGTCATCAACATAGGATCATATATCCTAATGTCGGTAGGTTTGACATACACACATTTGTCACACTTAATTTTCATCATGACAATATCTTAGTTTAAACCTTTTGTTGAACATCTGGACTATGTTCATTGATTGTCTCTAAAGTTCATTTCGTTGAACTTGGATGAACTTCCCTAGTTATATAAGGAAGTATATTTTCAAAGAAAAAGGCATTCTTTGATTCCCCCATCATATTCTTATGAATCTCAAGGTTCATTGTTTAACACACAAGAAACTGATATACATTTCTATGTTCTGCATAACCAATGAAAATATAGTCCACCATTTTGACACTTATTTTCATTTACTTTGGTAATGAGGGCATTACATTTCCAAGACACCCCTCACATTTTTAAGAAGGAAGGATTTATTCCCTTGCATAACTCATATGGTGCCTTATCTCCTTAATTGTGGGGAACCTTATTTAAAAGGCAATTAGCTTATAGAACAACTCCCCCCTCATGTTAGGCATATTATGGTACCAATATTAATCATATAGAGCTTCTCCCAATCTTAATCCTTTAATTAAGTTTGGGTTTCAACATCATGCTTATAGAGAACAATTTTCTCTATTACTTCATCTTTACTTTTAAGCAAATGCACATAATACTATTTTTGTGCCATCGTCAATGAAGGTAATAAATGTATTCCTTCAAACAATATTTGTCAATGTCAATTGTTATGCCAATAACATTGACCTCATTTGGAAGTCTATAGTTCGAAGACTTGTTCTCCATCTTATGACAATTGAAGCATTTCCCATGAAACTTTGCTTCTTGAACACACCACCATTTTGGTCTCAGATAAGATCTTGTCTACGATTTGTTTTCTTGAAGTCCTTTTTTTACTTCCACTACATTTACCCTAGAAATATTTGTCACAACAATATTTGCCTTAACAATATTTGATGGTGGTAATAACAATTACTTATCCTTTCTAATAATAGGATTATCATCCTTCTTATCTTTGACCAAGTTTAACATTATCAAATAGACAACATTCTTTGTTGCAATGTTTTGAAATTTTTTCCATTGAATCTCACTGGTTTTTCATTATGACTCATAGTCACAAACCAAAAACATAGATTATGAATCTATTAAACGTAATAATGAACAATGCACTGTGTAGGTAACTTATAAAAAGAGAGGTGATGAACTAGGCACGCTTAAATGCTACGTCTTTCAAAGAACCAATCTTAGACATACATTTTCATATTCTTTTTCAATCATTTGTGTATGAATGTCATTCTCTTATGCTTAAAGAAGTTCTTGAAGTCATTTCAAACATGGGTTAGCTTTTCAAATGACTAACACTTGAAGGATTCACTTATCAACATTCATTTTGAGTGAATATCATGAATGATCAATTAAAGTCACCGCCTTTGATTCACAACAATTTGGAATCAATCATTAAGAATTTTGTAACTAAGAATTTCTTAGCACCGATATCTTCCATTTTTTATTTATGGTCCAACGACCCTCACAATTCTTTAGCCATTTTTAAAATATGTACATTTCATAACATACATGAAACTAGGCTTTGATAATGTAATTTTAACACATAAAACAAAATTCTTCTATGCTTTGATTCAAGAGCTCAGCCGAAATCAATACTTTGGATTTAGTAACCGATGTTACTTCCAATAGCAAGTTATGTTAAAACAGATTTGTCCACTTTGTTTGAAGGAAGATCGAGTATACCCGTTAAAACAACAATAATTAAATTCCCGAAAATAAATTTATTTATAAGATCTCAATTTGCAAAATGAACAAGATTCTCAATAAATAAATTCTCACTTGCTAGGGCAACTAACCTGCCACGGTAAAAATCATTTCATTTTCTTACTTGAATCACAATTGGGCAAATTTAGATATAAATTTGACAGATTCACAACTGGATTCGTATCAATTGGTATTAGAGTGTTGGCGATTCAGTAAGCTGTTTGATTCATCTCCCTGTATATTTGAAAAAAAAAACAAATTTAGAATTCTCAAAAGAAGAAAAGTTCAACGAGGGAGGATCAATTTGAAAGTTAAAAAAAGAGAGGTTTGGTTGTGATTTCTATTATCACATATTTTAGTTTGCTATTTCATTTTTTAACCACCTTGTTTGCTACATTTTCCTTGTTTTCCTATTCAAACCATTTGTTTCATCTGAATTCCACAAGAAAACTTGTTGAGCTTTGAGTAAGTTCTCCAAGGACTTAGAAAAGAGAACAAGAGTGGTAAAAGAAAAGAGTGTGCATCAAGGGAAAAGCCTATCCCAAGTGAAACACGAGTGTGGACACATTTTCTTTGGAGTGAAAAGGTGAGGTTTTGTGTTGGTGAGGTTTATATTTTATTTACCAATCATGTCTCAAGGATCAGGTAATGGTGGAGAAGGAGGACATCCAAACTTGCAAAATCATGCTTTATTCCAAGCAATGGCCAAAATGATTCAAGATTTGTTGGAGCCCCTCTATTGGACTATATAGAATAGCTTAAACTTTCTCAAGCTAATGATGGCCATGAAGAGTTCAATGAAGAAGGTAGATGATGTGCCAGATCACGTATCACAACAAAGTATGACACAACAAGTCTAAAGAGCTCGCCCAAGTATAGATGATAATCTCAGCAATATCAAAATTATCATTCCTTCTTTTCAAGGAAGAACGGATCCTAAAGCCTATCTTGCATGTGAAAAGAAAGTTGAACATATCTTTGAGTTCCAAAACTACTATGATCTTAGGAAGGTAAAAATTACAACTATTAAATTTACGGATTATGTACTAATATGGTGGGACCAGTTGACATCTAACAAGAGACGCAATGGTGAACATCCAATTTCTACTTGGAATGAGATGAAAGTTGTTATATGTGGGTGGTTCATTCCAAATCACTACCATAAGGATCTGTTTAACAATCTTCAAAACCTCACACAAGGCTACCGTAGTGTTGAGGACTATTATAAAGAGATGGAAGTAGCCATGATCCGAGCCAACATTGATGAGGATCGAGAAGCCACAATGGCCAGATTTCTCTCCAGTCTTGATACTAACATTGCGGCCACAGTTGATTTGCAACATTAAGTGAGGATTGAAGACATGGTCCATATGGCCATGAAGGTGGAGAGGCAACTCAAAAAGGAAGGGCACCACTCGTGCTTATGGAGGTTCTTATTCCAAATGAGGGCAAGGTACCTTCAAACAAAAGCCATCATTTTCTCCTAATGAATGAGGTGCATCAAAACACTTTTCACAAGTCTCATGCTTAACCAAACCAAAGCATTTTCTCATTTGTTTTCCAAAACAAATCATGCCTAGCAACCATATGCGTCAAAACCATTTATAAATCTTGTTCTCAAATCATGATTAACTACCAAGCATTTTCTCTTTTATAAATCATGCTTAACCAGCCAAGCATTATCTCATTTGTTTCCACAAAAAATCATGCGTAACAACCATATGCATCATGTAACACCCCTTCCCGGCCTGGTAGAGAACCGGGTCAGAAAGTGCTACCGGAAAACATATCAGAGATTTGAAAGCTTAATCAGAGTATGAAAACTTATTCGGATAATTTATTAATCTCTTTTAAGGCTTAATAGAATTATCTTATTAAGACTTACACAATTTCAGGATCAATTTTAACCCTTCTTGAACCTAGTGACTAAATCATAATTTTTTTACAAATTAGAGATCCTTATTGGGATTTCTCTTCACTAAACTAAAATTAGACTCACCAATTATTAGCCTATGATGTTTTGTTGCTAACGAGATCGTTTACCTATCCAATTAGGTGTACAAGTTTTAGTGACCGTTTTATAAACTCCTTAAAACTGATTCTTATACCTTTTAACATAATTAACTAACTCGTACCGATACCCTCAAGGCCGTATCGGTACGACATGCCAAATTTTTGAGTTTTCAGATTCAAGAATAACAACCTATATCGATACACCTAAGCTCATATCGATACGCATTGACTAATGTTGACCCGTTTCGGTATATCCTACAGTCATATCTATACAATTACATTTTCAGACCATACTCTCCAAATCCGAATCGATACACCCCCTTCATGTATCAATACGCCCTATTTTACTTAGTCCAATTATGCAAGGCCATATCGATACGCCATCACCCGTACCGATAAGCCTGACCTGTAATGATAGATTTTAGCTTATTTTAATCAATTTAACTCTTTGAACATTGTCCGAACTTAACCAAATTTTACCAGCAAGTCTAATATCCATATTTTTAATAGCATACAAAATATTAAGGCGTTTCGGATCCATTTACCTAGTTTTTACCTTTTAGCACATTTAAGCTCATTTTGTTGGTTTAACCAAATCACAAACATACCATATTAGCCATTATTCAATTGGTCACTTTTAGGCTAATACACACACACACCAAAAAAGTACATACATAACATGTTTAGACCATATGCCACATTACTAGGAGTTTAAGACAAAAGATAAGCATACATATGATTTGTATGTGTGACTTGAAACCGCAACACATGATCGAAGGCCATAATTCTTTAAGATCATGAAATGCATGAAACACAAAAATGTTTACATATCCTAGTGAGGTAGCTATAACAAACGCAAATATTTGACGAGTAATATGAACATCATAGTAACATGCTTGAATGACATATTTAGTGCAAAAATCATACTTGTATCTTATGCTTAACTGAAGTAACACATTTCCATATACAAAATACATATCATAATCACATATCAATTCCTTGGACGTGGCAAGCAATGGATACGCGGATTCCCCTGTACACTGCACATATTAGAAATAGGTCGTGGCCTTGAGCCATAGCTTTGAATTGTCCCTTACCCAATCCATCCTTATTTCACCACACATATACGCTGTAGCCCCGGACTATAGTCCAATCCCTTATATGGTGAGATCGAATAACCCTATGGCATGCCAATTGTATCCAATGTCCATCGATGTCCAAGTTCACATATCATCATCAAACTTACCATTGTGCCCGTAGGCCATACTATATCAAATCATAAATTGAGCCTTAGCTCCAAATTCATATTATAGCATAACCATATCATATAGGATAACATATCATGGCATGATCACAACATATTGAATGTCATACATATGCTCGTACACATGTTAAAGCAATATGAAGACTTACCTTGCTTACAAATAGCATCCACACATATGCTTGATCTACTTGAGCCTTTAATCAAATGCAAATATAATCACAAAGCCAATGCAACAGGATGGCACCTAGCCTATCCATTGACACAACTACACTCACCTTGATTTCGAAGCTTTCAAGGTTCCCCAATTACGATTCCTTTGCTCCTAGCTTTGGTTGGGGATGACAGAGTGATTTACTCCAAATCTTGAGTGAGTTATAGGCTTTCAAACAACGTATTTGAATCGATCAAAGGTTGATAATTGAATCGAGGTGCTTGCTTAGGTTGAGGTTGAAGACAACAATGGTGGTGCTTGCTTGTTGAATGGAAAAATGGTGAGTTGAGATGATGGAAACAAAGATGAAAGCTTCCCTTTGTTTTTTATTAGGGAACTTATTATTTAATCACTTTTCACTTATCTAAGGACAAATAGGGTGTTTTCCTTTAAGCAAAGGAAAGCTTATTTAATTGTTTCTATCACTTCATCCCATTTTCCCAATTCTAGGAAATAAGTGGTTATTTTTTCCCTTTTCTAAGTCATCCCATGCGAGGGAGGCAAGCAAGAAGGTGACTAAGCACCTTACTCTTCATTTCCTTCAATTTGGGCCTTAAAACAGTTTTTTTACAAAGGGCCTTATCGATACACTATATAGTTGTATCAATAGGCCTATGCTAAACAAGTAAGTTCGTTATGGCAATTAGGTTGTATCAATACAATTCTTTATTGTATCAAAATGCTTGGTTCAAACTGTATTGATACTGGTCCAGCCGTATCGATAAGCCTAGGCTAAAACATGTAAGTTAATTATGGCCGTTAGACCGTATCGATACTTGTCTTACCGTATTCATATGCTTAACTTATTTTCAACATTTTAGCTTTGAATTTCTTACAAAGAGGTCCTTGGATCAATTTAATACCCCACTACTTTGATTGATTAAAAAATTGGGTACAAGGATCAAGAAATTACACTTTCGTGTATATCCGATAAGAATTTTCGATCACCGGAGCCTTATTCTGACTAGGCCGGTTGTCAGGATGTGACACACCAAATCATTTATAAACACATTAATCACATATAATCTCATATATTGGCATTTAGAGTGACCCGGATAGACTCACCTCTATCCTTGGATAGTACTACCTTTATCCATAAATGTTTGGATACACGATTTCTCATGGTGTGCTCACGTCCACCAATTTTAGTCCTATCGAAGGACTTGGCGCCACGGTTCTACCTAGAAAAATCATATCCTTCCCTATTCACCACTGCATCCTTCATTCAATTTCCTTTTTTATTCTTTTCTTTAGCTTAAAAACTCCTTACAAACATTCCATCGAATATAAATAATGCACTCTAATATAAGATCTATTAATTCAATCAACAACTCCACCAATCATCATAATCGAATAATTCAAATCTAATTTCAACCAATTAAATTAAATTCATAATCAATTTAATAAAATTGAAATTAGATTATGTCTAACCATAAGAAGAACTCATAACCCAATTAAAACATTTAGATTTCATCTATCAAATAATGATTCACTCTTTAGCATCTAGAAATTAAATTAATTCATTAAAATTCATTTTAACATCAAAAGACAATAGAATTGATAGAAAAACAACACAAAATAATTATGAGATTATTAGAAAATCAAACCTTACCCAATTAAATTGGAAACTAAAAATGAAGATTACTCCTCCAATCTTCTAACGTGAAATCCATTAAACAAGATGAGAGAAATCAAAATCTCTTGTGTGGAAATTGATTAGAAATGATTTAAGAAGAAAATGAATAGAAATTGGATAAGAAAATTCAAGAAAACTAAAATGGTGATTGAGAGAAAAGAGAAAAAAGAAAGATAAGTTTAGACATAGCTTTCTTTCTTGAAAAAATAATAACCGTCGTCAAATTCTAATTAGAGTCTAAAGTGTTAAGAAGGGCATACCTGCGTGATAGTGCATCAACAACGATGTTTTCCTTACCCTTTTTATACTTGATCACGTTGGGAAAAGCTTCAAGAAACCCTACCCACCTAGCATGTCTCTTGTTTAGCTTTTGTTGTCCCCTAATGTGCTTTAATGCCTCATGATCAGTATGAATGATAAACTCTTTTGACCAAAGGTAGTGTTTCCATGTTTCTAAAGCTCGAATAATGCATACATTTCTTTATAAAAGGTTGGGTAATTGAGTGTAGCTCCACTCAACTTCTCGCTGAAGTGTAGGCTATAGGGCCTCCTTCTTGAGATAAGACCGCTCCAATTCCCAAACCTATTTCATTACATTCAACCTCAAAAACCTTGTTAAAATCAGGCAAAGTTAGTAAATGTGCATTAATCAAACAATCCTTAATTATGTCAAAGGATTTCTCTTGCTCTTCACCCCAAAAGAAATTAGAATTCTTTTCAATGACTCTTATCAAAGGGGCGACTAAGGTGCTGACATTTGGCACAAACCAACCTTAGATTAGCATAAAGTTTTTCATTTATCAATACATCTAATACCAACCTTAGATGCTGAACATGATCATTCAAACTTGTGCTATAAATTAGAATATCATCAAAATACACTACACAAAATTTACCCAATAATTGTCTAAGGATGCGATTCATTAACCTCGGGAAGTGTTGGGTGCAT
Organism: Hibiscus mutabilis; assembly: GCA_019671005.1. Classification (NCBI taxonomy): domain Eukaryota; kingdom Viridiplantae; phylum Streptophyta; class Magnoliopsida; order Malvales; family Malvaceae; genus Hibiscus; species Hibiscus mutabilis. Next base: position 36,655,955 of record CM033718.1, on the reverse strand, counting down.
TAGTTCGCCCAAATGGCATAACCAACCACTCATATAACCCTTGCTTAGTCTTGAATGCAGTGTAACACCCTGAAATCTGGCCTAGTTGGAATTGGGCTCTGGCGATCGGAAACCTATATCAAAAATGTCCAAATATTGTATTGATATTGACCACAAGGTTGATAGTATTGATAGTGGACTTTAATTGAGTCAGATTATTGTTTAAAAGACCTTAATGGGATTATAGGAAATCTTTTAATGGCTAAATCCTAAGAATTAGAAGTTTGGGGGTAGAACTATAGACCATTAAGAGTTGAATGACTAATCTTGCGATTAACCCTTCCTCAATTAAAATTTCCCTACGTGGGATAAGCATAATCAATTCCTTCATATGAAGGAAAGCTATCCTAATTAAAATGGAAAGAATTAGGAGTTAGGAAGACTTACCCAGTTACTTCTTCAAAAAAGCTCCTTACCAAGATGACATCTTCCTTCCTAAGCAAGCACCTCCATTGGAGCTTGACTTCAAGATAGCTTTTCTTCGATTTATTGTTATCGAATCATTGTAATCGATCGGGTAAGTTATAATCCCCAAACTATTGTTAGAATTCATGGATAAATCAAGCTTAATCATAAGCTAGGGTTTGGTTATCCATGGTGTTTGCTAGCTAATAGATATTTCGAGTTTCGATATTGATTTTGATATCGTTATATTGATTTTGGTATCATATTAGTGAATCTAATTGAATCCTATTGTTTTTACCTAGCTCAAGAAGTTGGTAGAGATCATCCACAATCACCAACAAAAGCTAGGAACAAGGGAATTTTTATCCCGGAGCCTTGAAAGATTTAGATTATCGAGGTGAGTGTAATCAAAGTCTTAGGAATAGGCTAGGTGCCTTTCCTGACTTTATTGTTAATAAACTTATCATTGCCAACCCCGTTGTTAGGGATTATTGCATCGAATCACTTATCAAGCATTATAGTAAGAATTGGTAAGCTTTCATGTTGAGTATTGAACATTGTTATTTTCATCACTATTGCTATTGAACATCGGAAAATAGGTATCGTTATTGTCAATGAATATTGTTATTGTCATTACCTTCGCCATTGTCATTGAACCATGAAAGTGTAAGATATTGGCATAGCATCGATATAGGCATTGATTTAGCACTCATGTAGCCATTGTCATCAATCATTGATGTTAGCATCGCTATTGTTATCGAAACATTGCAAATGAAGCATCGACCATTATTGATATCATTGAGACCATTGGACATTTTCATTGTTATTGATATTGCCATTGAACATATACATTGAGATATTGTTTATTGTTTATTGTTAAGAACATTGAACATGGCTATTGATATTGAACGTGAGTTATCGATATTGTTACCGGACTTGGATTCGAAGGACATTGGATACAATTGGCATGCCATAGAATTCATGAGCTTAGTGTACGGGTAGGGCTACGACCTATATTGATTTGGTGAGGCAGAAGGATATGTTGTTGTATTGGTCATATTGGTGAGGCATAAGAATTCACGTATCCATTATCCAAAATTGATCCAAGGGTTATTGATGAAATATGGACTTATTGTTATTGAACATGAACATTGCATTTCATTTCATCCATTTCAGGTTAAGAGATTCAACGTTGGGGATCAGAGAAGTTGTTGCATTGCATAAGTCATAAACAAGTTTGAAGTAATGTATATCAAACTTATAAACTCCTAGTAGGGTGCAAAGTAACTAGAACAGTCATATAAGGTCCTTTTGTTGTGTATATTATGTGCTTGTGGAATGTTAGCATATAGGGCCTAAAATGAACTCTTCACTTGGCATAAAAAGGGCAAAAAATGCATAATTGGCTCTATAAGGTAAAAACTTGGTAAACGGATTCAGTTCAACATGAAACTTGGCATGCTAATAGTTTATGTTGGTTAAAACTTGTTGGTAAAGTTTCATTACATTTGGACCATGACAGATGGGTCAATTCGAATAAAATCTAACAAAAATCTATCATCTCAGTGCAGGGCGTATCGATACGGTGGATGGTGTAACTATATGGCCATGCATATTTGGTCAGGTCAATGTTGGTCAACAAGGGGCGTATCGATACGGCCTAGGCGTATTAGTATGGGTTTTGGCTACGGGAATTTGGGATAAAAAATGGTATCGATATGGGGTCAAGGTGTATCGATACGAAGTCATCGTGGTCAACGAGTATCGGTACAGGCCTCAGCTATATCGATACAGGTATGTTGCAATTGAATCTAAATTTGGGATTTCGGTTAAGTTGTACCGATATGGTCACAAGGGTATCGGTACGGTGGCAGTTAAATCTGTTAAAAGGTAAAGATCATAGTTTTGCATTGTTTACATTTTAATCACTGATTACTAAAAGGCTTACTCAAATGGACAAACAAACTTTGAATAATATCAAAATTTGTATACTCACAGTTTGAATAATAAATTTCATTTTGGTTAGGTTAAATTTAGAAAAGGACCACTAAAATGCTAAAATTACATCGTATCGTACCGAAGCTTATTGCATTGTTATTGTGTTACTTTACCACCTAGGAGTTTTACATTGTGTATAGTGTGACTTGTTAACTAATCCAATCTTTTTATGTTATAGTTATGTTTGAGAAGAACAAGGCTCACATTCACGAGCATGCTACCGGCTCCTCGACCCATGGCAAGGAAGTGAGGGGGGAGACCCACCGAACCCACCTAATTCCCCACCTCAACATGCTGAGCTAGTGGTGCTTGATGCACATGCAGAATGCTATCGAAACATTACTGACATGTTCAAGCGATTCATGGCATCTATAAAATTAGATCGATGGTGCAATTGTGATCTAGAGGTTCCACCTAGATTTTTGATAAGTTGGCTCTGGATCCTACACCTTCACCGGATAGGATGACGACTTGGAATATCCTCTGAAATTAGATATTCATATTCCTACACCAATGAAACATTGAAAGATGGCAAATTTGGGTCAAGATCTTTATTTCTTAATAATCTATCCTTTTACATGAGTACAAGAATCATCTTTTCCCTCAAGAAACACTTTCTTGGGAGTTCTTCCTTCAAGAATTCCAAAAGAAGTATGCTAGCTTTATTCACTCTTCTTTTTCACCCATCTTTTGATTTTCTCTCGGATGTTACCTCACTCTCCTTTGCTTTTCTTTCAAAATGTTTGTTGTTGGGCTTGGCTTTTTCAAAATTTCTCTCAAATGTATTTGATGTTTCATGAACTTGCTTTGGTGAAAGCAAGGACTAGAGGTGTGGATCGTCTTGGCTTCATGAGTTAGGGATGATTCTTGACCTTGGAATAACCAATCAAAAGAGATGAATCAAGGCCCCATCGAACTGTATGGCCTCCTTCCCTTTCAAGAGAATACCAGCATGCCTTGGCATGATCATCACATAACACCTCGGTCTTTGTTGAAAGCCAATGGAAAATGGCAACAATGACTTGTTTGGTAACAATTGAGTTCTCCACCAACATTAAGAATCGCTATAATTTGTAGAGCTGTGGATACTTTGTTGTTTTTAGGCCATTTCATCTTTTGTCCCATCAAAAGTCTAGGCTACACCAAAAAAGTGCAACCCCCAACCGTCTTTAATGACAAAGCATATCTTCCATTAATATGGTAACGAACCTGGTGGCTCGTTCTCGCATTGACAAGTCCCCTTCAATGATTTCTACTCTTAAACTCCTTTTAACAACAACAAGAAGATGACACACCATTTTATGAGAAACAAAATTGTATTATCTTTTTCATGCATTTAATCCAATAATAATATTCCTTCAAATCTCACCTTGGGGATCTCCGGTTCTTTTCGTACCAGAATGGTTCCATGAGACAAAAAGAACAAGAATCAGCAAAATCCCACTCAAAAGAATTGATGACCTATTCGATCAACTCAAAGATGCCACCGTGTTTTCCAAGATCGATTTAAGGTCTGGTTATTACCAAATGAGAGTTGAAGAATATGATGTAAAAATTGCATTTAATTTGATTGTGTGGTCAATTAACTCAATATTGGACACTAATTAATTCAATTGGTTGATTAAAAACCTTATTCAATACATTAAAAATTTCATTGGTGACTAAATTTGAAAATTGGAAGTTTGGGGAGAAAAATATAAAGCTTCGAAAGACAAAGGACTATCCTTGTAAATTCCCTAAGAGTTAGGTGAATCACCATTCACCTACTTACTTCTTCAGAGCCACGTGAAATGGTCATATTTTGTCAAAAAAAGATGGCAATTTGTTGTGGGTAATTATGAATTCTTTAAAATAAGTAAAAGTGGGAAAAGATAGAAACTATTAAACTAAGTTTCCCTTTGGGGAAGGAAAGCTCCACCGATTTTATCTCTCAAGAAATAAAGTGTTTTAAAACACTTAATGTTTGCTCTCCTTGCTTATAGAATACACCAATCCCTTTCCCACATCATTTCATCACCTTTTTAAAATATAACCATACACCACCATTGTTGTCTTCCCCGAGATCTCAAGCTAGCACCTCCATTGATAAATTCTCTAAATCTTAAGGTTTATTTGATCCATCAATTTCATTGAATAGCTATCGCATCGGTAAGCTAATGCCTTCAATCAATTGTTGGATTCCTTGGATAGTTAATGTTTAATTTCAAGTTGAAGCTATTAAACACCTAAGTTTAACCCATGTTCCTCAAGGCTTCAATCTATGGAAAATCTAATAGTGAATGTCTATTTTAAGCCTAGATATTGATTTCAATATTGTTGTATTAATTTTAACACTTCCTCCAGTCTACCTAGCTCAAGAGTTAGAGAATGAAAGGCTACCATCTTCATCAAATTGATAGGAACAAGGGAATGGTCATTCGAGAGCCTTAGATGCTTGAAAAGCAAGGTGAGTGTAGTCAAAGTCTTGGGAATAGGTTAGGTATTTTTCTCAGTTTCATTGATATTGATTATTACATAGCTAACCTTTTGTTAAAAGGATATTGCATTGAACCTCTTTGGAGGCTTTATTGTTAAGTATCGGTAAGCTATTATAACGATATGTTGTTCATAGAATCATCATTATTGTTGTTGTCACCATTGACATAGTGGTATAGAGAAATCATTGATTATTAGGTACCGAAAGTATCATTATTATAGACATTGGACATTGAAATAGGCATTTATGTAACTATTGATCATTGGTATTTCTATTATCATTGAAACATTGATCATTGACATTGGTATTGAAACATTGATCATTGACATTGATATTGAAACATTAATCATTGAAATTGATATAAAGACATTGATCATTGATATTGAAAAAATATTGATCATCAACATTGCTAATGAAACATTGACATTGATATTGTTATTGAACCTTGGATTAAAAAGGACATTGGATACAATTGGCATGCCATAGAATTCATGAGCTCATTGGCACGGGTGGACTATGGTCCTTGGGCTACGACCTTTATTATGGCGAGGCGGAAGGATGTTTGTGTTATTGGTCAATTGGCAAGGCGGAGGGACTAGACCATTTTTTGATTTGGTGATGCGTAGGAATTCGTGTATCCACTATCTTGATTCGATCCAAGGAATATATTGTTGAAATATGATATAATTGTCATTAAGCATGATTCATTGCATTGTTATCGTTAAGTTATGACTTTGGAATGCAAATCATAACTATTGATATTGTTTATGACTACCTCACTAGGCAAAGTTTTCCTAATCCATTTATCTAATGCATTTAAGTTTAAAGAAGCTATCGTTGCGAGATCGGGAAAGTTGAAGGTTTTTGGCATGTCGCAACAATCATAGAGTAATGTTTATCGACCTTACAAACTCCTAGTATGGTGGCAAAGTAATCAGACTAGTCACTTTTATCCATTTTGTTGTGTATATGTTGCATATAGTATGTATAAGCTTTAATGGCTTAAAATGAGGTTTTGAACTTGGCTAAGAGTGGTAAAATATGCATGTTAGGCCTAAAAAGGTAAAATCCTAGTAAATTGATTCATATAGCTATGAAATTTGGCATGATAGTAGATTATGACTTTATAAACTCGCCTGTAAAATTCCATAGAATTTGGACATCGTTTGACCAGTCAAATTGCATATAAACTAGACTAAAAATAATATTACTGTGCGGGCCGTATCGATACGGGTGATGGCGTATCAATACTGCTAAGAGTGTATCGGTACAGAAATGTGTTACTAGAATTTGGTTTGTAAAAGGGTTTCGGTATGGCTTTATGGCATACCGATACCTACCTCTTTGTACCAATACGGCTAAGGCTGTACCGGTACAAGATTTCGTTACTAGAATTATTACATATTTTAAATGTTCACCGTGTACCAGTACGGAAGGACCCATACCGATATGGGTTTATTAACTTTAACCATATTACCAGTCATGACACGGGCGTACCGGTACTTATACAAGTAAATCTGTTAAAAGTTATGGGAATAAGTGTGATTAATTACAAAATGGTCACTATTTAGTAAATTGCTTAATTAACTAGGCTAATGACCTTTGATTGAGCTGGAATTTTATATGTAAATTGTTTATGGACTAAATTTCATTTTGGTAAGTTTAAATTCTGGTAAGGGGTCCCTAAAATGTTAAATTTATAGTTTGGTCCCTAAAACATGTAAATGTTTAAAATTGATCGTAAGCATTGAATATAGTACCAAATTGAATTATTGTCCCCTTGTATTAATATGGTTATCAATTTACTAAAAAATTGATTATATTTTTGTACCACTCACTGTTACGATCATCGGTAACATATTTCAACTTGGTTCTCTATCAAGCCGTGAATGAGGTGTTACATTTGTGGAATCAGAGCTAGAGTTTAGTCGATTATAGGACTAAACCAAATTCTATTGTATTGTTTTTGCATTGCATATTCCACCTATGTGTTATTTATTGTGTCTATTGTGACTTGTCGACTAACCTGATCTCTTTTCTTTATATCATAAATATGTTTGACTCTAACGAAGCTCATACAGATGAGCCTATCACCGGCTCCTCAACTTATGGCGAGGAGATAAGGGAGGGGAGACCCTTTAAGTCTATAAGACTCTTGATAAGAATCATTAAGCCTTGAATCATCAAGGTAGATTGTTGAGCTTAAAGAATTACTGAAGACACAACTAAAATATATGAACAATCATTGGCTTCATCGAAGCATGAAAAGGGTTTACCACTCTTTGTGGCTCTAATTTCAACATCTTAAACCCTTATTGCCTAGTATGCCCAATAATGGACTTACACTTAATGGCAGGGTAAATGATAACCTTGAACTTGTTAGGTATTGATTATTAAATCATTGTATTTACTACCATTGAATCATCCGAAGGATTATACCGAGCATCGATATTGGATTATTGAGTCATCGTATTTGACCATGCTATGGAAGTTACATAGAGGAGTTCTTAGGGTTAGAGGACCCTTAACACTTGACAAATGCTTGAGATAATTCTTGTCTTCCACTATCATATCAAAAAGGGAGCAATACATTCCTAAACAAAAGGTGTATTCACAATCTTCTCTTCTACAACATTGCAAGTTTACTGGCTATGTCTTGGACCATTTTTAGAACGACTTATAATATCGAGCGTTCAGGACGAGAATTGTAATACTGGTATGTACCTATTGCCAAACGTGGGTGATTCAAACAATATTGAAAGTACCGTTGAATTACGCTCCTATCTTGATTATGCTTTGACGTTAGAAGCTAAGGATGAACCTCGATTACAAGATATTGGCACCGTGTGTGAATTTCTTAATGTGTTTCCTGATGAACTTTTGGGCTTACCTGTAATCCGTGAAGTTAAGTTTTGGCATTGAATTGCAACCCGACAACCCTGGTTTCCATTTAACCTTACCATAAGACAGTAGTTGAGCTTAAGAGTTGAAAGCTTAGATATAGGAATTGCTTGACAAAGGCTATATTCGACCAAGTTCTTCAACTTGGGAAGCTCTGGTCTTTTTCATAAAGAATAAAGATGGATCCATGAGACTATGTATCGATTACGGGCATTTGAACAAAGTTACCCCCAAGAACAAGTATCCATTGCCAAGGATTGACGACATATTAGATCAGCTTAAGGATGCCATTGTGTTTTCCAAGATAGATTTAAGGTCCGAGTACTATCAGATGAGAGTTAAGGAATGTGATGTACCCAAAATTGCTTTTTAAATAAGATACAAGAACTATGAATTGTTGGTAATGCCCTTTGGGCTAACCAATGCATCGACAACCTTTATGGATTTAATTGAGTCAAGTTTTCAAACCCTATCTAGACAAGTTTGTTGTAGAGTTTATTGATGATTTCTTGATCTATTCTAAGAATGCTACTGAGCATCAAGACCACCTTTGTATTGTGCCTCAGACCCTTCGAGATAATCAATTATTTGCAAAATTCTCTAAGTGTGAGTTCTGGCTCACCGAAGTTGCCATCCTTGGGCACATCATATCAGCTTCGGGCATTCAGGTGGACCTGAAGAAAATTCATGCCATTCTTTAAAAGATTTTCTATGGTAATAGCCCTATTGACTGGGTTATTGAGGAAAGATACTATGTTTGTTTAGAATGAGAAACAACAAAGAATCTTTAATCAGCTAAAACAAGTCTTAACTCATGCACTGGTCCTGACCCAACACGAGTCCAGCAAGAAGGCAAGGTCCATTGCATATGTATCAAGACAACTCAAGCCTCATGATATGAAGTACCTTGCTCATGATTTGGAGCTGGCTGCAATTATTTTCGCATTGAAAATTTGGAGACATCATCTATATGAAGAAAAATGCTACCTCTTCATCGATCATAAAAGCGTCAAGTACCTATTGACCCATAATGAGTTGAATCTTTGGCAACGAAGATGGATGGAACTCTTCAAAGATTATGATCTTGTCATTTATTATTATCTGGGCAAGGCCAAAATTGTTGATGATGCGTTCAGCCGCAAGCCTCTGCCTGGCAAGTATCATTGTTGGTTATTAAATCTTACTATTGCCTATCGTATTGAACTCATTGTGAGGTCATTGTATCGTATCCCCTTGAGATATTAATGCTATCTTCCGACATCAAAAGCATCCTTGTCTCGTAGTTGAACTCCAGGTTCAGTCTACTATTGTATCAAGAATCAAAGCATTGCAAACTCAAGATTCTAAGCGTCAATCCATCACCACTAAATTACAAAAGCATGATGATCTGAACTTCATAATCTGTTCTAAAGGACTATTGTGTTTTTGTGATCAGGTCTGTGTGCCCAATAATGAGTCCCTCCACATTGGTATTCTCAAGGAAGCTCATTCAAGTTCTCTTTCTGTTCACCTGAGTTCTATAAAAATGTACAAGGATCTCTAGGAACACTTTTGGTGGCCGGGCATGAAACAAGCTATAGTTGATTTCGTGCCCAAGTGCTTTACGGGCTAGCACGTTGAGGCTGAACATCGTGCTCCTGCAGGTTTACTACAACCTTTTTGAACTACCACAGTGGAAATGGGAGAGTATCACTATGGACTTTGTTAGTGGTTTTCCTCTAACCCCTGATAAGAACAATGCTATTTGAGTCATTATGGATCGTTTCATCAAGTCGGTTAGGATAGACTATTGTCTTTCAAGATTGGATGACTTGTATATCAAGGAAGTTATTCGACTCTACATAGTATCGAAACATATCATCTCAGATCGGGATCTACGATTTGCTTCTCGACTCTGGAGAACATTACAAGGAGCTATGGGCAAAAAGTTAACCTAAATACCGCTTTTCACCCTCAGTTTGACGGCCAATCAGAAAAGGTAATTTAGATTCTGGAATAAATGATATGTGCATGCAATATTGATTTTGGAGGATCTTGGGAGAAATCCCTACCTCTCATTGATTTTATCTACAACAATAGCTATCAAGCATCCATTAAAATGGCACCATATAAAGCATTGTATGGTAGACGTTGTAGAATTCCATTGTGTTGACCTGAACTCGGTAAAGGCAAGATGTTGGGTTCTAACTTACTTCGGGAAATCGAAGGACAGGTTACCTCAAACGAAGGGATATACAATATGAAGTTGGTAAGAAAGCCTTCTTAAGGTTTCATTGTGGAAAAAGATTATGTGGTTTGGTAAAATATGGGGAAGCTAAGTCCCCGATTCATTGGACCTTTTGAGGTTACCAAGAAAGTTGGCCCTATAGGTTATCGATTGTTGTTACCCTCAGAATTGAGCAAGATTCATGATGTATTCCACGTATTTATGTTTCGTAAATACCACTATGACCCTTCACACATTATCGAGCTAGAAACTATAGAGATTAAATCTAACTTGACCTATGAGAAGGAACTAGTCCATATTTTTTCAAAAAGTTAAGAGACTTCATAACAAATCTATTCCATTGGTCAAAGTAATCTAGAGGAGTCATACCATTGAGGAAGAATTCTAGGAACCAGAAGAGACCATGAAGACGCAATACCCTCAGCTCTTTGGTTCAGGTAAAATTTGAGTTCGAAATTTTCTTAAGGGGGAGAGTTGTAACACCCCGAAAACCGATCTAGTCAGAATTGGGTTCCGACAATCAAAAATCCTACACCGAAAAGATATAAATATTGCATTAACTTCACCGTGTGGTCAATTAAATTGATTTTAGACCTCAATTAAGTCAATTGGTCTATTAAGTACCTTATTAATACATTGAAAATTTTATTGGTGACTAAATTGTCAAAATTAGAAGTTTGGGGATAAAAGTAAAAATCTTCAAAAAATGAAGGACTACCCTTGTAAATTCCCCAAGAGTTGGGTGAATCACCTACTTGGTTCTTTGAAGCCACGTGAAATGGTCATCTTTTATCATAAAAGATGGCAATTTGTTGTAGGAAATTATTAATGCTTTAAAATAAGTAAAAGTGGGAAAGGATAGAAACCATTAAACAAAGTTTTCCCTTTGTAGAAGGAAAGCTCCACCGATTTTATCTCGATAAATAAAGTGTTTTAAAACACTTAATGTTTGCTCTCCTTGCTTATAGAATACACAGAGCCCTTTCCCACACCATTTCATCCCCTTTTTGAAAGATAAGCATACACCACCACCATTGTTGTCTTCCCTAAGCTCTCAAGCTAGCACCTCCATTGATAAATTCTCTAAAGCTTAAGGTTTCTTTGATCCATCATTTCTAATGAATAGATATTGTATCGATAAGCTAAGCCCCCAATCATTTGTTGGATTCCATGGATAGTTAGTGTTTAATTTCAAGTTGAAGCTATTGGACACCTAAGTTTAACCTATGTTCCTCAAGGCTTCAATCCTTGGAAAATCTAATAGTGAATGGATATTTTAAGCTTGGATATTGATTTTGATATTATTGTATTAATTTTAACACTTTCTCTTGTTCTACCTAGCTCAAGAGTTGGAGAAAGAAAAGCTACCATCTCCATCGGTAACATATTCTGACCCGGTTCTCTACTAGGCCGGGAATTGGGTGTTACATTTGTGGTATCTGAGCTAGAGTTTAGTCGATTTTAGGACTAAACCAAACACTATTGTTTTTTTTTTGCATTCCATATACCACCTAGGAGTTATTTATTATATCTATTGTGACTTGCCGACTAACCCGTCCTCTTTTCTATATATCATAAATATGTTTGACTCTAACAAAGCTCATATAGATGAGCCTGTCACCGACTCCTCGACTTATGGTGAGGAGATAAGAGAGAGGGAGACCCTTTAAGTATATAAGATTCTTGATAAGAATCATTAAGCCTTGAATTTTCAAGGTAGATTGTTGAGCTTAAAGAATTATTGAAGACAACTAAAATATATGAACAATCTTGGGCTTCATTGAAGCCTAAAAAGGGTTTACCACCCTCTGTGGCTATAATTTTAACATCTTAAACCCTTATTGCCTAGTATGCCCAATAATGGACTTACACACTCACCGCAAGGTAAATGATAACCCTAAACTTGTTAGGTATTGGTTATTAAATCATTGTATTCGCTACCATTGAATCATCGCAAGGTTATACCGAGCATCGATATTGGATTATCGAGTCATCATATTTTACCATGCTATGGAAGTTACATAGAAAGGAGTTTTGAGGGTTAAAGGACCCTTACAACTTGACAAATGTCTGAGATAATTCTTGTCCTCCACTATCATATCGAAAAGGGAACAATATAGTCCTAAACAAAAGGTGTATTCGCAGTCTTCTCTATTCTACAATATTGCAAGGTTACCGGCTATATCTTACACTATTTTTAGAACGACTTTTAGAACCGAGGGTTCGAATCAGGAATTGTAATACCATTTTGTACCTATTGCCAAAGAAGGGTGATTCAAACAGTATCACAAGTACCATTGAATTACACTCATATCTTGATTATGCATTGATGAACAAAGATAATGACTCTTCTAGTAATATTTTTTTGATCACTGTAACCAATCCATTGGGTTATTATGTCACCATAAGTCTCGTATACAAGAATAGTCCCTTAATGATACAAGGGGTTCCAATTCCGGCCAATCTATTAGTACTTCCATTTCACAAGCTCAATGTTGTACTGGGATTGGATTGGCTTAGTGAACATCAAGCTTTGGTGGACTTGTAACCTCCTTGACCTAGTCTAGTCGCAAGACCGAACCAAGCGAGCTACACTAGGTTTACTTAAGAAAACTCGAGACAGGTTCATCTCGATAAACGACCATTTTTTTCTTTTACCTTTTCTAATTGAAATTATTAACCTAAGGTAATCATGCGTGTAGAGGTGAAATCTCGACTTGAACGGACATCGGTTTGATATCCGATTCTACGAATACGCATTTAGTACCATTTTGAAAAAATAGATAATTATGAGGACTTAAGACAAATTGGCTTTACCAATCATGAATTAAAAATATTACATGCTTGCTGTTTAAATTACAACTTGAATAACATTTCCAACTCAATCAATTGCTTGTTACTCAAACAAGGACCAAAATGTAACAAAAGCAAACCTCATATTCCATTTAACTAACAAAACTACCAAGCATATCTGCACGCAAGCAAGTGTATCGATACGCCTCCATCTCAACATTTCCCAGATTTATAGTGACTAAGCACCGTACCGATGCACCTGCTCGCGTATCAAAATGCTAGCCAAAATACGCCTTACCGTATCAGAACGGTCCCTCGCGTATCGAAGTGTTTGGCCAAGATTGGGCATACCATACTGGTACATTGCCTCGCAATTCGATATGCATGGGCCTGAAATGACAAATTTCCCTGGATTTTCATACATTTAAGAATTCGAGGTAACCTAGCAAGCCTCTAACATATTTTTAACCATTTAAGGGACTTAGACACAAATATAAATTCTCAAATCATGCTTCATCATAGCAACAAGACCAAAGTGCATCTATATAGGCATGCTTCCTAAGCAATCAATTCACCAACAATCCAAAATCCATTATAAGGCAAAAGTTAACATATAAAGGCCATTTGCAAGTTCAAACCACCAAATAAAATTGATTCAACAAGGGTTTTAAAAAGTGTACTCCCAAACAATATAAAGCCCCCATGGAAATTATTACTACTTATCTATTTTTGAAAACCATACTTGTGAAATTTCAAGCCTTGGGATCCCTTTCTTGGTCACTTGATGCATTGTAAACCTTATTTATCTACATTGATGAAAAAATAGAGTGTAAGCATAAATTCCTTGTGAGGGACGCTTAAGAAAAAACACTCAACAATGCTATTACAATTGTTTGTTCAAAAACATATGTTCAAAAATATGTCCAAATGTCAAGTCATGCATCATTGCTTTCTCTAAAACAATTTGTTAAAACATTTTCTCACATATATCATGAATTTCTAGCAATTTTGTAGCAAACCTCAATTTAATCCTTCACCTACCCGTTCCTCTAATAGCAAAGATTAAAGAGCATCTCATGTATAAACCACATTACACAAATTCTACTCATGAATCATGATATAGTAAATCTCATATATTGATATTTGAAATGACCCAAAACAAAACCATTTCTATTTGGAAAAACACATCGGATAAGCGAATTTATGGGTGGCGTCTCTACCACACTCTACATACATACATACATGCTAGAGCATCAGAACAATTACCAACTCAACGATCATGATGTAGAGATCCTCTAATACCTCAATTGTTGCGGTTCCCATGGGGAACTACCTCTAGCCCACATGAGGCGACTTATTATAGTGCACTTTAAACCCTATGGTCGACTAATTATATTCGATAACAATTTCACCATTTGCCACTTGCAAATATACACTTTTAAATCAAGATACCTTATTGTTTTTCATGTGCATCATTCAAACCATTTTCTACCAAAGCTTCTCATATACATTAAAATCATGTATTTAGGCAATTCTTCAAAAACATGTTGCATAGCATTTTCTAAACACATGTATCATCAAAATATAGTCATTTGCAACATTTCTCATTTCTAAAACAAGCATATAACAATAGGTAAACAAATCTATCTTCAAAAGCATGAACATGAGTTTAATAAAACAATAGGAATCGAAAACCGAGAGTGAAATCTTCCATACTTACTTACGCTTAGATTAGTGTTTTAAGCTCAATCTAAAATCTCAAAGTCACTTTCAAACCTTAGAAAGCTGAAAACCACGTTTCTACTCACTGTCAACACCAAGCTCTACTTGTCGACACGAAATCAAGCATCCAAAGCTATTTAAAACCTTGCCCAATGATCAAGAATCAATCTCCCCTGTTTTATCCACATAACAATAGAGGATTAATGCAACATTTTGCATCTATAATCCCAGCAACCTCTACTTCTCACTACAATCCATCAATCACTATCGAAAAACAACCAAAAACAACATCAACCTTTCTTTAAACCTAACCTAACAATATAAACCATTTATTACCAGTAATCAACATCCCAAAACTTCCTACTATCAACCTTATACCTCCAGCAAACACTAAATCACCATAAGCCCTCAAAAACCCAAAACTAGCAACCCAAACAACTAAGTATTTGCATAGTTTCATGATTCTTTTGTCAAAACATCAACTTAACATTATTAAACATCTAAATCATGATTAAAATCAATCAAGAACCTCTAAAAATAGATCAAATTCGTAAATCACCAAATTCCATCAATTAAATTTTGATTATACAAATTTTCCATAATGAAATCATCAAAGGACATTAGAAAACATATTTAAAGAGTCAAGAACCTAGGAATTTCAATAAAAGACCTTAGATTAGAGGATAGAAACGAAATTTACCTATAATGGATGACTTCCCCCTTAATTGGCATGTTTTGATTGAAATCTTTAAGAAATCAAGTAACATTTAAAGTATAAATCCAAGATCAAATGAGAAAATCAAAAAGGATATCAAAAGAGTTGATTTACAATCACTTTTGAATGAAAGAGATAGTTTGGATGATGAGAAAGTGAAGAGAAAAAAGTTGAGAGAAAAGGTAGCTACATCGAAAAATGATTTAAGGCTTAAAACTCATTTTTATTAAATCCTTTTATTTTTAAACCATTTAAAAAACCATTTAAAATAGCCCAAATTAAGTGAAAATTTTGATTAAAAACATTTGACCCTTTTACATTTTAGTCACAAAAATAGTTTTGAAAACTTTACATTTTAAATGTCACTTAATCCCAATTTATTTTACCAAATTGAGTTTACCAAAAACATCGATATATCATTATAATATTTTAAACTATTTTCCATATTTTATTTTGACCAAAAACCATTTAATTTGAATTAATTACCAAAACTAGTTTGAACTGCCTAATCCGGTTTGCCCGAACCATCTAGTCTACCCGGCTAACTCCTAGGCCTAAATTCAGAGTTTTACAACTCTCCCCCACTTAAGAAATTTTGTCCTCGAAATTTACTTGGCAAAAAAAGATAAGGAAACCGCTTTTTATTTCCTTCCTTTCTTTCCCACATGGTTTCCTCAACACCTTGGTGTCGCCACAACACCTTAACCAATTCAATGGCGTTACCATGAAGAACCTAACTGCTAGTATCTAAGATTTTCTCCAGTTCCTCATCATAGGTCAAATCCATATTCAACTCGATCTCCTATATAGGCATCACATGCGATGGTTTCGATTTATATCTCCGAAGCATCGATACATGAAAAACGTCATGTATTTTCTCCAACTCCAGAGGTAACCTCAATCTATAAGCAACCAGGCCAAAACGTTCCAACACTTTATAGGGTCCAATGAGCCAAGACTCAACTTTCCCTTCCACCCAAATCTTATCACCTTTTCCAAGGTGATACCTTTAGAAACACGTTGTCACAAACCGCATATTCCACTTCATTACGCCTCAAATCCGCATAGGATTTTTGATCGATCTAAAACTGCTTTCAACCGATCACTAATAAGCTTTACCTTTTCATTAGTGTCTTTCAACACATCTGGCAAGGAAACATATTTTTCCCCTGCCATAGCTCAACAAAGAGGCGTACGACACTTTCTTCCATATAAAGCTTCATACGGTGCCATTTGAATACTTGCTTGATAACTATTATTATAAGCAAACTCCACCAACGACAATTTCTTATCCCATTATCCTTGAAAATAAATGATACAACACCACAACATATCCTCCAACAATTGGATAACGCGTTCATACTTACCATCCGTTTGAGGTTGATACAAAGTACTGAAGTTCAACCGTGTACCCAAGGCTCGATGTAAACAATCCCAAAACCTTTCTGTAAAACGCAGATCCTTATCTGATACAATAGACTTAGGCACCCTATGTAACCTCAAAATTTCTGCAATATACAAATCCGCTAGCTTATCCAGTTTATATGTCATATACACATCTAGGAAATGTACACACTTTGTAAAATGATCCATAATTACACAAATTAAATTCTTCTTTGATGGCGTCAAAGGCAACCCTGACACAAAATCCACATAAATTCTCTCCCATTTCCATTTGAGTATCCTCAACGGTTTCAATAACTCAGAAGGAAATTGATGCTCAACCTTAATGCGCTGACACACCATGCACTTAGCAACAAAATTTGCTACATCCTTTTTCAAACCAACCCAAAAGTATTCTTTCTTCAAATCCCTGTTGTGTGTTGTGATGTACTATAAATGATATACTAATAGTGCAACTATACACATCGAACAAGTAATACAGTGATGAATGAGTATCGTCTCCATAGAGATTGGAGGCCAAACTAGCTTAGTCAAAACACACAAATTGCAACTTGAAAAAAATGCAATAGCAATAGGAAACAGATTCAAAAATACTATAGAAAACAAATGAAATATAAACTAGGTTGAAACAAGTATACTTCAAACGTCCTCGCACGTGTACGAAGCTATCTATTGGGATGACATGCTGGGCTTATCAAGGACTCTTATGTCTAAGTCTCAAGAATCTTTAGCTCTAACTTGTTGATATCATGCTCGATAGAGTTTAGTAAAGTGTTTCTAAACTATCTCTAGCAAGAAACTTGACAACCATAATGCTATGACAATACCTCTCGGCGTGAACCCTATCTAGTCACTATCCTTGAAGTTACACTCTTTTTAGTCATTGAAACTCTACATTTATCTCTAAAGTGAGTTAGGATTTTGCCTCTCAGCATCAAACCCCATTTTCCACGTAGATCTAAGCCTAACTCTTTCGAATGTTAAGATATCAAACACCTAAGAAAAGGCTAACTCTCCAAAACTCTTACAAGCTTAAGGCATAAAAGAACAATGGACAAAGCATGAAAGGAACAAGAAAGCAACGAAACATTCATTCAAACTTGAAACATAAAAACCATAACAAGCCCAAGCCACTTAAAATCAGTTGATGGCTGGGAAAATATCATCCATAATAATTCGTTTAAAACAACCTATCCAAATAATAGGAAGTGGAACAACAAAAGCAACTAAAGGAAGGTAAAAACTCCAAAGCCGCCTTGGAATGTCGTGAACCACTCTAAGCCTGTTGCTTCGCTCAAAGGCTAGTGAGAACACCCCTTGGAGCTTCAACAATGGAGGACACCATGATGGAGAAGATGAAGAAAGAAGCTGCCTTTTCTCTCACTTTTTCGTAGCTCACCAAGTAACTTTTTTGACCCCCGTTTAATGTGGATGTCTTGTTCTTTATATAGTAGGAGCTCATAGGGTTTTGTGCCCTTAATTCCTAGGGAATATTCCCTTCACATGTGGGCTCACAATTGGCTAATAGGTTCACATGTGGGGCTACAAAGTATCCTCAATTCTTTGTCCTCTAAAGCACGGCCAGAAATGCTATCCAAAATGCTATGGTATTTTCCTTGCATTGCTCCTCTTTTCCCTGCACATCACCACACCAACCAAAACCTTCCCAAGCAGCACCATTCTTATAAATAAATAAAGATAACCAAACAATAACACCAAATTCAACTACATGAGCTAAATGCAACTATATGATATGAAATGAGATGAACTAAGCTTAATTTCACACAATAACCTAAGTAAAAGGACATGGAATGTATACCTTTTGCAAGGTTATCACACTCCCAAAATTAAGCCATTACTTTCTCTCAAGCAATGATTATAAATAATCAGAAGAATGCTATGGCATTAAATCAGTTCATGATAGAGCTATGGCAAAATTTTAGTCCTCAAAAAATAAAGGCTTCAACATGCTAGACAGTTTTAAGATTTTAAGAACTTTTCCTTAGGTCAAGATCCTTCGAATGTGTGTGTGTGTCTACACCCACCCTATGCTTAACAAAGAAGATTTTTAACTAAGTTCTCAAGTTTTCCCTAGTTATTGTTGATAAATTAAGCACAAGTTTACTCCCATATTCTAACTTGTTTTCTTCCTCTCTTCTTTGTTTTTTTTTTTTTTTATACTACTACGAGGGGAGTCAGCTCATCACAACTATCGTCCTTAACTCTAGATGAATATGGAGCAAAAATTTCATCCTCGAGCTAGTAAGTAGAGTAATCTCGTGACTACTTTCATTCACTCATTTTTTTGTTGCCATTTATTTAAGTGCAGTATCCAAGCAAACAACACAAAGAGGAGTGTAACACCCCCTTCCCGGCCTGGTCGAAAATTGGGTTGGAGTATGTTATCGATGAACTAAGCGGTGATCAATATGATAATTTTATGCAATAAACAATGATATTAGGCTTAACATACAAGAAAAGGCATTACACCCAAGACATCAATTTGTCTCGCATCAATGATTAGCCAATTAGGACCAATTTAAATCATTTACAAGCTTTAGGGACTTAAACGTAAATTTAGTATTTTAGTGGCCCTTTTGTAACACCCCCTACCTCGGACTAGTAGAAAACTGGCTCAAGAGCGTTACTAAGCAAGGACATGGACATTACAAACAAATAATACAAGAACAAACAAGCAAGATCAAGGCAAGCATAAACAAGAACAAGGCATGGCATGAATTGATAACTCATCCTTAATAGATGAGTTACTTAACTAACAAGCAACCAAGCATTTGTTACTTATCAAACAAGAAAATCATATTTGATTTTAAGACATCCTAAGGAATTCGATTAGGCTTCTAAATTATTTCCTTTTATGCTTTCATTACAAGTTACTACTTTCATGATTCATATTACAACATTCAATCTTTGATAACCTAACCTAAATTTCTTACATGATTCTTTGAACATTCAATTTTCATGTAACTAGTTTCCATTCAGGCCATACACTAAGTCTATCCATTCGACAATCATCATATCAATACAAAACATCAACTACACCAAGATATATTCCTATAAGACCATTACATTCTATAAGGAATTCGAATGGTAAGTCAAGCAACATGATACATCTCATTCTACTTTCAATTTAAGCAAGACATTCGAACGTTTCATTGTAAACTAGATCAAATACTTGATCATACATTTGTAATCTCATATATGTGCAGCAAAATCATTCCATTACATATAATCTAAGTCAATACAACTTGTTTTTCATTTGTTAATCAAAATCATAAACATAGTAGGCCCATATAAGGACAATATATACAAGTTTCAAGTGTTCCAAAATGCCTTATCAAGCTACACTCTATACATTCTAGTGCCACCAATCTAGGAAATGTACAAAACAAGTATCAAACCATACTTAGGCAATGCTTGTGTGACTTGCTTCTAGCTTAAGAAATCAGGCTTCAATATCAAGCAACACTCGTATCCTTTATCCTGGTGTTGGGAAGAATGAAAGTGAGAGTGATAAGTACAGGAATCTACTTAGTGAGGTAGTAACTTGTTCTAACCTTTTGTTATGTCAAGTTATGTGTCATTTAATCAAGAATGAACCTAGCTAAGGTTTTCAAGCATTAGAGTGATCTTAGCTAAGGTTTTCAAGCATTAAGATAATCCTAGCTAAGGATTTAAAGCATTCGACTATCAAGGAACAAGAAACTAGAATTCATACTTCATGTTTTCAGATCAAGAATCAAGCACATCATGCTTTCAAAACAAAGAATCAAGTAAGTCATGCTTACATGACAAGTAACATACAATTCATGGCTTTCAAGACAAGTAACATTCAATTCATGGCTTTCAAGACAAGTCACATGTGTTTTAGGATTTTTATTACATTTGTTATCAATTAAACAACCCCTTTGGTACTTAGTTTGTATAGGTAATCGAGTCTCCAACCAATTGTCACCACAAGATGTACTGTAGTGCTCCAACCCTCTTACTGTCGCTAAAGACCATATACGTATCCTTCGTCTGTCCCCAAATAGGGGCCTTATCCCTAGACCATATTGGGTTCATTCAAGCATTACAAGAATGTAAACAAGCATGCATTGGTTAGGACTTAGTCCTAACTCTAGAGATAACTACACTTACAATACTCCAAGCTTAGCTAGTCTTGGATCCACACTCCTTTGTTCTTAGATTTAGGATGTTCCACTTTTTCCTCATCCACCAAGTTCAATCCAGGTTCTAACACATTACACAAGTACAAGCATGTCAAAACAAGATCATATAATCATTCAATCAAGGCAATGTTACAAGTAAATAACATACACAATTATGGCAGAATGTTCATATACATTCTTCACTACACTTAACCACACTTATCTAAACTCTAATTCATGTAAAATAGGGCAGAATCAATGCCCCAAAACTGTTTATAATACAGTTTACAAATTTCCACAAAATAGTGTACAATTACATAAACTGTTGTTACTAGGCAGCATGTAGTCTGTTCTCTTAAACTTCATAACTTTCATTCCGTACGTCAAAATTTCAATTGGTTTACACCATTAGAAAGCTATCTTAAAGACAAGGCATTTTAACCATATAGGGCATGCATCTTATTTATTTTCCAATTAATATAGTTTTTAACTTAAAGACAGGGCATTTTGCTACACTGGACAGTTTGCACTATCCCTAGTGTTTCTTCTCTACAATTCAGTATACAATCCAAAATTTAGTTTTGTTTTCTCCTAATGAATCTAGACATATCAAGGTGTTGTCCATAAAAACATTAAATTCTTTTTATAAAATTTATGGTGATTTTTCAAAGTTACTGCCTAGAACATAGCATTCTAGGCAAATTACACTAGGTTGAGTTTATAGTTTCATAACTCATTTTAACAAGGTACTAACATGACAATTCAATTCATTTTCATGTTCTTACATGTATAGGTCAGTCTAATTCACCTAGCAATGAGCTTAAAATAGGGCATTATCATGTTCAATTCAATTTGATATATTTGATCAACATTACACGTCCAATTTACCAATTGAGCAGTCCATTACCTAATTTAATTAATCAAATTAGGTGCTTTCACATTTCCAACAAATTATCTATTCAATTCAATCTTCATTTGATCTAAAATATGATCAAAACAAGGTTCTATATACATTTAGCCTTTTCACACATTTTCACTAGTAAAATAGTCCCTAATCAAGACTATTTTCATCCATACTTCCTATTCTTAAATTTCTAGAAATCATATACATTTTCTTTAGCAATTTAGCTACTAAAAATCACAATTTCAAGTTCAATTAGAAGCTAGCATGATCCTATAATGCATAAAAATCATCCAAATCAATTTAAACAACAAAGACATCATCAATTTAAGATTCAACCATTTTATAACATGTATGGATCAAACATTATACCTTTGCCAAGCTTTTCTCTCCTTTCTCTCTCTACCAATCAGCCATGGAGGATAATGGGAGAAAGATGATGAATTTTGTTCATTATTTCCCAAAGCATGCTGTGAGTCATCCTCAATTTTGGCACATGTTCTCATCAAATGAGAACATGTGTCAAGGCTTTGATTTAATTTCAATTTTACATGGAATCTTTATAGTTTTTCATGTTCACATTTCCATCCTTCCATTTATGCCTTCTAGTTTTAATTTCAATTCAATTTGGTTCTAAATTCACCTATTTGATCTTAAGGATAGCTAATGTTCATTCTTCTTTAATTTGATTACCACGTATATTCAATTAGCCTATAGTTTAGATAGTGGCAACATTCCTAGGACAATTTTAGGGTGTTACAATTCTCCTCCCCTTAAAATAAATTCGTCCTCAAATTTACCTGAATCGAATAGGTGAGGATATTGCTTCCTCATGACTTCTTCATGTTTCCAAGTTGCCTCTTCTACCTTGTGATTTCTCCATAAGACTTTGACAAATGGAACATTCTTGTTTCGAAGTCTTTTGACTTCTTTGTCAAGTATCTAAATAGGTTCTTTTTCGTATGATAAGTCAAGATTCAATTCCACTTCTTCGGGTTCAAGGACATGAGATGGATCATATCTATATATTCTAAGCATAGAGACATGGAAAACATTGTAGATCTTATCGAACTCACTAGGAAGTGCCAATTGATAAACCGCTGGACCAATCTTTCCATGATTTCAAATGGTCCAATAAACCGAGGGCTGGGCTTTCCTTTTCTTCCAAACCGAAAGACTTTCTTCCAATGAGATAATTTGAGGAAGACCTTGTCTCCAACACTATACTGGATGTCTCTCATTTTCAAGTCAACATAAGCTTTTTGCTTATCAAAAGCTGTCTTCAATCGATCATGAATGATCTTCACTTGTTCTTCATTTTCTTTAAGCAATTGAGGTCCTAAAACCTTACTTTCTCCCAATTCAGACCAACACAAGGGAGTTCTACATTTTCTTCCGTATAGTGCTTCGAAGGGAGCCATCTGAATAGATGTCTGGTAGCTTTTGTTGTAAGCAAACTCTACTAGGGGTAGAGATTTCTCCCAATTATTTCCGAAGTCTATAACACAAGCATGTAGCATGTCTTCAATTACTTGGATGATTTTTTCGATTGTCCATCTGATTGAGGATGAAAGGTTGTACTAAAATACACTTTAGCTCCTATAGTCGTTTGCAAATAATTCCAGAATCGAGAAGCAAATCTTGGATCACGATCAAAGATTATAGCTATAGGTACACAGTGTAATCGAAAAACTTCACGGATGTATAGCTCGGCTAAGGTTTCAAAGCTCATGTTCATTCGAACAGGGATGAAGTGAGTAGACTTTGTGAATCTATCAACAATCACCCATACATCATCATTATTCTTTCTTGGAGTGGAAGGAAGACCAATAACGAATTCTATTGTAATCCGATCCCATTTCCACTGAGGGAATTCGATTGGTTGGAACAATCTAGTAGGGACTTGATGCTCGGCTTTAACTCTTTGACAAGTTAGGCACTTTGAAACAAAATCTGTGATAGCCGATTTCATGCCTGGCCACTAGTATAGTGGCTTTAGATCATTGTACATTTTAACCGATCCCGGGTGAATCAAGAAAGAGCTTTGATGAGCTTCTTGTAACATTTCTTGTTTTGGTTCCTCATTGTTAGGAACACATACTCTATCCTTGAAATAGAGGAGTCTATTCAACTTGAGAGAGAAGTCAGAATTAGACTCAAGTCTACCTTGGATATGATCTTCAAAAGATCTAGATCAATTTGTTGGAGTTCTTTTATTATCGAGATTAAGCTAGATTGAACTTGAAGTTTAGACAAGAATTTATGTCCTTTGGATAAACAAAAATGAGCATTGATAGCCAAGGAAGCTACAATGAAAGGACAATATCTTTTAGGAAGATTTTTGAGTAGTTACTTGCAAGACAAGAAAGATCAATTTGAATGGATTACTTGTAATCCAAGAAATATTAAATTTGAATGAATTATTCTAGGATTTAGATTTAGGGATTTACCCGAGTATTGTCTGCAACTTAGGGAATCAACAACCACGTTTGCTTTCCCTGGATGGTAGTCGATAACCAAATCATAGTCTTTAAGCAATTCTAGCCATCTCCTTTGCCTCAGATTCAAGTCTTTTTGAGTTAGAAGGTATTTGAACTCTTGTGGTCTATGAACAGGTTACATTTCTCCCCATACAAAGTAATGTCTCCATATTTTGAGAGCAAACACGATAGTTGCCAATTCTACATCGTGTGTAGGGTAGTTTGACTCATGTGGTTTTAGTTGCCTTGAAGCGTAAGCTACCATTTTTCCATTTGTATTAGGACACAACCTAGTCGTAAATGAGGTGCATCACTAGAGATAGTGAATTCTTTATCCCGATTCTGGTTGGATAAGAACGGTGCATGAGTCAGGGCTTGTTTAAGTTGATCGAAGCTTCATTGTTGGTTCTCCGACCAAACAAAGGGCATGTCTTTATGGGTTAGCTTAGTCAAGCTTGTGGCAATGGATGAGAATCCCTTGACAAAACACCGATAATACCTGGCTAAACCGAGAAAACTTCTGACCTCACCAACATTCCTCGGAGGTCTCCAATCCATGATGGATCGAATTTTGCTTGGGTCTAATTTAATCCCCTCTACCGAGATGACATGGACAAGGAATGATACTTTCGATAGCCAAAATTCACACTTGGTGAACTTTGCGAACAATTAACATTCTCGAAGAGTTTGCAATACAATTTGAGGGTGTTCAGAATGTTCTTCTTTATTCTGATAATACACCAAGATGTCATCGATGAAGACAACCACAAACTTGTCAAGATAGAGCTTGAATATAGGGTTCATGAGGTCCATGAAAGCAACTGGAGCATTCGTTAATCCAAATGGCATTACAAAGAATTCAAAGTGACCATACAGAGTATGAAAGGTTGTCTTGGGTATATCTTCTTCTTTTACCCTCATTTGATAGTATCTTGATCAAAGATCAATCTTTGAGAACACCAAAGAATCCTTGAGTTGATCGAAGAGATCTTCTATCCTTGGGAGAGGATATCGGTTCTTGATAGTAAGCTTGTTCAATTGTATGTAGTCAATACAGAGTCTCATAGTCCCGCTTTCTTTTTCACGAACAAGACTAGAGCAACCTAGGGAGACGAGCTAGGCCGAATAAAGCCTTTGTCTTGTAGCTCTTGGAGTTGCTTCTTGAGTTCTTTCAATTCAACATGTGCCATTCGATAGGGTGTGATGGACACCGGAGTTGTTCTAGGTTGAACATCGATCTTGAAATCTACTTCTCTGGTTGGAGGGAGACCAGGGAGTTCCTCAGGAAAAACATTAATGAATTCAGATAAAATTGGCATAATAGGTAAGCTGAATTCAAGTTCATCTTGCATAGTCATGATGGCAAAGATTGAGGTCGGTTTTCTATCAATTAGAATAATGGATTCATTTCCTAAACCCCGGAGATAAAGTCTCCTATTTTGGCAATCTACCCAGGCTTCATGCTTGCTTAACCAATCTAGTCCTAGCACTAGATCGAACTCACAATTTGGCAATACATATAGATCAATAGGAAAGGGTATATTTCGAATGACTATAGAACATTCCTTGCAGAGGAAGTTAATGGATGTGATTCCCCCTATTGGGTTCGAAACTACAAGGATTTGTTTTACAATTTTAGGATTCAAATTCAACTTTACAATTAAAGATAAGCATACAAATGAATGAGTAGATCCCGAGTCTATTAAAGCATAAACAAGATTCGAATTTAGCTCAACGATATCTACTATGACATCATGTGATTCTTCATCATCTTTTCCCTAGATGTGGAAGATTCGAGTAGGAGCTTGAGATTCTTGGTGTGTAGGTGCCAAATGTTGGCCTCTACTTTTGCTTTGATTCCCGGACTGAGCTTGTCTCGGGCTCTTGTTTCGATCAGAGGGAGCTGAACTAGCATTTGCAAGAGTTCAATTCGGAACCTTGTTAGTATTTTGGGGACAATGCCGGGTATAATGATTGGAGGCTCCACATAAGAAACATAAATTCTGTTGAGTTCTACATTGCCTAGTGTGGTGTTTCTGGCAGAACTTGCAAGTAGGATATTAAGTAGCTTTGCCAAAATTCCCCGTACAATCAACAGAGATGATTGGGGCTGAAGACTTGATTACCGATTGGGGTCTTGGTATGTAGTTACTCTTCTGAACATGAGTGTAATTTGAAGAGTGATCTTTGGAGTGTTTAGATTTCTTTGACTGCCAGTGAGGCTTGTCATCATTTTTCGATCGTTTGTCTTTCTAAGATTTACCACTCATGCATTTCTCATAGGCCTTCATCTTTGCCTCGGTTGCAATAGCCCGGTTCACCAAATTTTGGAAGTCAATCATACCCAGGGTAGTGAAGATTGGACTCAGTTCATCATTTAGTCCATCGATAAACATCCGACATTTATCAGCATCAGTCATACCCAGGGCAGTGAAGTTTTTGTTCATTAGGACAAGGTAGTTGTTTAGTCAAGATTCGAGTAGTGGCCTCTAACCAATACTCATCTACTTCGAGATTGGCTTCATCAGTGCCAGTGAATGTATAGGCCCGGTGTTGAGCCAGCTTGTCAATTGGGCCTATTTTTGGCACAGCAACATGAGGAGCAATAGGATGGTCTTGTTTCAAAGAAGTTACAAGATGATTGAACATCTCTTTCATGCTCAAGAGACATTCTTCCTGCACATGATTTATAGTAGGAGCTTCTTGTTGAGCAACAGCTTGGGCTCAATTTTGTGTTTATTGTTGTGGAGGATTTTGTTCCATCCTCACACTGCCTCCTTCATTCAAGGAGCCTTCAGGACTTTCATTGTCCCAGCCAAGTCTTGTTTTAGACATTTCTAGTTCAGGTAAAACAATAAGAGTTTAGTTTAAGCAAGGACACAAGCAACTTGAAATAGAACTCCTAGGTGGCATAATTAATCCTATATGATGCAAGAGAGCTCGGTTTAGTCCTAGAAATGATTAAAAAGCTTTGATTACCAAATAAATGTAACACCCTACCCCAGACTAGTACAAAACCAGCTCAGGAGTGTTACCAAGAAAGGACATGGACATAACAAACAAACAAAACAAAACAAACAAGCAAGACCAAGACAAGCATAAACAAGAACAAGGAATGGCATGAATTGATAACTCAACAATAGATGAACCAACAAGCAACCAAGCATTTGTTACTTATCAAACAAGCAAGCTCACATTTGATTTCAAGATATCCTAAGGCATTCGATTAGGCTTCTAAATTATTTCCTTTCATGATTTCATTACAAGTTACTACTTTCATGATTCATATTACAACATTCAATCTTTGATAACCTATCATATTCGAATGACCTAGGAGTACAAACATGCTTCATTTTATTTCATTTATCCTAGATGTATACATGTAATATATGATACCTAAATTTCTAACATGATTATTTGAACATTCAATTTGCATGTAACTAGTTTCCATTCAAGCCATACACTAAGTCATCCATTTGACAATCATCATATTAATACAAAACATCAACTACAACAAGATATATTCATATAAGACCATGATATTCTACAAGGAATTCGAATGGTAAGTCAAGCAACATGATTCATCTCATTCTACTTTCAATTCAAGCAAGACATTTGAAAGTTTCATTGTAAACTAGATCAAATACTTGATAATGCCATTTGTAATCTCATATATGTGCATCAAAATCATTCCATTACATGTAATCTAAGTCAATACAACTTGTATTTCATTTGTTAATCATGATCTTAAACATAGTAGGCCCATACAAGGGCAATATATACAAGTTTCAAGTGTTCCAAAATGCATGATCAAGCTACACTATATACATTCTAGTGCCACCAATCTAGGAAATGTACAAAACAAGTATGAAACCATACTTAGGCAATGTTTGTGTGACTTGCTTCTAGCTCAAGAAATCAGGCTTCAAGATCAAGCAACACTCGTATCCTTTATCTTGTAGTTGGGAAGAATGAAAACGAGAGTGATAAGTACAAGAATGTACTTAGTGAGTTAGTAACTAGTTATAACCATTTGTTATGTCAAGTTATGTATCATTTAATCAAGAATGAACCTAGCTAAGGTTTTCAAGCATTAGAGTGATCTTAGATAAGGCTTTCAAGCATTAAGATAATCCTAGCTAAGTATTTCAAGCATTCGGCTATCAAAGAATAAGAAACAATAATTCATACTTCATGTTTTCATATCAAGAATCAAGCACATCATGCTTTCAAAACAAGTAATCAAGTAAGTCATGCTTACATGACAAGTAACAAACAATTCATGGCTTTCAAGACAAGTAACATTCAATTCATGGATTTCAAGACAAGTTACATGTGTTTTAGGATTTTTATTACATTTGTTATCAATTAAACAACCATCTTGGTACTTAGTTTGTATAGGTAATCGAGTCTCCAACCAACTGTACCCACAAGATGCACCGTAGTGCTGGTCAACCCTCCTATTATCGCCAAAGACCATATACGTACCCTCCGTCTATCGCCAAATAGGGGCCTTAGCCCTGGACCTTTAGTCCACCCTGACACAAAGAGCTCTAGACTCTAAGGCATGCCCTTCTACCTAGTCCAACTAGCTACCAAGGTTGTTCGATTTACCATATATACAAGTTTATCAAGATCAAGATAATATCAAACAAGTTCATTTCATATTAGGCCCTTAGCCATTTGAGCCATAGCTCACATATCATGTAATTCTCATGTTTCATTTCACAAAGATGAGATGATATCTCAAGCAAGTTATTTAGCATTCGATCACATGCACCATGACACATACAAGCACCAATGTAACCACTTAAACATGCTTAGCATTCGAGTAAAACATGTATTCAAGATGTGATCAAATTTCATACATTGATAGTCATTTTTCCTTATTAAGTCAAGACAATATTAGATTCATTCAAGCATTACAAGAATGTAAACAAGCATGCATTGGTTAGGACCTAGTCCTAACCCTAGAGATAACTACACTTGAAATACTCCAAGCTTACCTAGTCTTGGATCCACACTCCTTTGTTCTTGGCTTTAGGATGTTCCACTTTTTCGTCATCCACCAAGTTCAATCTAGGTTCCAACACATTACAAAAGTACAAGAATGTCAAAACAAGATCGTATAATCATTCAATCAAGGCAATGTTACAAGTATATAACATACACAATTATGGCAGCATGTTCATATACATTTTTCACTACACTGAACCACACTTATCTATACTATAATTCATGTAAAATAGGGAAGAATCAATGCCCCAAAACTGTTTACAATGCAGTTTACAAATTGCCACAAAATAGTGTACAATTACCTAAACTATTGTTACTAGGTAGCTCGTAGTCTGTTCACTTAAACATGCATAAATTTCATTTCGTACGTTGAAGTTTCAATTGGTTTACACCATTGGAAAGCTAACTTAACTGTCTTTCTAACCATATAGGGTTGCAGTTTAGTTATTTGTCAATTAATACAGTTTTTAACTTAAAGCCAGGGCATTTTGCTACACTGGACAGTTTGCACTATCCCTAGTGTTTCTTCTCTACAATTCAGTATACAATCTAGAATTAAGTTATGTTTTCTCCTAATGAATTTAAACATATCAAGGTGTTGTCCATAAAATTTCAGCCTTAAATTCGTTTTATACAATTTATGGTGATTTTTCAAAGTTACTACCCAGAACAGAGCATTCTGGGCAGATTACACTAGGTTGAGTTCCTAGTTTCATAACTCAGTTTAACAAGGTTCTAACATGAGAATTCAATTCATTTTCATGTTCTTACTTTTCTAGTTTCAAAGTTACTACCCAAAACAGAGCATTCCGGGCAGATTACACTAGGTTGAGTTCCTAGTTTCATAACTCAGTTTAACAAGGTTCTAACATGACAATACAATTGAGCAGCCCATTACCTAATTTAACTAATCCAATTAGGTGCTTTCACATTTCCAGCAACTTATCTATTCAATTCAATCTTCATTTCATCTAACAATGTGATCAAAATAGGGTTCTATATACATTTAGCCTTTTCACACATTTTCACTAGTAAAACAGTCCCTAATCAAGACTGTTTTCATCCATACTTCCTATTCTCAAATTTCCAGCAATCATTTACATTTTATTTAGCAATTTAGCTACTAGAAATCACAATTTCAAGTTCAATTAGAAGCTAGCATGATCCTAACATACATAACAACCATCCAAGTCAATCTAAACAACAAAGACATCATCAATTCAAGATTCAACCCTTCTATAACATGTAGGGATCAAGCATTATACCTTCCCCCAGCTTAATTTAATCAAGGGTAAATCAAAAAGCTTGAATTTGAAGGTGTTGAAAGAAGCTTTTCTCTCTTTTCTCTCTCTACCAATCGGCCATGGAGGATAATGGGAGGAAGATGATGATTTTTGTTCATTATTTCCCCAAGCATGCGATGGGTCATCCTCAATTTTGGCACATGTTCTCATCAAATGAGAACATGTGTCAAGGCCTTGATTTAATTTCAAATTTACATGCAATCTTTATAGTTTTGCATGTTCACATTTCCATCCTTCCATTTATGCCGTCTAGTTTTAATTTCAATCCAATTTGGTTCTAATTTCACCTTTTTGATCTTAAGGATAGCTAATTTTCATTCTTCTTTAATTTGACTACCACATATATTCAATTAGCCTATAGTTTAGATAGTGGTAACATTCCTAGGCCAATTTTAGGGTGTTACACCTTTTTCTGTAGTTAACCTTACCCTGATGAAATTCATCATTCAAATAGTGAGTAAACAAATTTTCATATCATTCGGAGATCATTTGTCCATTTAATTAAGCCTTAACCTAATCATTGACAAAAATGTAAACAATGCAAAACAATATTCTTCACCCCTTAACAGATTTAACTATCACCGTACCGATACACTATAGCCATATTAGTACGCCTTAACCTAATTCCCAAATTCATATTCAATTGCAATACACCTGTACCGATACGGTTGAGGGTCGTACTGATACTGGTTGACCATGTTGACTCCGTATCGATACACCTTGACCCCGTACCGATACCATTTTTTATCCCAAATTCCTATAGCCAAAACTCGTACCAATACGCCTAGGCCGTATTGATACTCCCCTTATTGACCATCATTGACCTGACCAAATATGCAAGGTCGTATCGATACACCATCCACCGTATCGATACGCCTTGTACTAAGATGACATATTTTTGCTGGTTTTTATTCGAATTGACCTATCTATCATGGTCCAAATATAATGAAACTTTACTAGCAAGTTTTAATCAACATAAACTACTAGCATGCCAAATTTCATGTTGAACCGAATCTGTTTACCAAGTTTTTACCTTTTAGAGCCAATTATGCATTTTTAGTCACATTTAAGCCATTTCAAAAAGGATCATTAGGGAACTGGGCACTATTACACTACAAGCACACATTACACATATCAAAATGACCTTATGTGACTGTCCTAGGTACTTTGCCACCCTACTAGAAGTTTATAAGTTTGATATACATTACTTCAACTTGCTTGTGACTTGTGCAACGCAACAACTTTCCCAATCTCCAACTTGAATCTCATAACCTGAAATGGATGAAATGCAATGCATTAGGCATATTGTGCCTAGTGAGGTAGTCAAAATAACACAATGTCATGGAAATGAACTACAATTCATATCTTTCCAACAATGCAATAGATCTATATTAGCAACGTAATGTAACGATAAAACAAAAAACATTGTCTCAATGTCTATGTTCAATGGCAATATCAATAGCAATGACAATGTCCAATGGTCTCAATGATATCAATAATGGTTGAAGCTTCATTTGCAATGTTTCGATGACAATAGTGTCGCTATCAACAATGATCGATGACAATGGCTACATGAGTGCTATATCAATGCTATGCTAATATCCTACACTTTCATGGTTCAATGACAATAGAGATGGTAATGACAATAACAATATTCGTTGACAATAACGATACCTACGTCCGATGTTCAATAGCAATAGCGATGACAATAACAATGTTCAACACTAGAACGATAGCTTACCAATGCTTACCATAATGTCCGACAAGTGATTCGATGCAATAATCCCTAACAACGGGGTTGAAAATGATGATTTTTATTAACAATGAAGTCGGGAAAGGCACCTAGCCTAATCTCGAGACTTTGAATACACTCACCTCGATAATTTAAAGCTTTCAAGGCTCTCGGATAGAAATTCCCTTGTTCCTAGCATTTGTTGGTGACGGTGGATGATGAGCTAGGTAAAAACAATAGGATTCGATTAGATTCAATAATACGATACTGAAATCAATATAATGATATCAAAATAAATATCGAAGCTCGAAATAACTGTTAGCCAGCAAACTCCATGGATAGCCAAACTATAACTTAGGATTAGGCTTGATTTATCCATGGATTCTAACAATAGTTTGGGGATTATGACTTAACCGATTGATTACAATGTTTTGATAACAATTAATCGAAGGAAAAGTTATATTGAAGTAAAGCTCCAATAGAGGTGCTTGCTTAGGAAGAAGAAGATGACAACTTGGTGAGGAGCTTGCTTGAATAAGTAACCGGGTAAGTCTTCCTAACTCCCAATTCTTTCCTTTTTAATTAGGATATCTTTCCTTCTTGTGAAGGAATTGATTCTACTTATCTCACGTAGGGAAATTTTAATTGAGAATGGGCTAATCACAAGATTTGTCCATCAACTCTCAATGGTTTATAGTTCTACCCCCAAACTTCTAATTCTTACGATTTAGCCATTAAAATATTCCTTATAATCCCATTAAGATCTTTTAAACAATAATTCAACTCAAATAAAGTCCACTATCGATACTATCGACCTTGTGGTTAATATCAATACAATATTTTGACATTTTTTATATAGGTTTCTAATCGCTGGAGCCCAATTTTGGGTAGGCCGAATTTCGTGGTGTTACAACTATCCCCCAAAAGAAAAATTTGTCCTCAAATTTTACTTGAATCGAAGAGGTGAGGACATTGCTTCTGCATTGTCTCCTCTGGTTCCCACGTTGCTTCCTTAGTGGTGTGGCTCTTCTAGTGCACTTTAACCAATAGAATAGTCTTGTTACGAAGCCTCCTAACTTCCTTTGCAAGAATTTGAACTGTTATTCCTTCAAGGATAAGTTGGACTGAATTTCCACATATTTAGATTCAATAATGTGTGAAGGATCAGAACGATACTTCTGAAGCATGGATACATGAAACACGTCATGGATTTTGCTCATTTCTGAGGGCAACAATAAGCGATAAGCCACAGGGCCAACTTTTTCGTAACCTCGAAGTGTTCAATAAATCGGGGGCTTAGTTTCCCTTTCTTACCAAACCTCAAAACTTTCTTCCACGGAAAAACCTTGAGAAAGGCTCTTTCATCCACTTCATATTGAATATCCCTTCACTTAAGGTTAGCATAGGCCAACTGTCTGTCAAATCTACTTTCAAATGGTCATGGATAATGGCAACCTATTCTTTAGTTTCTTGAAGTAATTAAGGGCCCAATATCTTGCCTTCACCGGCTTAGACCAACATAAAGGAGTTCGACAATGCCTCCCATACAATGCTTCATAGGGTGCCATCTTAATAGAAGTTTGGTAACTATTGTTGTATGCAAATTCAATAAGGGATAGAGATTTCTCCCATGACTTGCCAAAATCGATAATACTTGCTCGTAGCATGTCTTCCAAAATCTGTTTTACTCTTTCTGATTGACCATTAGACTACGGGTGAAAAGCAGTACTAAGATTAACTATGGTGCCCATAGCTCCTTGCAAATACTTCTGAAATCGAGATGCAAATCGGGGATCTCGATCAGAGATGATAGATTTAGGTACACCATGGAGTCGAATGACTTCCTTGATATACAAGTCACCCAACTTGGGAAGTCTATAGTCCATTCGAACCGGTAAGAAATGTGCTGACTTGGTCAAACGATCCACAATGACCCAAATTGCACGGTGTTTAGTGGGAGTCAGAGGCAGACCACTGACAGAGTCCATGGTGATTTTCTCCCACTTCTATTGCGGTAGATCAATAGGTTGCGGTAATCCGGTAGGAACACCGTGTTCATCCATAACACGCTGACACGTGAGGCACTTGGACACAAACTCAACTATGGCTTGTTTCATGCCCGGCCACCAATAAAGCTCCCATAGGTCCTTATACATCTTTACTGACCCTGGTGAATGGAAAAAGAGCTCGAATGAGCTTCCTTGAGGATATCAATACGAAGAGGTTCATCATCAGCTACGTAGACTCGGTCACGAAAACATAGAAGTCCTTCGAAATTCAATCTAAAATCTGGGTTATCTTGCAGCTTGGAGATGATGGCTTGATGTTTAGAGTCATGTCCTTGCAATGCTTGAATCCTCGATGTAATGATAGACTGAACTTGAAGTTCAGCTGCAAAGCAACAGTGCTTTTTAAGACAGAAGTAAGCGTTGATAGCTTGAGGAGCTACAACACAAGTATTTACAATAAGTCGATATACGAATCGTCACAATAAACTTGAGAGTCAACAACAAAACTTACCAGGCATAGATGATACGGAGGCCAGGATCCAAGAATTACCTCAAAATCTAGGTACCCTCTAGATCACAACTAATCTAGCAAACTCACTAATATGATCCGAGAAAACCCCAAACTCCACGTTCAGCAAACCGATAATAATGCACGATCTTGATGTAGAAAACAAGATAGGATGAATTTGACAGTGGCGGTGTTGGATAGATTTGTCCTTGGCACCCTCCTAATCGCAATTGAATAGGCAAACACCTGCAAAACGGCACGAGTCTCTCCGATGAATGGATGATGACGAGATAGATGTTGTAGGATATTTTGTCCTCGACACCCTCTTAGACGCGATTATATAAGCAAGCAACCTCAAGCGGCTGTAACCCACCCTCCTAGATGCAATTACCTAGGCAAGCAAGAGTGTGAAAATGATCTCCATTACAAGAACTTGACGAACTTATGTTGAAGAAGACTTCTGATACGAAAAATAACAAGGCAAATCTATCTACCTTGAAAATAAAATGGCCCATGGCCAAAGGTTTTTGCAACTCATAAATTCATGATGTTGTGCTTATTAATGAAGCAAATATGCCTTTAAATAGGCTACAAATGAAGAGTTCAACTTAAATTAGGAAAAGTAAACATAATAATAAAATAAATAAACATATTTTATCTAACCTAAAAGCTAATAAATAAATAAAAAATCTAATCCTAAATCATCTAAATATCTTCATAAAGAATCCTAGATTAAATTTAAGTACAAATAATCAATAAAATTATTGAAAAATCGTAATAAATAATATTTCCCCTAATAAATCCGTATAGAGATTTCTGCTCGCATAGTCTTCACTAAAACGGACATAACTTGAGCTCCCGATGTCAAATTGATGCGTTTCAAGATGCGTTGGAAATCTAAGAGACATACGAATATGTTTGAAGAAGACATGTAGACTCAGAAGTGGCCGGATCCCATCCGAAAATTCGATGGAAGTAGGCTGAAATTCCATACTTATAAAACATCTTCAACTATTTGGCTACAGTGCATCATTTTAGCCCCCCATACATGTATCAATAGGTTTGCGGCTGAGTGCATCAGCAACAACATTTGCCTTGCCCGGGTGGTAGTCAATGACAAGGTCATAGTCCTTGAGGAGTTCCATCCATCTCCGTTGTCGAAGGTTCAACTCTTTTTGAGTTAGGAGATATTTGAGACTTTTATGATAGGTGAAGAGGTAACATTTCTCCCCGTAGAGATAATGCCTTCAAATCTTCGACGCAAAGAAAACTACGACCAATTCTAAATCATTAGTAGGATAATTCATCTCATGTGGCTTGAGTTGTCTCGATGCATATGTAATGACTTTGCCTTCTTGCATCAATACACGTCCTAACCTGAGATGCGATGCATCACTGTAAACCGTGTAGTCCTTTCCCGACTTAGGTTGGGTTAGAACTGGCGCGTGAGTTAAAACTTGTTTCAATTGATCAAAGCTCCTTTGTTGATTCGTAGTCCAAACGAACATAGCTTCCTTTCTAAATAACTTTATTAGAGGGGTTGCTATCATAGAAAATCCTTTAATGAATCTCCTATAGTAGCCAACAAGACTAAGAAAACTTCTTACTTTGCCAATATTCTTCGGTAGTTACCAATCAAGAATGGCTTGAATCTTTTTCGGGTCCACTTGGATGCCCGAGGCCGATACAACGTGCCCAAGGAAGGCAACTTCAGTAAGCCAGAACTCACATTTGGAGATGTTGGCGAATAACTGCTTCTCTCTAAGGGTTTAAAGCATAATGCGAAGGTGATCACGATGCTCTGATGCATCCTTAGAATAGATTAGGATGTCATCAATGAACACCACCATGAATTTGTTGAGATAGGGTCTAAAATCTGATTTATTAGGTCCATAAAATCTGCCGGTGCATTGGTTAGCCCAAATGGCATCACCAAGAATTCATAGTGACCGTATATTGTACGGAAGGCAGTTTTAGGCACATCACATTCTTTAGCTCTCATTTGGTAATAACTAGACCTTAAATCGATCTTGGAAGACACGGTTGCATCTTTGAGTTGAGCGAATAGGTTATCAATTCTTGGCAATGGATATTTGTTCTTGATGGTCACCTTGTTCAACTGCCGGTAATCAATGCATAACCTCATGGAACCATCATTCTTCTTCACAAAGAGAACCGGAGCTCCCCTAGATGAGGAACTTGGTTGAATGAAGCCCTTATCAAGCAAATCCTGAATTTGGGTCTTCAATTCTTTTAGCTCAATGCTGCCATTTGATAAGGTGCAATGGACACTAAAGTAATTTCAGGTTGTACATCGATGCCAAATTCAACCTCATGAATTGGGGGTAAACCTGGGAGTTCATCATGAAAGACATTAGGAAATTCACACACAGTGTCAACATCTGATAATTATACCCCATCACTTGCCTCAATTGGCAAAGCATACAAGGATGGGTTTCTGGAATTCATCAACACAATGCTCTCCTTGCCAAGGCCTCGCAGATACAGTTTCTGTTTACTATAATCCACCCATGCTTGATGCTCACTAAGCCAATCTAGACCAATATCACATCAAACTCGTGGATCGGTAAAGCCAACAAATCGGCCACGAAAGGAATCCCTTGAATCACCACAAGGCAATTCTTACATACAAAGTTTATGATGACACAATTACCAAGAGTGTTATTTACAGTGATCTTCGATGCTTTGGGTTCACTGGTCATTCCATATTTCTTAACCAATTCAGTGCTTATGAAAGAGTGAGTAGAGCCAATGTCAATCAATGCATATAAGGGATGAGAATACAGTTCAATGGTACCTTCAATCTTTGTCCATTTACCTTGACGACAGTGTCATCATCAAGCTTCTTGATGTCTACAACACCATGAGGGTAGACTTTGCGCACTATAAAAGGGCTTGACCATTGCGATTTTAGCTTGCTAGGGAAGAGCTTTAGCCTAGAGTTGTAGAGAAGAACTTGTTGGCCTTCGAAAAATGTCGTGGCAAAAGATGTTTTTCGTGCCACTTCTTGGTCTTCTCCTTATATAGGCGTGCATTCTCGTAAGCTTGAGCCCTAAATTATTCCATCTCATTTAATTCTAAAAGCTTTTTCTCTCTAGCCAACTGGGCAACTAGATTGAGCTTTTTGATTGCCTAATAGGCTTTGTGTTCGAGCTCAACGGGAAGGTGACATGCCTTGCCATAGACAAGCTTGAATGGAGACATTCCCAGGGTGTCTTGAAGGGTACTCGATAAGCCCGCAGTGCTTCATTGAGTCTTGGAGACCAATCTTTCTCCTTGGGGTTAACCACATTTTCTAAAAGTTGCTTGATTTCTTGATACACTATGTGATGTCCCATAGCATGGCTTAGGAGAATGTATTGTTCTTAATTTTAATTGTAGTTAAATTGGGAGATTAAACTATTAGAATAAAGGATTTTGGGCCTTAATCGAAGAATGAAGAGTTTGAAGGTTCAATTGTAAATTGGACTAAAATCTTAAGTTATAAGACTTAAGTATTGCATGCCAATGTTAGAAGACTTTGTGGACAATCCACATATCCTCATCCCCTTAATTGAATCGGCTATTGGGAACAAACAAATAATATCCTTCATCTTCATTCTTGTTACACCGGAAGCTGAGTAGGGAGAGAGGGAGGCTAACGAGTAAGAAAGATTTGTATGTAGTTAATCGGTCATGAAGATTTGAATTTGGTTAAGCTTCGTTTTGTTTTGCAAAAATTAGAGAAGGTAAACTATATTCTCCTTCCCAAGAGTCTCTTGATTTATTTCTAGTTGTTTGTGATGCCTTGCTTGGATTAGAGATGCTTGTTTACAATGTTGGAATTGTAGTTGTTGGCAAATTGGATGATCATTTGAGTTGTTTAGATTGTGGCATGATCCGAATTCAGGAATTGTGATTATAGATACAAGTGAAATGTTCTTAAATTTCAGAATTTGATATTGAGTAAATCATGTGTTGACGTCACCCAGTAGTTGTTAGTTGTTCGAATGAATTGGGATTGTCTTTAGAGAAAAGTTGATCAAATTCACCTTGTAGGGTTCATTCTAGAATTGAATTATATGCTGGACTATATATATATCAATTGGGATGAAAATGCATGATTTGGATTTGTGTAAATGACACAATTGAGCTTGGTTATGTATGCTTCGGTTAGAACAGGGACTGCTCTATTTCAACAGTAATTTCGGGTCTATTGGAGTCTAAAATTAGACTAAAATGATTTACATAGGATTATATATGTTATAAGGAATATTGGTAAGTTAAGTCTAAGTAATTAAGGACTAGGAAGAGTCCAAAACTGTTAAGTTGACTAATGTATATCAGAATTGTTTATGCGAATTTCCTTGAGTACTTGAATGTTGTCTAATAAGTATATAAAATTTTTATTAGATTGTGAAGAGATCGGTGGGAAAAAGACCTTAAATGATCAG
Organism: Hibiscus mutabilis; assembly: GCA_019671005.1. Classification (NCBI taxonomy): domain Eukaryota; kingdom Viridiplantae; phylum Streptophyta; class Magnoliopsida; order Malvales; family Malvaceae; genus Hibiscus; species Hibiscus mutabilis. Next base: position 36,616,702 of record CM033718.1, on the reverse strand, counting down.
ATTGATGATAGGCAAAATGGGGGTATTGATTTGAGATCAATCTTAGCTTGGAAGAAATCTGTGACTGTAAACCATACTTGTTTAGCAGAGATGTTGTTATGGTATTGAATAAATCGAATTGTTGCTTAAGGCTAAAGTGCCCATGAGAGCTATTGTTGATATTATGGAATAAGGTAAGTACACCAAGGTAAGTTGTGATGGTTGTCAATGTTAAGTAATGGTCTTGGTGTGAGTAAATTGATTAACTTAGTTAACAATTAAGAACTCTAATTGAATGTTTGTATATCTAGAGGATGCAGCTAATGAAATGTAAAGTATCTTAAATACCTTGATTAGTATTGGTCCTAGCTTGTTTGGCATGCCAAAGTTCCTGAGCTCAGCTTGTTACGGACTACAGTCCTTTGCGGTACCAAGGTACCTTGAATATACTCGAGTCTGTGAAATTCCAATGGTAAATCTACCATTGCTTGTTAATGTCTTGAAGATAAATATTGATCCTAGGCTAGTATCTAATCAAGGCTACTAATACCAACCAAGGGGTTGCTTGAATAAAATCTCTTTGAGTTGAAGAATGCTTAGTAACATGGGTAATGGTTTAGTGACTCTTGTAGAAATTGTTTGATATAATGTTTAGTTTTGGCCTTGATAGAATTATTTTATTTTAAGCATGACTATGTATGGAATAGCTTGATGAAGTAGTTTACAATCATTTTGTTTCATAACTTGTCAAGGCTGAATCTCTAATTGCTCACCCTGATCTTTCAGGAGTTGTTGATACCTAAGTTGAATTTCGGAAGGTTGCGCAAGATCACAAGAAGACACCCAAAGTATGATTTGTAGGATACTTATAGACTTCTAGAAAGGGTGGCACTAGATTGTAAACTTAACTTAGGTTGTTTTGAGTAAATCTTGAATGCTTGTATAAAGTCTTTAAGCCTCGTATGTGGCATGTTTGATATGCTTGCTTGATTTGTTGAATTATGGATAACTGTAGTAATAGTTTAGTATAAGCATGATAGTTTGGTTTAGTTTAGAGCTTCTGATGAATTGATGTTATATTTTGATTAGTATGCTTAACCTATCGAATGGAGTTCTACAAGATCCATGTACCAAATTATGATTAGTTGAATTAGTGGTATGAAAACATACCCAGATAGATAGAATTATACCTATGATTATATAAATGAGTACCTTTCCCTTTGATCATGTGATTATTCATGAAGCACTGAATTAAGATGCAATAATGTGGTCTATTGTAATAGAATCCCAATCTTGTTTGTTTCTTGAAGCCATGTTAAGTTGAACCCTTATTAACTTGTTTGAACAATTGCTTGATTAAATCCTAAAATTTAAGTGGTGATAAACAACCCTAGTCTTAGTCTAAATCGAATAGCCTTAAAATTTATATGTTGGTTCTAAATGTTGGATTCTAGATTGGTGTATGTTTGTCTCTCCTAATTTGATTGTCAGGCTAGTTTGTCTTCTCTTCTTAGATAAGTAACTCGTTAGTATCTAAATAGATTAAAACATTCGCTTGCCTGATTTGTTTCACATTTCCTTTACTAGTTCGAATGTTAGCTTGGGTGTTAAGTTATCTTATTTTTCTCCTTTAATTAGGTAATACCTTCTAGGTCCTTCGTGAGGGTATTACACTATATTCCGCTTGGCCATTGGTCTGAGGATTGTATGCCGTAGCAATTTTATGCCGCACTCCATACTTCTGCAATGCTTTAGCAATAAGGCTATTGTCAAAGTGGGTTCCTTCATCACTTATGATGGCTCTTGGGGCTCCAAATCTTGTGAGAGTGAAGGAACTTCAAAGCAGTCTTGGAGTAATTCTTCGGTGTAGCTATTGCTTTAACCTATTTTGACACATAGTCAATGACTAATATGATGTAGAGATCTCTGAAAGATGATGGAAGTGGTCCCATGAAATATATTCCCCATACATCAAAGAGTTCCACCTCCAGAATGCATTGCAATGGCATTTCATTCATTCGAGAAATATTCCTCGTCCTTTGGCATCTATCGCATGCCTTGCCGAATTCATGTGCATCCTTGAAAAGTGTGGGCAAATAGAATCCTAACTGTAGGACCTTTGTAGCAGTCCTAGTTCCTCCAAAATGGCCTCCACGTGAAGATGAATGGCAATGAAATAAAATCTCCTTTTGATCCTCTTCGGGGACACATCTCCGAATCATTTGGTTAGCACATTGCTTGAACAAATAGGGATCATCCCAAAAGTAGAATCGCACATCATGTTTGAACTTCTTGTTGCCCTGGCTATTCAGATCATAAGGAAAAATACCACTAACAAGAAAGTTAACAATATCAGTATACCATGGAATTGTTGTAGCATATAATATTTTCTCATTAGGGAATTCTTCCTTAATCTCTAATTTCTCATTGTTTTCAGCCTTATTTTCTATCCTAGAAAGATGGTCAACAACTTGATTCTCACAACCCTTTCAACCCTTAACTTCCAAGTGAATTCTTGCAAAAGAAGTATCGACCTAATAAGTTTAGGTTTAGTATCCTTATTAGTCACTAAGTACTTTATAGTAGAATGATCTGTGTATAGGATGACCTTAGTGCCTATCAAGTATGCTCTAAACTTATCAAAGGCAAACACAACAGCTAGCGGTTCTTTTTCAATGGTTGTGTAATTTTGTTGTGCATCATTCAAGGTGTGACTAGCATAATAATTAACATGGAAAAGTTTACCTCGACGTTGACCAAGTCCTGCCCCATTACGTAGTCACTAACATCACACATCAGCTCTAATGGTGAAGTCCAATCTGGGGGGAACAACTATGGGTGCTGAGATGAGCTTCTCCTTGAGTTCCTTAAATGCGTTGTAGCATTCTACATCAAAGTGAAGGGCTGGTTTTGCTGTAGCAAAGTGCATAGTGGGTTGGATATCTTGGAGAAGTCCTTGATGAACCTCCTATAGTAGCTAACATGTCCTATGAAACTCCGAAACCCCTTTATTATGGTGGGTGGTGATAGCTTCTCGAACACTTCAACCTTAGCTTTATCTACCTCTATCCCTTTTTGTGACATCTTATGGCCTAGAACAGTCCCTTCGGCCACCATGAATGGCACTTCTCCCAATTGGGAACCAAATCAGCTTCTTCGCATCTCTTGAGTACCTTGACCAAGTTGCCTAAACACGATTCAAAAGTATCTTTGGAGATTGAAAAATCATCTATGAAGATCTCCAGAAATTCTTCAACCATGTCAGAAAAGATCGCCAACATGCACCTTTGAAAAGTAGCTGGAGTAGTGTAAAGCCCAAAGGGCATCCTTCAAAAAGCGCAAGTACCATAAGGACAAGTGAAAGTTGTCTTCTCTTGATCTTCCGGTGCTATAGCAATTTGGTTCTACCCTGAATATCCATCAAGGAAACAGTCGAAGGATTTGCCAGCCAATCGATCAAGCATTTGATCAATGAATGAGAGGGGGAAAATTGTCCTTATTGGTTGCCTTGTTGAGATTCCGATAGTCCACGCAAATTCTCCACCCCGTGATAGTCCTTGTGGGTAACAATTCATTGTCTTTATTGCTCACCACGTTCATGCCTCCCTTATTCAGTACACATTGCGTCGGGCTGACCTATGAACTGTTGGATATTGGGTAGATAACTCCAACATCGAGCCACTTAATTATCTCCTTCATCACCACCTTCTTCATGATTGGATTGAGCCTTCTTTGGGGTTCAATAGAAATGCTGTGACAATCATCAAGCAAATTTTTGTGCATACAAATAGTAGGGCTTATACCCTTCAAGTCAGGCATAGTCCACCCTAGAGCTTTCTTATGTTATGATAACATACTTATCAAGATACATTCTTGCTTAGGGGTTACACTAGAAGAGATTATCACAGGTAATGTCTCATTATTACCCAAATAAACATATTTAAGATGTGAAGGTAATGGCTTCAACTCTAATGTGGGTGTGTGCTCAAGGGAAGGTTTAGGAGGGATAAATTTAGCAAAATCTAAAGGTTCAAAATGCGTACCTGGTCTAGCAATGAGTAAGCTAGACTGCAGCACCTCCAATGGGAACTCCTCAAGCTTTTTATTGTCCTCCTCATTGAGTTTCACATAGTCTTTAATTTGCACAACATTGTTGCAGCATAATACTACAGATTCATCTTCTGTCATAGCATCTATGTGTTGACACTCCTCATGTTCATCCACACATTTGAGGGTGTTGAAGACATTTATAGTCACCTTATGATCAGCCACTATCATGGTGAACTCACCTTTCTCATAGTCAATCAAGATTAGACCAGTTGCTAAGAATGTTGCCCCAAAATAATGGGTGCTTTGTCATCTACTTGACAATCAAGGATAAGGAAGTCAGCTGGGAAGACAAATCGCCCACCTTGACCACAACATCTTCTATCTTTCCTTCCGGATAGACATGTGCCCGCTAGTTGCAAGATTACCATGGTGGGTCTTGCATCTCCCATTCCAAGCTTCATAAAGATTGATTTGGGCATTTGAATAACACTAGACCCAAGGTCTCATAAGGCTTTTCCAACATAACTATCTCCTATAGAACATGGAATGATGAAGCTACCCAATCACTTCTTTTAGGTGGCAATTTGCTCAATACAGAATAACATTCTTTTGTTGCAGCAGTAGTCTCATACTTTTCAACTTTCCTTTTCTTGGTGACAATATCCTTGAGAAACTTAGCATGTGTAGGCATTTGATCAATGGCCTCTAGAAATGGAACATTGATATGCAGCTGGTCAAGAATATCTACAATTCTTTTGAACTGAAGGTCATCTTTTTGCTTCTTCAACCTTTGAGGGAAGGTTGGTGGGGACATGACTTCATCCTCCACTAGTGGGGTTTTCTCTTTCGTTGTAGCAATGTTCTGTTCTCCATCGGTAGGTTCCTTCTTCAAGCCATCATTCTCTTTTCCTTCTAGAGTTAAATCCTCTTGCAAAGCTGGTTCTTTAACCACAGATTTAGGTTTGAGGTCTTATACTTTCTTCCCCCCAAACTTATCTTCCTTGTTAAGTTGGGTGCAACTTCTCTTTGCCATGATTTTTAGTGACTTCAGTATCACTAGACAAACTACCTTGAGATCGAGCATGCAAATTTTGAGCGATTTGTCCTACTTGGGTTTCCAAAGCTCTCAAAGATGAGCTATGGCTCTCAAGCAGTGCACCTTGACTCTTGATACACGCTGAATGGTCTTGAAATAAAGCCTTCGTGGTTGTCATAAAATCTTGGAAAATAGCTTCCAAAGAGTTGTTGTTCAATGAAGAGGCTGAACTGTAACACCCAAAATTTCAATTTATAAAGTGTTACATTAGAACCTTGATCGATTACATTAGTGCTTAAAATGAAGATTTAAATCTTTAATTATCCATAGGACTAAAATCTAAGATTTAAGACTTGAGTGGCTAGTTTCTTAATGACTTAACCGAAATGCTAAACAAAGGAGATGGTTGCATGCTAAATTTTAAATAATTGAAGGGCTTGACCATGTGTCATAAGATGAAGGAAATAAGTGGAGGGGAGAGAGGGGTATATAACTTGAATGGAAGGAAAACAACCATCTTCTTCCTATGAAAATTCTGATTGTTTGAGAGAAAGAAGAGTGAGAATTTCATGAACTCTTGTGGATCTAGGCTAGTGGAATGAATGTTTGAGCTCAATTTGAGTAACAATTCAAGGAAGGTATGACACCCTTTCCTTTTCACATTTTCCTGATCATTGAACTTGGGTGATTTATGCAATCCTTGTTTGGCTTGGTTCAATATGTGCATAATTTCTTAGTTGGGGATTTTTGAGCTTATTGTTAGATTGAATTATATGATATAGAATCAAATAGACAATAGGAAATGTGGTTCCGAATTGTGCTTAAGTAAGTAAGAATTGCTCAAATTGTAAAAAACATAGCTCATTTATGGATCAATTATTTCATGGAAATCAAATGAAATTAAAGATTGAGAATTTCTTACAATGATATGAAAACTGCTTGTTGTGGGATTAAAATGAAATTAAGGTTTGGATATATGTTGCTTGGAAAAGTTGAATGAATGTAATTGAAATAATATATTTTGATGATTATAACTTGGGTTGTCTTGGTAACTTGAAAACAGTGAAGTGACTAGATTTTAAGTTGAAAATAGTTTTATATTTGAATTTGAGAACTAGGGATTGCCCTCTTGTTAGGAACAGTTTGAGGGATTGTTCTGCCTATATTACTGTATTTAGAGGACTGTTATACAAAGTTTTGGGACTGTTTTGCTTAAATATTGTGTTGTTAGATTTTAAATTATGTGAACAAGGTAACAAGGCAGTTTTCGGGGGGTGAAACCTGCCCTGTTTCGAAGGTGCATAATGTACCAAGTTGTTTAAACATTTATAAGGGTTTGGGAGGGGTGTTCAAGGTTGTTTCAATACTAGAACAATTTCCTTAACCATGTATTTAAGAAATCTATGAAATGGGACTGTTTTGAATTCATATTTGAATGTTAAGATTTAAGTGTGTGTATGGATTAGTGATGGTTGGAATTGTCTCGATGAAATGTACAACTTATTGTTTTAAACTGAGAAGATTGTGAAGGGAAAAGAACTAACAATAAGCAAGGATTAGATAGATAGAAAGGGATTGTAATTCGGGACCAGCAAGAGCTCGGATAAACCAGTGAGTTAGTTTAAAGCCTCAGGAAAGGCTAATAACCTTTCTGATCATTTCTTGCTAGATATTATTGATTTGAATTGATTTAATACTCATTTTAAATGTGCAAGCATGGATGCCAGGTACGTTTTAGTAAAATATGTAAATTGGTATAGGAGTATGTGATTAATAGCATGGAAAAGAATTTAAGTACTATAGACATCTTGAATTATGCTGGTTCAAATGTTTATGTAACTAGCATGATTGATTGTTGTTGGTGAAGCAAAATATGTCTATGCTTGACTAATATGTATAATTTGATACATAGCATGTAATGCAAGATATAAATGAATTAACAAGTGAAATTTCAGGCTAGAAAGCCATCTAAACAAGCATGTATGATACATGAAATTTAGAGAGGTGAATGTATATTTATGGGCCTTAAATGAGAAAAAAATGGGGTTATTGAATTCTTATTGTGACATCAATAAAAAAAGTTGAAATATTGGTATTAAATAAAGATGACATTTATAAAGTCTTGGTCTCGAGTCGGTCTTAGGTTTAATTGGCATGCCCTAGAGTACATAAAGCTTAATGTCGGGTTGGATTACGGTCCGGGACAATGGTCCCTATTTGGCGATAGTAGGAGGGAAGTTGTTGGTCACTTGGCGACAGTAGGAGGGATTGAACAGTACTGCGAGTATCAAATGATATTTCATGGATGACAATTGGTTGGGGACTTGGGTACCTAGACTAGAACATCGATTCTCAAGGCTATAAAGTTAAATAAATATGAATGAAGATATTGAAAGATTTTGTCAAAAGTAATAACTTGTATATTAAGAAATCTAATATATTGATAATGATGAATCAATTCTTTGTTATGAATAATGATAATTAAAGTTTTACATCGAAATGACCATGAAAATGAACTTGAGATGAATATGATAAGCCTTAAGCATATTGATGATGTTCGAATGAAGGCTCAGAAGTAAATGTTCATGTTTCAATGCTATATATAATGATATGAAATATTCTTCTTAGAACCTTTATCTTGAATATATGAATATTATGCTTAGACTAAATGAAACTTGATTTGTTACTTGTTTGGTTGATAAGAAAAATTCTTGGTTTGTTAAATTTATGGCCATATCCGAAGCATGCTCTTTGAATAGGCATATTTACCTTGTCATTCCATTCTTGCCTCGAAAGACGAACTCGTAGGAATAGTGAAAGATACCCTATTATAGGATTGCTATAGATGCTTTAAACTCTCTCACTAAGCTCATGCTTAATGACTTTCTTTCACTACCTTGCAGATTAGTTTTTGGAGAATTACCACTTTTGGGGAGCTTAATCAAGTCACAAGGCCTCATTGAAAGTATGTTATGTTACCTTGTTCTAACTCCTAGGATGGTGGCACCTTAGTGATTGTATATATATGCCTAAGTTTTCATATTATTTTGGCATGTAAGGCCTAAACCCGTTCTCAGTTTGTAAATCTATTATGGTAGGCTATTGAATGGATGAATGCATGTTGGTTTGAATGAAAGATAGTCATGATATAGGAGATGGATGTTATATTGAAAGTATATGATTTATAATTTGGTTCTAGTTCTCTAACCTGCTTGAAATGTGGTTATGAATTGGTTGATTTACTTAAAATGTGCTTAAAATTTTAGTTATAATATTGGACCATGTGATTTTGGTAATTGAGATAATGTTTGAAATGTTTTGGTATGTGTTGAATTCTTGGTTGGAAATGTTTGCTAGAAAGGAACTAGATTATTTTGGGAAGCTTGAAATGCAGGTTATAATTATGAAATAATTGACAATTCGGTTAGTCGTATCATAAAGCATGGGTGATTATAATCTTAGACAAGACTTGAATTTGGTCATTTTTATGTGAATGGATTCATATCTAGTTATAAAACTACCTTAAATGTTGATCAAAGCTTTTGTAAATGGTTACTTGTGAGAATTAATCAACTTCATAATTTTATCATTAATTAGTTTAGCTACCAAATTGTAAATTTAGTAACATCCGAAATAGTAATATTTGAAAGTGTTTTAAAATATAATTTAAATAAGTAAAAAAGTGTATTGCTAATCATGTTTGGGTGATGAGATTGTTTGCCCCATTTTGGTTTGAATTTTGTATAGCCTATTTTGGTAGATCAATTTGTTACTTACTCGTTTATTTAATGGTTTTGGTTTGACCGAACACTAACTTGTTCTCTAAGTTAGTGGTTGTTTGTTATCTTTGAACACCTAGACTCAATCTTCTGTTATGCCCAGTTTAGGGTGTTTCATGAACCCTTGTTATCATTTTGCCAAGGCATATTCTGCTGGAAACCTTGGGGCTGAGTTTGATTTTGTTGCCGATTCGAGCTACCATCATTTCGGGTTCCTTGATTCCCCCAAGCAAGATTAGGATGCTAACGCCATCCTAGATTATAAGTGTTTGAGTAGGGGTTATGATTGTTCCTATTAATGTTTCCCACATAGTTGGTAGACTCATAATTTTTAGGGCACTCGCTCAAATGATGGTGTCCATCATACCATACACAAGTGTTTGCTACCTTCACGTTCCTTCACCTTATTAGGTCGTTCGAGATTCTTCAAGATAGTAGTGATGGCCGAGAACTAGGCTAAAACTAATTTGTTTTTGTCAAGCTCATGCGTCCCATGAGTTCTCCTTCCTGTACTAAGTCTCTAAGTAGGAAATCGGTAGTCATTGTTTGCGATCCTATCAATCATATCGAATGCTTCTTGAGGTGACTTGTCCAGTAAAGTGCTGTTTGCTAAAGCATCCAACATCATCCTTGTAGGAGCATTGACACCATTGTAGAACATTACGACTTGCGTCCAGTCTTGAAAACCATGATTTGTACACTTGCGGAGCAGTCCCTTTTATCTATCCCAACACCCGTACATTGACTCGTCATCAGCTTGGCAAAAGGAAGCAATGTCATTCCACAAATGTGTGTTCATGTTAGGTGGATTATACCGTAGCAAAAAACTTTTGCACAGATCTGTCCAAGATTCCATAGAACCGGCTGGAACTCCACTCAACCAAGCTCATGCTCAATCACGCAATGAATAAGAAAATAACTTAAGCTTCAACACATCTTCATGCACACTTTGCTGTCTAAAAGAGTCACATATTTCCAATAATGCAGGAATATGTTGTCTTGCATCTTCATGAGGCGATCCATCAAACTGCCCAATGGAGTTCAACATGTTGAACATCATAGGTTTTAGTTCAAAATGGGCTGCTTGAATCTCAGGATCTACAATTCTAGGATTGAGGTCATCCAAGATAGGATTCAAGTGGTCTCTAATAGCTCAAGTTTGCACTATCGCTCTAGGAATTGCTACAGTATTAGGTTCATCCATATTTTCATCTACTTGATTCCCTTGGTTGCCAACTCTATACATAGTTCTTAAGGCTTCTTGAATGCGTCTTCTTTGGCGAAACAAGTGCTCGATTTCAGGCACTATAGGTGTTAATGGTTCTTCGGGTCTTCCTCGGGTCATGTAACAGCACAACACCTATAAAAGAGTAAACAAAAACTACAAATAAAACTAAACAAAATGAAGAAATAAAGTGGTGCAAAGACTAAACTCTAAATAACCAATTGGCAATCCCCAGCAACGACGCCAAAAACTTGTTGCGTGTTGTGATGTACTATAAATGATACGCAAATAGTGTAAGTATACACATCGAACACGTAATACAGTGATGAGTGAGTATCGTCTCCACAGGGATTGAAGGCCGAACTAGCTTAGTGTAACACCCCATCCCTGTGTTAGCCGTAACCCAGTTTCAGAGCATTACCTGAACAAAACAAAGATATTGATAGGTTACTTGTTGAACAAGTAACCTCGGGACTACTTGCCAAGTTGTGCAAGTAATCCAATCTAAACCTATCAAAACATTCAATACAATCAAGCAAAGCCACATTATGCAACCAAACAACATTCATAACATACAATTTTAGGTACCAATTTATTTCCTTCTTACATATAACCTAAGTTACTATATCATATTACCATTACAATCAATTCACATACATTAATCAAACAACAACACAAGTGTAGCATACTTCTCATTTAAGTTACTATTAGACATGATTTAACTTTCATTCATTCTATCATTCCAAAGATATATTCGAATTCACTAGGTGGTCACTAAGCATGTCATAACTAGTTTACTTGCAACTTAAGAAACTACACAATCAACAAATTAACATGATCATATCAAAGCATCCAACTTACAATCTTATTACATTTTTATTCATTCTATCCAATGCATCATGGAATCCTAACCATTTTTCATTTGTTTCTTTACAATCAAGTTATCATATTACATAACATATTTGTCTAGAACATTGATAATGCATGCTTAACATACCTTAGCCTCCAATTTCAACATAGCCGAACCATGCTAGTATACATAGTATCAAATGCATGTACATACAACATAGGTTTAGCATTCAATTAAATAATATTTCATCACACGTTGAATCTACATTCGATTCATACATAATCTCATCAAACAATGGATTTCAAACACAATATGCGCAACATCTACGTCTTATGTATACATATCATCTTAGTTCAAACATAGTTTAAGTCATCCAAAATAGTTTACATAGTAGGCCCATTCAAATATTACAAAACTAATCATATACACATAATCAAATGCATGATCTAGGCTATCTATTACAAAATCTAGTGCCACCAAACTAGGAGCATACAAAGAGTATGAATTCATACTTTTAAAGCTTGCCTCAAGTGTTGCTTCAAACCCAAGATATCCTCTCGAAGTAATCTTTAATATGTTATGGGAAGAATGAAGAGTAGAGCGGTAAGTACAAGATATGTACTTAGTGAGGTAACACTAAATCTAGTTAATTTCAAAGCATAAGTCCAAGTTTACATATAATCCAAGGAATCAAGACTATCATCAAAGACCATGTACCATTTGAATTGCATAGAGGAGAACATAGGCAAATTTCACATATCACCCATTCAATCATAGCAACAATCATCATGTAATCATAGCATATCATTCAAACACATTGCTTAGAAGACATGTAACATACATCATAATACACATGTACCATTCGATCATCATGCTTAGGTGACAAGAAATCAAAACTCTAATCACCAATTAGGCATTCATACACAAAGCAATTCATTTATACATTACTTTTAAAGCAAGGAAGTTCATACAAGTTTATTACAATACAAGCAATGTTCATTAAGTCATCTTTCAACATTCCTTGGTAAGTAGCTTACTAGATAATCAAATCTTATCAATATGCAATGAAGTACCAATATGTACCGTCGTACCATTATTCACTGTAGTGCCAATATGCACCGTAGTGCCAATATGAGCTCAAGATTGTAAGGCATGCCCTCCTATCTATCAAACTAGCTACCAAGGTTATTGATTATCCAATTCAATTAAGCTTTATTCATTTCATGATTCAATTCAACAATATGCCATTCATAGGCCAAGCCCTTGGGCTTATGGAGTCTTAACTCCCAATACATAACTATCCATACCATTTGATTCCATCAACTATGTATACATTCACAAACAAAAGCATATGTATGCATTGTGCGTACCTTATTCTCCAAGCAAGCATGGCAATTCATACCTTAGGCATAAGCAATGCACATGATAAGCATTTGATCATAATTGCTTAACACCCAAGTAACCACAAAGATCATGGTATCAATCATGTTATCATACATTTAATTCTTCCCTTAATTAGCCAAATATACTTTAAGTCGTGTTACATGGCATTAACATTTCATTTAAGCAATAACAAGGTTGGTTAGGACCTAAGTCCCAACCCTAGGATAATTACACTCGCAATAATCCTAGCAATTCAACTATCTTGGATCCAAATTCTTTTGCCTCTAGCTTTGGGATGTCCACTCCTATCCTCTTCTTCCCCAATCTGCTGCCCTTGGTCTAGCAAGAAAAGCACATACACATATCATCACAACAAGCACAATATCACACAATCATAGTAGCAATGTTACAACATTTTACCTAACATTTAGCTACTGTTTTTATGATTCTTTTTGAGCATTTCTTACCAATTCATCTTCACATTGTTATTACTTCATTTTAATACATATTTGGACAGATTAAAATGTCCCAAAACTGTTTTGGAAACAGTTTCTTACTAGGTGCAAAAACAGTCCCAAACAGCCCAGGACACTGCTGCTTGGCAGTTTGCACATTGTCCCTTAAAATGGCCATATCTTTTAATCCGTAAGTCAGAATTTTGATTTCTATACACCGTTGGAAAGATTACAAAATTTAATATAACAAAATAATAGACCTGAATTTTATTTATTATCCAATTAATACAATTTATTGTTCAAAGACAGGGCATTTACACTGACTGGACAGTTTGCACTGTCCAGCAATACCTATTTACAGTTTTCAGTATAGGACCCTGTTTTTATTCCTGTTTTCACTTAAATAAAATATAAATTTTAAGGAACATGCCATTAAAATTTCATCCCTTAATTCAAAATATACAATTTTTGGTGAATTTTCAAAGTGACTGCCCAGAACAGAGCAATTCTGGGCAGATTGCTTCTAGTCACATTTTAATGCCTTTAATTCATTTTAACCAATGTCTTGGCCCTATAATTCATTTCATATGATATCAAAAACATTTTAGGTTCTTGTTAGTTCATTAAACAATGTTTCCAAAATAGGACAAGTTGGTTACAAAGCCTAATCTTTCATGTTTACTCAATTTCAATACTACAAAACAATTTCTATGTTTACCTACAATTCAATTTGTTTAACCTCTTCTTTACAATACCTATTCATGATCATCATCAATTCATTATTTCCTTAGCTCAATTTCATATTCAAATCATTCAATTTCCACTTTAACAACACAACACAATTTCCAGCAACCTAGGTTTGTTATACTAGCATGAACACATAATTTCTAGCCTTGTACCTAGTTTCATTCTTCAATTTAGTATGATTCAACAACCATATAATCACCTAACAACATATTCAATGTCTAATTCATCTAACATCATCAAAATCAGTCCAATACAACAACCATAGTTGCCTATTCAATTGATCACAAGAAGAAATATACTTACTTTGCTTCTTGCTTAATTTCAATGAAAATTTCCTACACATGCAAGCTTGATTTTTCTCTTCAATGACTGAATTTTCAAAGCTCTTTTCTCTCAACTTTCCTCTCTCAATTTCTGCTAGAGTGGGAACAATGAAGAAGATGACAACAACAATTCCTTGTTATTGGAATTGTGTTTTGTCTAAATTATCCCTTAATTAGTTACTAATCTTGTAATTAGTTAAGGGCAAATAAGAGATTCATGATATTTATTATGAAATCTCAATATTTATCTTTAATTCAACGTAGTCATTCTAATTTTGGTCACTTATTTCATACATTATTTCAATTAGGCCCTTAACTAAACAATTTAGCTTAATTCTAATTCAATTAAGCTATCAACTTATTCAATTTAATTCCAATACTTCTAAGCTAGGATTTGGGGTGTTACACTTACTCAAAACACACAAATTTGCAACTTGAAAATAAATGCAATAGCAATAGGATATAGATTAAAAATGCTATAGCAAACAACTGAAATATAAACTAGGTTGAAACAAGGATACTTCAAACATCTTCTCACGTGTATGAAGCTCTCTATTGGGATGATAGGTTGGGCTTATCAAGGACTCCTATGTCTAAGTCTCAAGAATGTTTATCTCTAACTTGCTCATATCATGCTCGATAGAGTTTACTAGGGTGTTTCTAAACTATCTCTAGCAAGAAACCTGACAGCTAGAATGCTATGTCAATACCTCTCGATGTGAACCCTAGCAAGTCACTATCCTTAAAGTTCTACTCCTTTTAGCTGTTGAAACTCTACACTTATCTCTAAGGTGAGTTAGGATTTTCCCAAGTCACTATCCTTAAATTTCTATGTCGGTACTGATACAGGTAAGTCTGTTAAAAGTTATGGGAATAAGTCTGATTAATTACAAAATGGTTACTGTTTAGTAAATGGCTTAATTAACTAGGTTAATGACCTCTGATTGAGATAAAATTTTATATGTACATTGTTTATGGACTAAATTTCATTTTGGTAAGTTTAAATTCTGGTAAGGGGGCCCTAAAATGCTGATTTTATAGTTTAGTCCCTAAATTGTGTAAAAATTTAAAATTGATCCTAAAGCATTGAATATAGTACTAAATTTAATTAATGTCCTCTTGAATTAATATGGTTATTGATTTTCTAAAAAATTGATTATATTAATGTACCGCTTATTTACAATCATGGTAACATATTCTGACTTGGTTCTCTACTAGGCCGGGAAGGGGTGTTACAACAGCTCAACTCCGAATCTTTTAGCACAACTATTCGACCTTTAAAGCATAAAACACCATCATCAACAACATGAAAATCTGTTGGATTGTCAACCGAAATATCCTTAACATGTAGAACCAAAGAAACATCATACGGCCACCTCACTTAATCACTTGAGACAATGCAGGCTTAACATGCAATTCCGCAAACAAACACCTGCCCACGTCACACACAATCCTGCAACCGTTACCCTAAGCTCAACAACAGCCTCACGACCTAACGCGTCTACCACCACATTGGCTTTTCCCAGAATGATACTCAATTGTTAAATCAAAATCTTTAAGCAACTCAATCCACCTTCGTAGCCTAAGACTCAACTACTGTTGGGACATCTAATATTCCAAACTCTTATGATTGGTGTAAACAATTCACTTCTCACTATAAGGACAATGTCTCCCAAAATCCCAAAGCAGAACAACTGCCGCAAGCTCTAGATCATGAATCAGACAGTTGCGCTCGCAAACATCAAATTCCCTTGATACAAAAGCCACAACCTTCCTATCTTGCATCAACACACAAACAATTCAACATAGGATGCACCACTGTAAACTATAAACTCTTTATCAAACTCAGGTTGAACCTGGACAGGAGCAAGAGTCAACACCTCCTTCAATTTCTCAAACCAAACTACCGACCCTCCGTCCACACATAAGGAACATACTTTAACAATATCCTTGTCAACAAAACAACAATCAATGAAAATTCATCCATAAAGCAACGATATCATCCGACCAATCTAAGAAAACTACATACCTCAGATACCGACTTAGGTTCTTTCCAACAAAGTAAAGCCTCAACCGTCTACAAATCATCACGAAAACCCTCAGTCGAAACTACAAGACCAAGAAACTTTACTTCTACAAGCCAAAATTCACACTTACTCAACTTAGCAAACAATTGAAGATCTTTCAAAGATCGCAACAAAATCCATAAATACTAATCACGTTCCTCCTTGGTACGGGAGTATACAAGGATATCATCGACAAACATACTCACAAAAATGGTTGGGCATTTGCCAAACCCACCAACATCACCAAATATTCATAACACCCATACCTCATGCGAAAAGTAGCTTTTGTCACAACTGCTTCTTTAATATTTAATTGATAATACCCTAATCTTCAAAACCAACGTTCAACACACAACCACCCCACAAAAAAAACAAGTCATCTATCCAAGGCAACATATACTTGTTTTTAACCGCCACCAATTCAATCGCCGATAAGCATTGCACATATGCATTGTTCCATCATTCTTTTTCACAAAAGAACCGATGCACCCTAAGGCAAAACCATATTCGTACTTGAGTATGTCCCAAGCTAGCTTACATAAGCTACCTTGCTTACACCATCACTTTGTCAGCCTCCAAAAGTCATTCATAAGTGTGAACATATGTATGCATGATTACATATATGCTCTCCTAGATGCCAGTGCATGTATGCAAAACCTCTACTGTCATGCTCAAAAATATATGCATGTATTGACATATTTAATTATATTCATATAAGTGTTTATGTACTGTGCATGTTCAAATATTAACACTTACTAATAACATCCTCGATACAAATACTCCTTCCAACACGCAGAAACCTGTACCAACAACCCTCGATTGTCGATCAAGACCCTTCTCGATACCGTGGTACACGAGAACACCACTACTCTTGCTACTCACGAAACCAAGTATTCACAGAATACTCATCTCATCGCAAACTCAAATGTCACTGATACATACGTCATCTCCGAAGCATAACCACAACCCATACCAAACAATGGTCTAAAACATAATTATCATTAACAACCACGCTTGTGCCTTAGGAAAAGAACTCTCGGTCGAACATACCCAAAAATCGGCCACTCTCGCAATCACATTTTCAACCCTCAAACTTCATTAATGCTCGTCAAAATGACATAAAATGGATTCAGAAGCTGCACCATGGTGCGTCTCACTATCGAACTCACTGCATAATACAAGCAACATGACAAAACTTCCTCAAACATTTTTCAGGAAAGGATTCCCAAACAGCCCAGACATTTAGAACCCAAACATCCTTAAACCTTAAATTACCACTTAAACCAAAATCCCATAAAACACAGCTCGGTCTACTCCTGGCTAAACCCCAGCGCAAGAATCAAATTCAACGTTCAAACTTCAACTAACTCAAACAACCATTGCCAATTAATATCCACAACTGCGTGAAACCATAATCCACCTATAAAGGTAACAAGAAAAGAAAGGAAATTTACACGTCCTTTCTTTGACCAACAAACAGATTCCATGATTCCGCTGTACACTCTGATTCCCAAAAATAGAAGTCAACCCAATGCCTTACGCATAACTCATTCCATCACCATCTTCATGGACACAAGACTAAGGAAACTTTTAGATTCTCCTTAACAACCAATTTCACTGGTCATGTTTCAATCTTAAACATCAACGTTCTTCCTGATGCGTACATCAGTACCTTATCAACTTAAACACTCTAACATTCTCATCATAATTTTGGTGACGTCTCTATAAGCAAAACTCGAGCATATCCTTCAACCCTTGATGCGTACATCAGTACCTTATAAATGTTCTTCCTAGTGTCCTCACTTCCAATCTCAACATTTAAGAACTTGCATTCAAAACACACATTACCAACATCAATGGTAACAACCACCCCTATAACCTCACGAACGAGAACAACATCCCTCAAGTTTAGAGAACGCTACCACAATTTTCAATTGAGGACCAAGACAACTCAAGACTGAAAAACACTTATCTCATAATATTGATGTAACACCCCTACTCTGTGCTAGTAGCAAACTGGCTCGGGAGCGTTACCAAGCAAGGACAAAGACAAGGCAAGCAAGGAAATAACTAATAACTCATCCTTAATAGGTGAGTTACTTAACTAAAAAGCAACCAAGCATTTATTACTTATCAAACAAGCAAACTCACATTTGATTTCAAGACATCCTAAGGCATTCAATTAGGCTTCTAAATTATTTCCTTTCATGCTTTCATTACAAGTTACTACTTTCATGATTCATATTACAACATTCAATCTTTGATAACCTATCCTATTCGAATAACCTAAGAGTACAAACATGCTTCATTTTATTTCATTGATCCTAGATGTATACATGTAATATCTCATACCTAAATTTCTAACATGATTCTTTGAACATTCAATTTGCATGTAACTAGTTTCCATTCAAGCCATACACTAAAGTCTATCCATTCGGCAATCATCATATTAATACAAAACATCAACTACACCAAGATATATTCATATAAGACCATGACATTCTACAAGGAATTAGAATGGTAAGTCAAGCAACATGAATCATCTCATTCTACTTTCAATTCAAGCAAGACATTCAAAAGTTTCATTGTAAACTAGATCAAATACTTGATCATACCATTTGTAATCTCATATATGTGCAGTAAAATCATTCCATTACATGTAATCTAAGTCAATACAACTTGTTTTTCATTTGTTAATCAAGATCATAAACATAGTAGGCCCATACAAGGACAATATATACAAGTTTCAAGTGTTCCAAAATGCATGATCAAGCTACACTTTATACAATCTAGTGCCACCAATCTAGGAGATGTACAAAACAAGTATGAAACCATACTTAGGCAATGCTTGTGTGACTTGCTTCTAGCTCAAGAAATCAGGCTTCAAGATCAAACAAAACTCATATCCTTTATCCTGTAGTTGGGAAGAATGAAAACGAGAGTGATAAGTGCAAGAATGTACTTAGTGAGGTAGTAACTAGTTCTAACCATTTGTTATGCCAAGTTATGTTTCATTTAATCAAGAATGAACCTAGCTAAGGTTTTCAAGCATTAGAGTGATCTTAGATAAAGCTTCCAAACATTAAGATAATCCTAGCTAAGGATTTCAAGCATTCGGCTATCAAGGAACAAGAAACAAGAATTTATACTTCATGTTTTCTTATCAAGGATCAACCACATCATGCTTGCAAAACAAGAAATCAAGTAAGTCATGCTTACATGACAAGTAACATACAATTCATGGCTTTCAAGACAAGTAACATTCAATTCATGGCTTTCAAGACAAGTCACATGTGTTTTAGGATTGTTATTACATTTGTTATCATTTAAACAACCCCCTTGGTACTTAGTTTGTATAGGTAATCGAGTCTCCAACCAAATGTCACCACAAGATGCACCGTAGTGTTGGTAAACCCTCCTATTGTCTCCAAAGACCACATACGTACCCTCCGCCTATCGCCAAATAGGGGCCTTAGCCCTGGACCGTAGTCCACCCTGACACAATGAGCTCTAAACTCTAAGGCATGCCCTTCTACCAAGTCCAACTAGCTACCAAGGTTGTTTGATTTACCATTTATACAAGTTTATCAAGTTCATGATCATGTCAAGCAAGTTCATTTCATTTTAGGCCCTTAGGCCAATTGAGCCTTAGCTCACATATCATGTAATTCTCATGTTTCATTTCATCAAGATGATATGATATATCAAGCAAGTTCTTTAGCATTCGATCACATGCATCATGACACATACAAGCACCAATGTACCATTTAAACCTGATTAGCATTCGAATAAAACATCTATTCAAGATGTGATCAAATTTCATGCATTACTAGTCATTCTTCCCTTATTAGGTCAAGTCCTTATTAGGTTCATTTAACATTACAAGAATGTAAACAAGTATGCATTAGTTAGGACCTAGTCCTAACCCTAGAGATAACTACACTCACAATACTCCAAGCTTAGCTAGTCTTGGATCCACACTCCTTTGTTCTTGGCTTTAGGATGATCCACTTTATCCTCTTCCACCAAGTTTACTCTTGGTTCTATCACATTACACAACAATTACATGTCAAAACAAGATCATATACATTATTTACTACACTTATTTATACTCTAATCCATGTCAAACAGGGCAGAATCAATGTCCTAAAACTGTTTACAAAGCAGTTTAGAAATTGCCACAAAACAATGTACAATTACCTATACTGCTGCTACCAGGCAGCTTGCACTCTATTCACTTAATCATGCATAACTTTCATTCTGTACGCCGGAATTTCAATTGGTTTACACCGTTGGAAAGCTAACGAAATTGTCTTTCTAACCATATAAGGCTTGAATTATATTTCTTTGCCAATTAATACAGTTTTTAACTTAAAGAAAGGGTAAT
Source organism: Hibiscus mutabilis (assembly GCA_019671005.1). NCBI lineage: Eukaryota > Viridiplantae > Streptophyta > Magnoliopsida > Malvales > Malvaceae > Hibiscus > Hibiscus mutabilis. The sequence goes on along the minus strand of CM033718.1, from coordinate 36,596,422 downwards.
TTGCTACACTGGACAGTTTGCACTGTCCCTAGTGTTTCTTCTCTACAATTCATTCTAAAACCCATTATTCTGTTATGTTTTCTCCTAATGAATTTAGACATATCAAGGTGTTTTCCATAAAAATTTCAGTCTTAAATTCATTTTATACAATTTATAGTGATTTTTCAAAATTACTACCCAGAACAGAGCATTCTGGGCAGATTACACTAGGTTGAGTTTCTAGCTTCTTAACTCATTTTAACAAGGTTCTAACATGGAAATTCAATTCATTTTCATGTTCTTACATGTCTAGGTCAGTCTAATTCACCTATCCATGTGCTTAAAACAGGGCATTATCATGTTGAACCCAATTTGATTTATTTGATCAACATTGCACATCCAATTTACCAATTGAGCAGTCCATTACCTAATTTAACTAATCCAATTAGGTGCTTTCACATTTCCAGCAACTTATTTACTCAAATCAATTCTCAATTAATCTACCAACATGATCAAAAAAGGGTTTATATTCAATTAACATGCTTAAACATTTTCACTAACAAAACAGTCCCAATTCAACATTGTTTCCAATCATATACACATTTATTAAATTTCCAGCAACCATATACATTTCCTTTTGCAATTTAGCTACTAGCAATCACAATTTCAAGTTCAATTAAAAGATATCATGATCCTAACATACATAACAATCATCCAATTCAATTTATACAACAAGAACATCATCAATCACTCATTCAAACAAGATGCTAGGGAGGAAGGATTTAGAATCCACTTAGAATCTTCCTAACTATTCAATTTTCATGCAATTGTGATCACATGCAAGCTTCCTTCATCTACAATGGTGGTTTTCTATTCTTATATGGATGAGAGGAATTTTCGGCCAAGGTGGAGAAGATGATAGAAAGATGGCCACTTGGCCATGTTGTTATCACATGGCTTGACTATTTGCCTCCACTTGGAAAATTATGGTCTAATTGCTTCATAAATCCTTGATTACTCATCCTTATTGCATGCAATTTTACATTTACAATTTGTTACTATTTGATCATTCATGATTATGTTACTTCTTTATCAATCCATCTAATTTAGTCACTAGGTTTAATTAATTCTTCAAATTTGAAAATTGTTTGTACAATTAAGCTCTACTTTGTTTATGACATGTTACTAGGCCATGATTTGGGGTATTACAATTGATAATCCAGACGACGCTTACCAAATTCAAGAGTAATCACTGATTAAATCATTCCTTTTTAAAATGAAATTCATTACTGGTGTTTAAACTTGATAGTTGGGGTGTATGCTTAACAAGTGGTCCAAGACAACCTACAAAAATCATTGCAAAACCACGGTGATAGACAATAATTTCCCATTATACCCCAACACCACAAATATCTTCATCATCACTCCTAAACATGTATACGAAAAACATAATATCAATCAAGAAATCAAGCAATCAACAACAACACCCAAAAATTGCCAACCTGGCTCTAATACCACCAAATATAACCCCACAACTAGGCCTAGACGCTAGGCCGAACCGAGCGAGCTGCATTGGGTTTGCCGAAACAATCTCGCAACAATTAACTAATATTAGGTCCATTTTTATTTTTACCTCATCTAGATGCTACACTATAACCTAAAGTGTGCATGCTGGCAGCAGGTGAAATCTCAACTGATTCGACCATCGAATTAACAACCAATCGCGTGTATTGCAATTTGGGGAACCAAATTGCAAATCTTGAAAACTACAATGACTTAATCAAATTTGATGTGACCAATACTCCATTAGTCAGGTTACATGCAAACTTGTCAAATTTTAGCTTTAAACAACCAACCAAACTCATATAAATGCATGCATGAAAACCAGGATAAAAATGAAAGAATCACAAACCATAAAATCACATCAACTGAAAATAACTATTACCTGTATCGGTACTCGGGCAAGGGTATTGGTACCTGGACACATATTCACAATGGTGTACCAATACCCTTTCTCATGTATTGGTACCCTAACACAATTTCAAAATCCCCAAATTCTAGTAGCTAAAAGTCGTATCGACACACCTTCCTCTGTATCAGTACCCACGACAAAATGCATAAACTCGTACCGATACACTTGCTTGAGTAAAGATACTCAGGACCAAAATTTTGCATACCCGTATCAATATGGTGGCACGAGTATCGGTACCCCTAGGCCTAAAATGTCCAACTTTTCTAGTTTTCACCTATTTGGCAACTAAAACATACCTTAATCAACTATACATATATACACCACTAAACCAAGGATTAAAACAAGCCTTAAGCTCATGATAATAAGAACAACAAAAGACATATTGCACAATATCACAACTCTAAAGGCATGCTTCCTAAAACCATTCAACTCAACACTCAAAAAGAGATTCAAGGCACATTTAAACATAGGCATCACATCAATAGTCTAATAATACCAAATTTAACATGCTTGAACCACAAGAATATAAGCATAAGCATTTCCACCCTATATGTATACTATGAAAACCTTCAAGAATCAAACTCATATACGTATGTCATTAACAAACATGCCTCAAAACATTGACATGCTAATCCATCAAATCACAACATATAAACCTCCACAACACCATTAAAATGTAGATTACACATCCCCCAAAAACATGGTAACACATTGCCTTACTAGCCGAATTAAAACTAGTTTTCCATACTTGAGCAAATGTCTTGATCTTGGACCTTCCTTGCCAAGTGATCGTTGCACCACAACTCTATTGATTTGCATCAATAGGAAAAAAAAGCATAATCGCGCGATGCTTAGTAAGGTCGCTCTTAAATTAAACATCGATGCATTTTTAAAACTATTTTTAAAATACATAACACTTGTTATGAAAACATGCTAAGTCAAACCAAAGCATTTCTTTTAATTCCAAAGTGTAACATGTATAACAACCATATGCATCAAAGCACTTTTCATACATATCTTATATCACATATATTGGCATTAAAGGTGACCACGGATAGACTTACCTATATCTTTACATTCCAGAAACATAATGTTAATTACCACATCGGATACATGGATTTCTCATGGTGGTCTCACCTCAACCAAATCTCACTTCAGCTAGGAGCAAGCTCACCCCTACCCCATCGTGCTAGGTTCACCCCTAACACACAACAAATAGGCTTACCCCTATTTTGCAAGAACCAAAGAAACCATCAGCTCGAGTAGCCTAGTTAAACCGCTATACCTTAAGAGCCGCAGAGTGATCGACATTATTTTTATAGTGCACTTAATTCTATGGCATGTCAACTATATCCAATACTTTCTCATTTACATGACATATTCAACATATCATTTCAAATACCTTTACTTACTGTTTTCCAATGCATTTCACAAAATTCGTTTTATATACAAAACCATATTGCCAAAGGCAACAACATATTCCTTCTAGGAAAAATCTCAATGTTTATACGCATTCATTTACTTTGTTAAAAATTGCATATTAATCCAAAACAATGCATTTACATTAAGTAAATCAAACCATGTTTTAAACCAAAAACATGAAATTCACAAGCTAATATCGAAGCAAATAACCCAGCGAAATAAGGGAAACCTATGATTGATCTTAGTTAAGCTTGTTAGTCTATAACTAAACCCCCAAGATCCACCAATCAAACCTTTAAAGAGCTTTAACGCATTTATACACTTTTGATACACTTTGCATTGCTCGCTAAGCGCAAATTGAGCCTCCGAAATGCAACGTACGCAACTTGAAAACCTTGCCTTGATCATCCGTTGTTTTAACCACACAAAATCAGAGGGAAAATGCATCATTATGCATTATAATCGCTGTATAACAACAATCCCTTGCACTTTAACATTAACCTTCCAAAAATTTGCTGAAACTACTAAAATCCATAACAAACTTCATTCACCCAATACCTATCATCAAACCCACAATTCTAACATTCAATCAACATAAAAACACAACCAAAAACATCTCCCAAACATCCTTATATCTCCAGCAATACAAAAATACTCATAACAGCCCCAAAAAACTACTAAAAACTCATATAAAAATTAACCAATCAAATAATTTCGGGATTTTTTTTCAATAATCTCATTTCAAATTATGCTTACCTTATCAAAACATTAAATTACCCAACAAAAAATCTCCATGTTTCATCAACTTAAACAAATATTTAAGCAAATCATCAAAATCTCCATTAAGAAATCAATTCTTGAAATCCATTGCAAAACTAAGTTAAATTCAATCCAATATCAGCCAACTACTAGGGAATATCAACAAAAACCTTAGTTTAAGAAAAGAAAATGAAATTCACCTTTGAAGAAGTTTCCACCAAAATTGACGTAAGATTTTTCTTGAAATCCAACTTGTGAAATTGATGAAATCTTTGAGAAATTCTCGTGAGGTTTTGTTTGGAATCAAAAGAAGAATCAAATGATGATTTCTCCATAGAAAATCAGCAAAAATTTTGATGAATCATGCTTGGAAATTGAATAGAAAATGATGGAAAATAAGGAGAGAAAATGAGAGAAAATTATAAAGAATAGCAAAATGATCTAGAAACCAATCAATCATCAAATTTTTACACAATTAAGGTGGTCATTTTTTGATTAAAAATATTAAGAATTCATAGCTTTCTATGGATTCTTAGTATTGGCCCATTTACAAAATAGTCATTAAAAACAATTTTGCAATCTTTGCAATGTAGTTACTAAATCAAAATGTCACTTTAAACGATTTAATTAGATCCCAAATTAATTACCAAAACACTTGATAATGTAATTAAACATTTTTGGTAATGCAAACCAATTTTTATCTCCATAATTTATATTTTTAAAATATAAATTTCTCAAAACTCATTTGACTGGTTAACCTGATTCGACCGAGTCGAACCCAACTTGATCAAACCTCTAAACGTCTATCCCTATTTTTGGAGTGTTACAGGACTATGTGACCTCGACTATGGTAAAGTGTTGTATAAACATGCTAGACTTGTTGTAAACTTAATGATGCCTTGAGATATGTGATCTAAGAACTCTAGCTAGTGTAGGCTATATGATAAATCATAGATAGAAAGACCTTATCTATCCTCTCTAAGCTATATTATCTTGCATTCTTATTTTATGATAATAAAAAATTATGGTAGAGTGGAAATGAACCACTAATGTTTATTAGCTTAGCGTGCAGATGTGTGGTTTTTTCATTCTCAAGTTGATAGGACATCTTTAAGAGGAGCACATCGGCGAGGATTTCCCCAGCACTGCGATCACTTCAAAGTACAATACTAGTAATCTTATTTGGGCTATTGTATTCATAGGGCCTTATCGCTATTGAGTCTGTAACTCTATTTGAAATACTATTTTGGGTATACAATTTTTAACTTGAAACTCCTATTTTGTAAACTTATTTTAATGCTTCTTTAATTACTTAGATTATGGATGATTCAATATTTTGAAAATGGCTAAACTTATGATTTCAAATTTGGAAATTTGATGGATCGATTTTTGGGTGACCTGATTATAGTACTTCAGATCTGGATTAGGATCGAGATGCTACAATGAAACTTTAACTGTTGCATAATTAAAATACATAGAATCCAATTTCACATCTAGAATATGAAAATGTTTCAAAATTACATGTAATTTAAGTTGTTCAATTCTAAATTAACTTGGCGAATCAATGTGACTTTCATCACTCGGGTCAAATCCTTTCGAATGGGGTGATGGGTGTTATAGTAGATATGTAATTTGAACTATGCAATTAGTGTTTTACTTTGTATAAACTAGTTAGGAGTTAGATATTTTACTATCTTATCCTAGAAAATTGATAAGAGTCTTACTAGATTAATTTTAATCCTACTAAAATACTTTGTATCAGCCTATTTGAGGCACGCTTTTGTACTCATTGTAACATAGAAAATATAAGAGAAATACTTATGTTCTATTTCAAAAACTTATTTATCTACAAGATATTAGTTTCTTAGGATTTTTGATCCATAAAACCTACAAGAATGAATACCTCTACAACCTTTAAAATCAATTTGGGATATGATCAAAACCCCTCTAAAATCATGACAAATCAACCTCCAAGAGACAATAGTGAGAACATTCATCAAATCTAGGGAACATTGAGTGTAATAGTGAGAAAACTTTAAGTAAATAACATCATAAGGAATTAAAGAAGTTGGATGGGTAATAACAATAAACATTGATCAAACCATGATCTATGCAACAAATGAAGATATTATTAATTTGCAAATACTACTGATAAGAACAATTTCATCACTTGGATAGTCGATTATGAGGCCTCTGACTTTTTCAATTTCATCACAAGTACTAAGAGTTTCTTTCAAAACTTTACAAATCATCATCAAAGTATCATGTGAAAACAATTTATGGTTCTTTTTCTTAAGCTAAATGGGTTGGCACTACAAAAAATAAATAAGAATATATTCTCGAACTTTGTTCAATATCTTCCTAATTTAGCTTGCAACATTTTATCAATCAACGTGCTATCCAATGATTTTCGATGTTAACTCCAAGAAAAAAACTAATTTTTATGCATATTTCACAATTTTTTGCTTGTCTTTAAGTATATATATTTACATTTAGTTAATAAAATCATGCATTTGCCTAAGGAGTTAGGGAGTTTGTATTTTACTAGTGTGAAGGGTTATTTTGCTAGCATTGGTGCAAGTTAGGAGTAGGGCAGTCTTGGCAGAGCAGAGCAAGAGTATGAAGCAGGAAAGCATACGAGAATTGTTGTGTTGTAGTTGGCAAAGTTGGACCAAAGATAGCCAAGCTCGGTTGGCAAAGAAGTGAAGTTCGATGCCTGGTCAAAGTAGCCGTTGAACCCAACACATGTCAACCCTAAAATTCAACTCGAGATAAAAAGATAACGCAATAAAAAGATAACGCACTTTATCCTAAGTGCAAAATCAATTTTCAAATTCAAACCTACTCTAGGGTTATCTATGCGTGCCTATTTAAAAGAAGAGAACAAACAACTTGAAGAGAGAAAGCACCCTTGGTGAAAGTGGAAGCTAGAGGTTGTGGGTTCAACCATCTTAGATCGAGAGCTCTGGAGCATTCAAAGGGTTGCATCGACAAACCTCCTTCTTAGCCATTCTCTTAGGTTTTATTTTTATTTAAATGATGATGTGGAGATACGATGATATTTTATGGATGGAACCCCATCCATGAACTAAACTTTTATAGTTGGTTGGGATGTTTGCGTTTAACACTCTATTTATGTTTGACTTTTAATAATTTGAATACCTTAGCATTGTTTTCTAGTTGGCTAGTACTCCATTTTCTTAAATTCTTTGCTATATGACAGTTGGCATTGTTTGCTTATTACACCTTAATTTCTTAACAGACTTGAGGGGTAACGATCAGTTGCCAGGTACTAAGGAGAGAAGCTTCGACATAAGATGTTATAGTAGATGAGCTTACTTAGGAAGTGAATCTACCCCTTAGAAGTATAGATTAAAAGTTAATAAAGTTAATTAATGAATAAATTCGCTACAAAAATATATAGGTTTTAACATGGTTAACTTAGGGTAATGCCATCGACAGAGGCAATGTCACTCTCGAATTTCCATGGCAATAAACCCTAGGCAGAACATTATTAATAACTAGAATAACTAACATAAAAACCAGGCATCCTTGCCAACACTCATCACTTATTTGATTACTTCATCTTGCCAAATTGTTTTTACTTTCATTTTATTCCTTTAGTTATTATATAAAACAATCATTCAAATCAATCCAAACATTCTTGATTCCTTTAAAAAGTAAAACATTAAACAATTAAATTCTTAGTCAATCCTTGTAGATACGATACTTAGCTTACTACTGTATTACTTGCTGACTGAGTATACTTGTAGGCATAGACTCACTCTTGGCATTGTTTCTTGCATATTTACGTTGAATTCACTATTTTTCCAAGCATTAGCAAAGTCGACAAGTTTTTGGCTTTGTTACTAGGGATTGCAATATTGTTTATTGTTTTGATTTACTTGTTTTGTTTTCTTATTTATCTGCTTTGTTTGGGGTATGACTTGGAATCGCTCTAAGACGAACGATTGGTCATACGGCCCAGAAATTGGATGAACCTTACGCAAATTGAAAAAGAAAGTTTGAGAAATGGCACATCAAGGTAATAGAGGAGTATATGGTGTCCAAAACAATTAGGATCCACCAATACACAATGGGATGCTAGTTGCCCCTGTTGCACCTGCTATTGTTGTGGAAGAAGAAATACCTATTAGAGAACACTTGGCATCTAAGATTGACAATCTAATGCGAAGACTAGTTGGTCCAGTGGTAAACACAGCTAATTTTGAACTTAAACCATTAATGATTCTAACTCTTTTGAATGTGGGACAATTTGATGGATCACCTATTGGAGACCCAAGGTAACACTTGAAGCAATTCATGGAGGTTTGCCAACTATTTCAACAACCTAGAGTGTTTGAGGATACAATGAAGCTGAAATTATTCACATTTTCCCTAGGAGATAAAGCAAAACTGTGGCTAAGTTCATTTCCACCTAGTTCAGACACTACATGGGTAGATTTATGCCAAAAGTTCCTTTTGCAATTCCAGCCACCTAAACTTAATTCCAGGCTCGGGAATGACATCACAACATTTAGGCAAGCTGATGACGAGACCTTATATGATTCCTGGAGAGATTCAAGGACCTATTAATGATGCATGGATTCCCTAATTGGACCCAGATAAAAACCTTCTACAATGGACTCAATGCTCACGCCAGGACTGTGGTTGATGTTTCTGCAAATGGTTCGCTACTAGACAAGAATTATATAGAGGCATTTGACATCCTTGAAAGGATTGATGCCAATGATTTTCAATATCCTACGACTAAACTAAGAATAGGGGCAAAAATACTGGAAAATTAGAGCTTCATGCACTTACATCCATCAACGTTTAGATTTACAATCTCACTAGCATTGTGAAAACTTTGCAAAAGAGTAATAAATCCCAAGAAGTCAAGGCATTAGAACCATATTGCACTATTTGTGGAGAGGATCATCATGTGGATGATTTGTAACACCCTAAAATTGGCCTAGTAATGTTACCACTATCTAAACTATAGGCTAATTGAATTCATAAGTTAATAAATTTAAACAAAATTGAACATTATCTATCCTTAAGATCAATAAGTGAAATTAGAACCAAATTAAATTGAAATTAAAACTAGAAGGCATAAATAGAAGGATGGAAATGTTAACGTGCAAAGTTAGGAAGACTGCATGCAAAATTCATTAGAATTAAAGGCCTTGACACATGTTCTCATTGGAAAAGAACATATGCCGAAGCTTAGGATGACTCACGACTAAGGAGGGAAAAATAAAAAACATATTGTTATCTTCCTCCCATTATCATCCACCTTGGGGGATTCTTGAGAGAGAAAAGGGGATAGAAGAGCTTCACGAAAACACCTTCAATTCATGCTTTTTGATTCAACCATTGATCAAATTTAGCTTGGAGAAGGTATAGTGCTTGACTTTACATGTTATAGATTGTTTGAATATGCAAATGATGATGTTCTTGTTGCCTAGATGGAATTGGATGATTGTTATGCATGTTAGGGTCATGCTAGCTTCAATTAGAACTTGGAAATTGAATGCTAGTAGCTAAATTGCTAATGAAATATATGTATAGTTGCTGGAAATCTTGGAAATATGTACATGGTTGAAACCAGTCTTGATTAGGGGCTGTTTTGATAGAGAAAATGTGTAAACATGTCAATTGAACATAGAACCCTGTTTTGATCATGTTGCTAGATAAAATGGAGATTGAATTGAATAGATAACTTGCTGGAAATGTGAAAGCACCTAATTGGACTAGTTAAACTAGGTAATGGACTGCCTAAATGATGAATTGGATTTGCAATGTTGATCAAATAGATCAAGTTGGGTTCAACGTGATAATGTCATGTTTTAAGCTTATTTTTAGGTGTATTAGAATGAAATAGACATGTAAGAACATGAAAATGAATTGAATTGCCCTGTTAGAACATTGCTTAGGTGAATTAAGAAACTAGAAATTCAACCTAGTGTAATCTACCCAAAATGCTCTATTCTGGGCAGTAACTTTGAAAAGTCACTATAAATTGTATAGAATGAATTTAAGGCTAAAATTTTTATGGAAAACACTTTGATATGTCTAAGTTCATTAGGAGAAAACTGAACTGAATTCTGGGTTGTATACTGAAATGTAGAGAAGAAACACTAGGGAAAGTGCAAATTGTCCAGTATAGCAAAATGCCATGTCTTTATGTTAAAACCTGCATTAATTGGAAAAGAACTAAAATGCAAGACTTATATGGCCATAAAGAAAATTTTGTTATCCTTCCAACGGTGTAAACCAATTGCAATTATGTCGTACGGAAAGAAAGTTATGAATGATTAAGTGACTAGAGTACAAGCTACCCGACAAAGAATAATATAGGCAATTGCACACGTTTTTGTGGCAATTTGCAAACTATCT